>JBBPFJ010000053.1:600000-977883 GCA_037975025.1 Excoecaria agallocha
AAAATAATATTAAAAAATATTGATTATTTTAAAATTAAGGCATGCATTGCGAAAGGGCGATTAGATTTTTTTAAAAATATTTTGCAACTGTTATACATTGTCCAATCATATTTAAATCGGATTCTAATAGATAATGTATATGTTAATTATAATGTAAAAATGACACAAATTGGCAACGTTTTGTAACATATGAAAATGAAAATATGGATAAAAATTATGAGATAGATTTCAAAAAAAAATTGTAAGAATAAAATATAAATAATAGTTTTTTATATTTACATTATATAAAATAAGTTTTTAAATTATAAAAATATAAACGGATTTGATTGAGTTATTAATCCGCATGGGTCACATAACTGATCGAATCAAAATCACTAGGCGAGTCAAAAACAAGGAATCGGCAAATCAGGTTGAATTTAGTCAAAAAAATATGAGCTATACGGATTGAATTTATAAATCGAGTTAAATATTGATGGGTTTAATTTTATTTATAATTTAAAAAAATAGTTTAATTTTATAAAATATGAAAAATAGTAGAAAAATAGTAAAAAAATGATTAAATGAAATATGAGAAAATTTATTAAGAACCTGCTTAAAAAATAAAAAAAAATTAGTAAAATAAAATATTAAATGTAATATGAAAAAATCTATTTAAAAAAATCTACATAAAAAAATAAAAAAAAAAATTCTGTTGCAACTACCGCGGAAGATATGCTTTTGTGCCACTAGGACAAAAGGCGCCATTTGATATTTATTTACAATAATTTTAATTAAATTAATATTTAAACATTAAATATGTGTAGTCTAAAATTGCAGTAAATTGTTCCCATGCAGTTTATTGCGGTTTCAAGCATTGCAGATTATCTGTTTCGGTTCCTATATACCTAACAAATTACCGCAGTAGTCTCCCGGATATTAAGGAACTCGACTAATGGATATTTTCGGAATTTTAACTTTTTGAATGAGCAGTTATAGTCCATGGTGATCCATTGTTGCACTTGGCGCGCCATCCACCGCAAACCCATTTACGTTAGGGATGAGCATGAACCGATTAATCGATTCATTAATAATTTTCTTAAATTAGTTCATTATTATCGGTTAACCACTATATCGATTTTAATTTTTAACTCGATTTTTCGAATCGGTTAACCATTAAAAAATTTTAATATATAAATTTAATAAATTATACAATTTCTGATATTATTTTTAATAGTTAAAAATGCTTTAAAAATGAAAAAATATTAATTAAATATTATATTCATTAAAATAATCAAAATAAAAATAAAATTTTCATAATTAATTATAAAAATTAAAAATATTCAATATAAAACTCACAACAGAATACTAATTATGCACATAATTTTAATGTTTGTTTACTAAAAATATATTTTATAAAATTATTTATCATAATATTTATAAATTACACAAAAATTAAAAAATATAAGTGTAAAATTTAAAATATAATTAATAAAATATATATATATATATATATTCGATTTTAAATTGGTTAACCATCGATTTTTAAAATAAAAATCATAAACTTAAAATTTTGGTTCGATTAACCTAAAAATCGATTCGATTTCAGACCAATTTTTCGATTAGCCTAAATTTCGGTTAACCATGCTCATCTCTAATTTGCGTACATATCAGCTCACCCATCGATAATTTAATAACTCAGTATTTTTGCCTCTTACAATAGTTAAATTATTTTAATTTTATAAGAAAAATTATAATGTCTATAATATCCTTTTGCTTTTACTGTTTTCTCCATTTTCATCTTTGATTTTCTAATATTTTCTTTTTCATTTTTGGGCTTTTTTTAATAATGGGTTTATAAAAAATAATTAGGGGAATGGGTGTGTCAGATAATATTTAGAGGGGTTGAGGTTTTTTCAGAAAATGCAGCGTTTTACTGCGTGATTGCCTTGAAAATGCCAGTGGGACCCATTACTGAAGACGTAGGGAGCCGCTGCGGTGTCCACGTGGCATCACCAGTCGTCCCCGTGTCACCATCGCGCTGAAAATGCAGTCAATGACTGCGTTATCCAGCTAGCGACCAGCCCCTCCTCCATTCATTCACATGGCGGCTTTTGGTTGAACACGCAGCTGCAGGCTGCGTTGTCATGTCAGCTGTCTCCCATAGATATTAAAACATACACACGCACTAAATATAACAGTATCACACATACATAATTACACTTATAAAAGAAAAAATCACTTGAAACAATAAAAAACACAACAATAAAAAAAAGCACAAAAATAACAGTAGAATACAATATAACCTCTCATTACTTCTCAACCACAACAATAAAAAAACAATAAAAAGCACATGATAAAAATCTCAGAAATTCAAATGCTTAATTTGACCTACACAGCTAGACAACCTTGATAATATATTCAAAAAATTAGCCTGAGATTTGAACTAATTATTATTATTATTATTATTATTATTAAGAAGCACTTTAATAACAATAATAATAATTAGTTTTCTAGGTTTTTAATAATAATAATAATTAGTTCAAATCTCAGGCTAATTTTTTGAATATATTATAAAGGTTGTCTAGTTGTGTAGGTCAAACTAAGCATTTGAATTTCTGGAATTTTCATCATGTGCTTTTTATTATTTTTTATTGTTGTGGTTGAGAAGTAATGAGAGGTTATATTGTGTTCCAATGTTATTTTTGTGCTTTTTTTATTGTTGTGTTTTTTATTATTTTAAGTAATTTTATCTTTTATAAATGTAATTATGTATGTGTTATACTGTTATATTTAGTGCATGTGTATGTTTTTATATCTATGGGAGATAGCTGACATGACAATGCAGCCTGCAGTTGCGTGTTCAACTAGAAGCCGCCACGTGAACGAATGGAGGAGGGGCTAGTCGCCAGCTGAATAACGCAGTCGTTGACTGCATTTTCAGCGCGATGGTGACACGTGGACGAACAGGAATGACTGGTGACGTCACGTGGACACCGCAACGGCTCCCTGCGTCTTCAGTAGTGGGACCCACTGGCGTTTTCAAGGCAATCACGCAGTAAAACGCTGTATTTTTTGAAAAAAAATCTCAAGCCTTTTAAATATTATCTGACACACATCTTTTTTCTAATTATTTTTTATAAACACATTATTAAAAAAAAAAAGCCATTCATTTTTTCACTTCATTAAAATAATAATAAAATTGAAAAAGTAATTAATCATTGATGTCAGCTCAGAATGCTGATCTATTTTTATAGCCAAAAAAGTTGCTTTTAATCTTCAGAGTTGCATAAAAAATTAATACTCGGTAAAAATTTACAGTTAAATGAATCTTGATAAAAGAAAATATTTTAGAAAGAAGATAGAGTTTAGAGAGTTATGATGTAATGAATTATGATGTATATATCAAAGTAACTCCTAAAGTTGTTTAACAACATTAAAATATAACAGAAGGAAGAAATTACAGTGTAAATGAGTGGGTTAAATTATAGCATGGTTATATTTCCAGAAGCGGATAAATGTTAATAAATAAATAGTAGACATGTATATTCATGAGGGGTGGTGGATTTTTTGTGCTGCTCTAATTCTCTTCCGATTTTAATCAAATGGATTTCAATAGTTATTGAGACGGGGTTGAGTATTAATTATACTATTTGTGTCAGATTTCAGGTTCAACTGTATAGGTCGCTAAATATTCGTTACTTAAATTTATTAGAAGTTAATTTTAATTTATTAAAAATAACATTTATTTTTAAATATTATATAAAATTTACACTATCTTATAAAAGTACCTATATAATTAATATATGATATTATAAATATATTCTTTTGTTGGAAGTGTCACATAAATATGCATTACAGTTAAACTTGACAGTTTTTGATCCACACGAAAATTCAATCCGAATCTTAATAAAATGTTATCCGAATTCTAAATCTAACCCGGAATAATCCAACAAAATTTAGGATAGAACTTGATTTGAACTTCAAACCAGAAAATCCATTCAAAATATTTGAAATCCGATCCAATCTTTATCAGAACCAGTGATCCGAATTTTTTCAATTATATTCTATTTTGTCATATTTATAATAAATTATTGTTTAATATATATATATTCATATACATATATTATATTAATAATATACCGTTTCATCAATATTTTGCTTCCAATTTTTATATAAAAATTCAATCTAATTGAAAAAATAATAATACTTAATTAGTTAATTGATTAAATTTTAAGCAGTAACTAAAAAATAAAAAAAATTCAAACCGAATCAACTGAAATTTAATATATATATATATATATATATATATTTTAACAAAATACATGTTGCCAAAATTTCAAATTTCTAACCTCTCAACCTTTTTTTTTCTTTTTTCTAGTAATCATCCCTCTCATCATGCTATCAAGAATATCAAATTTCTAAGTTTTCAACTTTTTTTCTATTACTCATCCCTCACATCCCACCATTTTATTTCTCACTTTATCTCTATCGCCGTCAGCCTCCTAATTTTGATATTAAAATGACTTAATTTTACTAATAGTTTGATTCGTTCGATTTTTAATATTTGAATATTGAAAATCGAGTTGATAATAATCAAATTTTTATTTCAAAATTGAATCGAATATATCAAACTGCTTTTAATTTGATTTTTGGTATGATTTGATATAGAAATGATCTTATTGAAATTCATTTGAAAAATAAGTGATCCGATTCGAAAGTAATTTGAAATTTGCGAAAAAATTAATTCAAAATGATCTAAACCCGAAAGCACCTAATCCGATCCATTTGCAAGGTCTAATTACAGTAAAAAATTACAAATGCATGAAATTTTATGCTGCTCAAAAAGATACATGAAAATTTTGTTGATATAACGTAATGCAATAATAATTAAAAATTTCAAAAGCAAAATAATATATAAGTTCAGTTAAGAGACCCGAAATGCATTTTTAAAAAAATAAAAAAGAAAAGAAATCTTGTTGAAAGGCCAGGAAGCAGTCGGGTAGCCACGTGGAGTGACTAGCAGGAGGATCGAACAATCTATAGTAAGGGGTTGAAAGACACGTGATCCAAATTAACTTACCCCTTGGCGCTTACCGCACCGCATAGATCATAAATCTTTGGAGCAAATTGTGAAACTTCTAAATTAGAGCAACTTCCAAAAATCACCTTCATTTGACAATTTTCTTATCGAATGAACTAGAATATTTTAACCAAGATGTAAATATTCAATTGAAAAGCATATACAATTATTGGAAAAAAAAAGAGATTCCCATTTTTTCCAAGTAGAAAAAATGTAGGCACGCATTAGCCAAAACAAAAAACGTTTACAATTTTTGGGCCTTCCTTTGAGTTATGTTTTGCAATGAATTGGTATGAAATGATATGGTTTAATAATGATATGATTTAATATTTTGTTTGGAATGTGCTCTCTGTAATTAATCCACGATTTCATTTGTCAAAATTTTTAAATTATCAATTAAGGATTTCATGGAAAATAAATTATACATAACAAATTATATCATTTAATTAAAAGAGAAAATATATTTACCTGTTATAGCATTAAAACTTTTGAAAGCGGAAGCGAAGATAACAAAATAGCGGAAGCAAACAATCTCATTTCATGTCACTGGCTAAATTTTAATCCACCATGCCTAAATACCCCTTGGAATTTGCAAGTTTATGAGAAGTAGAAAAAAAATACTTAATTCTTTTTAGGAAGAGTTTATGGGATTTAAGTAGCACACAATCAATAACCTTAAAACTGGATTTTGATCCCCTTTATATAGAAGTATACTAGAATCTTTTTTTAGAAGTATACTAGAATCTTTTTTCTTAGCATAACTCAAACTTTTTTGTAAAATAGGATCAGACAGTTCTAATTAGATAAAGATACTTATCTCTTTATTTAATTGAAACTCATCCAATATAGAGTCATAACTGTATTCAAATTATATTGTCTCCCACTCATAAATGACGGATCGATATCCGTTATAATTTCCAGTCATACAAGTCGATAGATCATGCGACTAGCATACCTTGAAAGCATTATTGCTATAGACCGCTTAAGGATATATAGCATCTCGCAAAAAATAAGATCCTCTTGTCCAAGTATGCCTAACCCTAGATTGCCTTCTCACATTCAATCATTGTACCTCATAATTTCATAAAATAATTTTCGTGTTCACTATTATATCTCTACTCATAGAAACTATAATAAGCATACCGGTGAACCATGAATCCATTAAATGTCATCAAAAGGCTATCTTCCTCTCATACTACATGTCATCCATCATGATTTAGCTAAATTTTCTAGTTAGATCCTCTAAGTCAAATTTTCTCATGGCCTCTTAGAGACTAACTAAACTAGTTATATTGAACCATACTTTAGGAATAAGTTAAATGTCCTTAAGGTTAAAATTCAATAAGGTCTCGCGCTAAGAAAGTTGACATCAGTTGCATTAAATTTCAATCCTTTAGTTGACTTAAGCACACATGATTTAAAACATGTGTCATAGTGTTATTTCCTTCCCTTAAAGGAGCATGTGTCTCTCAAAATATATAGATATAACACAATGCAAAAGTGTAAGGTTGCGACATGCCGAAGCATCCAACTTTAGTCCATTTACATAAAGACTACTTCTGGCTTTAAGGACAGAATATGATAGTTAGGTATAACTTATCATGAGATTACACTTAATCCTATTTTTAATCTCAATCCAAAGAATACAACTTATTTATGTCTTTATCTTGCACCTTAAAAAGACTAATCTTGTAATTTCTGTAAGATGACACTTTTATTTTGAACAAGCTTTCAAGCTTCACTATGTATTCAAAAATCGTCTCATCGTAGTTTTTATTAACTCATTGACAAAATTAAGGTAAACACCCTTGTGGGTGGACTACTTCTCTGTTTGATATGCTCAATCTCACAATTAATAAAGTAAATGTTCACATATTAAATATTCACACTCATGTATTGCCAACAATGAACTTTATTATTATTATTATTATTATTATTATTATTATTATTATTATTATTATTCATAAATAATAATGTTAAGGGATTATATAAAGTAAACAATACTAATCAAATTATATGCAAACCCTGAGATCTAATGTGTCTCTCAATCACATCTCTCATTACAGGTTTTGTCAATGGATTTATAATCATACCATGCTTTGAAATATATTGTAAGTTCACTTCTCCTCATGCAATAATATCTCTTATGTATTGATACTTAATGTCGGTATGCTTAGTCCTACTATAAAATTTTAGATCTTTTGCTTAAACTATCGACGTCTGCTTGTCATTATAGATTGTCACCAGTTCCTCTAAAACAATTACTCTCAAATGGTTGATAATTGTTTTTATAGCGCCCTAATATCCCTTAGGAGTATATGAGGGTGCCACTATCATAAAGATCAATATCTCCAATCTCATTTAACAATAACACACTTAATATTCTTAATTAACTTTATACGGAATAATTTTTTTTAAATAAACTTTTACATTGTATACAATATTATTGTTACACAAGTAAATAACAAAATCTTCACAAATTAATTTAGGGTACATTTCATCCCTAAATGCAATAATTTACATAATTACTACTATAATCTATATCTTTCAAGAACTCTCCTTGATGTTTCTCGGTCATCCTCTTATGCATGTCCTCCAAACTATTACCTACTTAAGAAACAATTCAAAACTAAGTCATATTTGATAATTAACACTAAGTGTAACTAAATAATTACATAACCTGCTACATTTTAACATTGTTTTAGCCTATTATTGCATTGGCATATTATTCTGCTCTTCTATAACTTATTTGGCACTTACACTCGATAATTTCTCTATAATTACTTACTCTTAACTATACATTCATGTCAACTATTTAGTCTTAACTATACATTCATGTCCACTATTTAGTCGTTCCTACCAAAGCAAAATTTCTCATAAATCTTATATTTAGTCTCCAATTCTTAATTTGTCACTGACACTTAAGTACTTATCAACTCATCTATTACTTTGTTTTAGACTTGAAATAAACATTCTAAGTTTGCTATATATCTTATATCAAGAATCAAAATCATATAGTTCTAAACATATAACTTGTACTTCATATTTAAATACTAGGTGACGTATCAATTAAACACATAATGTCTTATTCAACAAACACATACATATGGCATTACCAACATTACACACTCAATTCCACCTATGCATTAACTACATTCCATATATGCTAACTATACACAATTATCAATTTTAATAGTAATATTCATTAACAAGTCAATAATCTCTTAAATCAGGCTCATCTTTAACACTATTTTAATTACATCATAAACACTTTCATAGCTTGAACTCGGTATAAGCGTGAACAAATGGGCACACTAGATACCGTATAGCTATTGAGTCACTAGACACCATTACAGTGTCAACACTAGATACCCAGAGGCATCGAATTATTAGACACCATTTTAGTGTCATCACTAGATACCATAAGTTATCGGATCACTATCTCATATACCATGTAGCACCCCAAATCATACCCTAGTTGATGTGGGGACGTATTGGGTATTTATTAATTTATTTTGGAAATCTACTTTATTGTTCGATTAATGAATTTAGTATATATATTTACTATTAGGGGGCTAAATTGAAATAGAAGTTGGCATTAAGTGTTAATTTGAAAACAAAATATTAATAAGTGAGTAAAAAGAATATTAACGGAAGATTTTAATGAAGCCACCTATGAGAGTGTGACATACTAAACAACTAGAACCACAAAAGTGTTTGGGCAATAATTTGCCCTTTAGAGTGAGGTCAGTTACAAGAAGGAAAAGAAGAGTAACCACCATCTCAAGCTACTGATACTCTCTCATTCTTCCTCTCCTTTCTTGTTTTAATCTATTTACTTATTTATTTCAAGACCTAAATCTATTGGGAATTGTTAAGGTGAAAATAGAGTATTAATCGAAGAGGTAGAGTTGGTAAGGTTGAAGCGGTTGAACAAAGTAATAATGAACGAAAAAACTAGGAGGAAGTTGGAGAATGTAAGAACACAGGAAAGCAAGAGAAAAGAGTAAAATGAAGCAAGAAACTAGGATTGTGAAATGGGGAAGGTAGAAATGGGAAAATGGAGAATATAATATAGAAAGGTAAGATCGTTAGATCGAAGGCGCATGTGCAATTCAAATGCCTCTAGGAGTTGTGAATTAATTGCATTTATAGCATTTATGCAAGACTCGAGGAAAGGTTATTATTGCAATTGATGTCAATGCGCATATCGACATTCACTCAGTCATTATTAGCATAAGAATCGAAAGGACTCCTCATTTTATTTAAATGTCAAACTTATCTACATCTTAACAAGATGCTCAATTTTCTCGACATAAATGTCTCTTACTTCAGGGGTGAACTATGTATACAAGCTCCCTCGAGCAATCCAGTTCTCAAGATTATCCAGATTGTCGAGATCCGAACTGATACCCTAACGATGTCGTTTTGAGAAGTCCTACTCAGATATGGACTCATAAACTGCCTAAAAAGGGTGTAATCTGACTGTATATCTCACTCAATGAGAATCTTATGAACATTAGGAATCCTAGCTGAAATAGGACTTCTATCCTTATCAATAGCAAGGATATTAGGTATTTTTTCTCTTTTGGCCAATTTTACTCCAAAGATATTCTTTTTCGCTTTTTACTGATTTGATCGTCGGAGATTTCTCTCATTAAAAATTCCATTCCATCGGTTTTTCTATATTTTCAGGTACCATAGATCGCGAAAAGCATTTCGATTCAAGCCAAATCCTGGTGATACTTTGATAAAATCAAAAACTGTTATCATGATATGTGTGTGTGAAGCTAGGCTAGACGGCCAAATTATAATTATTGGGAGAAAGAAACAAACTTTTTAAATTTGAATATATAGTTGAAATATTTTCTTTTCATAGTTTTAGAAAATATATTATCTAAGAAAACAATAACAGAGCCAGAAAATAATTTCTGAAAACAAAAATATAAAAAAGTGAGATGGACTTTTTTAATATATATATATATAACCCACAAACTAATCAAAATATCATATATTTTGCTTTTACACCAAATTACCAGATAAATTTTCATTTTTTTTCCTAAAACTTTAATTTACCGTAAGTTTCTACTGTGAATCACTAACAAAAGGCATAAAAATAAAGAACAAAAGGATAAAAATGGCACTGTTTTAGATTATATAGGTCAAATGGGCCTTAAATGAAAATTTACATGCTAATTTGGACGAAATTTATTTTTTAAATTAATTACTAATCACTAAAAAGTGAAAAAATTTGAAGATTAAATTTAATATTTTGTTACTTTAATTATGAAAGAGATAAAATAAGAAAAAAATTATAAAGGAGTGAAATTGATTGCAAAATTTTATCTTACTAATTCATTGTTATATTTTTACTTTCACATGATAAGCATCGAGCAGGGATGATTACGGGGCGGGGCGGGACGGGGAATTCTCCCCCACTCCCTCCCCCGCCAGTGGCGAGGATTCCCCGCTCCACCCACCAATCTGGGGGTGGGGGGAGGAACTTTTATAAAGTTTGGCCCCTCAACTCTGGGCTGGACAAAAGAAAAATAGAAAAAATTTAAAAAAGATTTTTGTAGTTAATCAATTTAATTTAATGTGGACATGTAATTTAATTTTTAAAATTATAATTAATGGATATGTACTTATTGGATTTAAGCGTCTGTTAACAGGTTGATTAACGATTAATTGGATTTACATATAATTTTCCACACATATATAGATATAAGGGCAATCTTATTGAGTATAGGGATCATATTCATTTTCTTTTCATGTTCTATTTGATACCTGCTTTAGATTTTGTGATTTTATCGAAAAAAAATTTAGATTTGGTAATTTTATCCTAAAAAAGAAAATTTTCTGACAACTTATAATTTAAAATTTGAATACGAATTGGTGATAGAAACTATTAAAATATTAATGAAGATTAGTTGACAAAAAATTTGATTATTCAAATAGAATATAATTAATTTCATACACTAATAAGTTGAAGAACGCATAGTTAAATGGAGTTTATGACTGTTAATAGCAATATTTATATCTATTAGTATTTATCTAATTTTATTTTATTATATTGTTATGAAATTTGAATCATGTGTATTATATATTTAAATTTGGAATATTTTATATTTTAATTTGATAGGTGGAGGTAAATTTTTTATATGAAATTTAGGATAATGAAAATTGTATGTGTGTATATATATATATATATATTTGAATGGTTAACCAATGGTTAATGGCAGGCAACTACATTTAGCGGTTAACCAATTGTTAATATATCTCTGATAAAATAAAATAAAAAAAACAAAAAAGCAATCCGAGTCTCAACATAGCAAAATCAATTTTTACAATGCAAATATAATATTTTTTTATTTGTTAGGTAAGAGAAATTAGAATTTATATGCGGAATTAAATTAAGATAATTATGTTCTAGAAGGAAGATCATATTTAGTAAAAAATAATAATAATTTTACCATTAGTAAAAGCATTAATATTGGAAAACAAATAACATCGAAAAATAGACGCAAATTGTAATGGGTAATAAACTAATAATAAATAGGTTGTTGGCAAATAAGAGAGAAGGCAAAGCTACCACGCACGAGTAGTTAGGTAGCTACCACATTTCTTCTACTTTCCCCCTTCTCGCCTATTTTATATTCACCGACTCTTTGCCCTCCATTACTCACTCACCGCTCTCTCTATCTTCTCTTCAATTTTTAACTTCTTGTCTGCAACAATGGCTCCTTCTACTCTTACGGCGTTGGCCAACGAGAAAACTTTGCAAGACAGCTTCGTCCGCGACGAAGATGAGCGCCCCAAGATCGCTTATAATCAGTTCAGCAAGGAAATTCCGGTGATTTCTTTGGCCGGAATCGATGATGTTGAAGGTAAAAGAAGTGAGATTTGTAAGAAAATCGTTGAGGCTTGTGAAGATTGGGGGATTTTCCAGGTTGTTGATCATGGTGTTGATGCTGCACTTATTTCTGAAATGACTCGTCTTGCTAAGGAGTTCTTTGCTTTTCCGCCGGAAGAGAAGCTTCGCTTTGATATGTCCGGCGGCAAAAAGGGCGGGTTCATTGTTTCCAGCCACTTACAGGTATTTTTCAAAAGAATTTTAAGCTAAAGATAAAAGGCCCAAGAAAAACAGAGTTGTTTTATAGAAAGGGATACAACAGAATTAAAATTCAAGATGTTACAGTCCGATAATGGCCAGGGTATTGAGCTTATTGATTCATCAGAAAAATAAAAATAAAAATTTTAAATCAGATCCATTCTCATGTATGCACGGGAATAAATAGGCGAAAGTTTGATTTTTTAGTTTTTTATTTTTGTTTTTGTTCTGTTTTTGCACATCTCTATCTATCTAAATTAGGGATGGTTCCAAATATTTTCTTTAGGGGCAAAATTCCATGGAGTTAAAAGTCTTATTACGTCTGCATTTAGAGAGCTAAAACTAAATTTTTGAAATTTTTACATATAAATTATTTTAAAAGAAATTAGAAGGGCAATTGCCCCTACCTCCCAACGTGGTACTCTCCATGCTTGAAATTGTCGAAAGTATTTTTAGCGGTGAGAGATGGACAAGGGACAACTATTGATGATTTTGATAGAAAAACTTGTATGATACGATAACCTGTGGAAGGAAGAAAGAAAAGATTTTGAAACATCAAAATATAATGACGTCTCAATTTTCTACGAGACATCAAAACAGCAACACAATTACTAAAATGAGGATTCTTGATTATACAGGGAGAAGCAGTGCAAGATTGGCGTGAAATAGTGACATATTTTTCGTACCCAATGCGGACCCGGGATTATTCACGGTGGCCGGACAAGCCGGAGGGATGGAGGAAGGTGACGGAGGAGTATAGTGAGAAACTAATGGGACTTGCTTGCAAACTACTGGAAGTACTATCAGAAGCAATGGGTTTAGATAAAGAAGCCTTGACCAAGGCGTGTGTTGATATGGACCAAAAAGTAGTAGTCAATTTCTACCCGAAATGTCCTCAACCAGACCTCACACTTGGCCTCAAACGTCACACAGACCCAGGTACCATTACCCTTTTGCTCCAAGACCAAGTTGGTGGCCTTCAGGCTACTAAGGATAATGGGAAAACTTGGATCACTGTTCAGCCCATTGATGGTGCTTTTGTCGTCAATCTTGGTGACCATGGTCACGTAAGTTTTCTCAGCTATTTCCCCCATTTCCTTTTTATTTCATTTATTATTTAAGTGGATTTCAACTTAGATCACATGAATTTGGATCGGATAAAAAGTTATCAATTTTTTTATTTTAAAGTTACAAAAAAATTATTTATTTTAAAAATTAATTACATTCGCAATTACTGAATTTTACCATTTATAATTATCTGTTAAAAAGTAGTTAGATGTGTAACCATAAAATTCTTCAATTATTATTTTATTTAAGGTAACATAAGAATGGCCTAAATATCATTTACTCCCCACTAGAGTGCTTATTTGGCATTGCCACATTAAATGCTACTTCAATGCCATTATTAGAGACGAACGTAGGTGGGTAAGCAAGGAGGGGGCCATGGTCCCAATTTTTTTTTTCCCGAAGAAGTCCTTATAGTTTTATATTGCTTTTAACTTAATTTCTAAATTACTCATTGATTTTGTACTTTGGCCCTTCAATTTTTTTTATTTTTATTTTGTATGATATAAAAATTTTAATTTTTTTTAACAAATTCTAAATCAACCCTAGACATCATGCCATGCAATATTGCCAAATGACATAACAGTTGCATACGGCGTGTCAAGTAAACATTCTGACATCGTTTTTCGATCATTTTATTTTACTTGAGATAAAATAATAGTCATATGATTTTTTTTCTGTTATAAATAATTTATTCTTGATTAGCTGATTAAATATATTATACCTATTGCAAAGATAAATTTTGATGGTTAATTGATTCGGTATGGTGGTGATGTGATGCAGTATCTAAGCAATGGGAGGTTCAAGAATGCAGACCATCAAGCAGTAGTGAACTCAGATTGCAGCAGATTGTCCATAGCAACTTTCCAAAACCCAGCACAAGAGGCAAGTGTGTATCCTCTGAAAATTGAAGGAGGACAGAACCCAATTCTTGAGGAACCAATCACATTTGCAGAAATGTATAGAAGGAAAATGAGCAAAGATCTTGAGCTAGCCAGGTTGAAGAAATTGGCTAAGGAACAGCAAATGAAGGATACTGAGAAAGCCAAACTGGAAAGTAAACCTATAGATGAGATCCTTGCTTAATTATGTTACTAAGCCATGGCTTGATATTAATTATATTAATAATTAGTTTTTATATAATTTCCTTATTTAATTTCTCCACATATAGTTAATTTGTGTTGTATCCTAATGAGGCCTTATGCTTTGTACTCATTTCTGTACTTAATAATAAATATGCATTTTGGTATTCTGCAACCACTCTTTCTTTTTCTTTTAATTTATTTTCTTTTGTTATTTATTATGTTATATTTACATCTTTAAAATCTCAATATATTATAGAAAGGGGAAAAATGCTAATAAGCATTTATTGTTACATTGTTAAGTCTAGAGGAATTAATAAAATTATAAAGGAAATCACATTTCGAATTTTGAATTTATTTTACACACTAAAATAGATGTAAGAATAAAAAGTCTCTTTCCAATTAAAATACTATACTTTTCAGTAGATCTTATAAAATCCTTTATTATTATTATTTAAATTTTTTTTAATGATATGAATTATTTCAAAGAAGTATATTTCTTTAGGTTGGGCCTAAATATTTAACTAATTGGCTTTTGTTTATATTGGGCCTTAACCTATAGTGGATCCATCCCATGTGGAGATTAAATGTTCAAGAAGGATCCATGCCATATTTTATAAGACCAGACTTTATTATTATTATTATTATTATTATTATTATTATTATTATTATTATTATTATTGTTGTTGTTGTTGTTAAGGGAGATGCACCATATTTATTATAATTCTATTGTTACTAGGAGAAATTAAATATGAGATTTTATACTAGCTACCATGCCAACTTTTTGGTGGTTAAACTTAATTTTATAGGCACCATGCCAAATATGAGATTTCCTGTATAAGTTGTAAGTTTTTACTATTTTTTTCTTTCTCAATATCGCTGTTTGAGGAAAAAAATTACATATATACACACAAAACCAAGTAGTAATAATAATAATAATAATAATAATAATAATAATAATAATAATAATAATAATAATAATAATAATAATAATATATTTAAACACAAAATTATCTCTGGACAATTCTTTCTTTATTTGGGTTGATTGACAAGGAAACTTCAAGGATTTTTTTCATTTCATACACTTTTTCTCTATTCATTTTTAAATATATCACTTTTACTAAAGACAAAAGACTTTGTCTATGACAAACTTTCCTTTTAATACCTATACTTCTTTCTTTTTCTTTATCTTTGTTGTCTTCTAAGATCATTTTTAATTTTAATTAACGTTATTTTAATTTTTGCAAGTAATTTTTCTTTTTTATGCATTTCCTGTAAAGATACTTGTCTAAAATTTTCTGATATATCTTTTTGTGTTTGATATTCATTTTTATTATTATATAAAACTTCAAGTTATTCATTCATTTCACTTATAATTTCATTAATATTTTCTATGGAATTTCAATTTAACCAACTTAAATATTCTTCAAATTTTTCTATTATGCTTGCCATTTAATTTATTTATTTAACAGATTTTGTAAATGTTGTTTAGAAAATTTTAGATCTTCAATTAATAATTTTATTATGTTTTGATTTGCATTTATCTTCTTTAAATAATTTATTCTTTTAATTATTTTTGTTATATAAATTTCTTGTTTTATAATTTTATGTTTTGTATACATTATATATTTTGTATGTTTTGAATAATTATATTTATATCTTCTTTTATTTTATCTAATTCTATTTCTATTTCATTCTTTACTATAATTAATTCTTCTCTTATCTCTTGTAATCATGGTATTCTATAATCTTCTCTAGTATTGTTTATTTCCATATATATACATTCATTTTTTATTTTTCTTATCTTTTCTTTATAAAATCTTATTTTTCCTGAAATTTCATAAAAATATTTTAACATTTTGTCTATAGTTTCTTTAATATTAAAACTTACTATATATGACATTTTAATTTTAAAATTACTTCTATAAGGCTCTGATACCAATAATAGAAGGAATTCATTTCGGATCGTTCATAGAAATAATTTTATCTTAAAATTAAATTTAGTTTGAACAAATTTTTAATCAATTGTCTATATTATTGTTTCTAATTTTATTTCTTTAAAAGTACGTGGCAGAAGACCATGATAATCAAGTTATCCTTTGAAAACTAGTGGCTCGCAAGTCTCTATTGCAATTGATATACCTTTTAATAAAACTATTTTTTAATTTCTTCTTTTTCTTCTTCTGAAATTATTATTATTTGAATTTCTATTTATTTCTTGACAAGTTTCTATTATTTATGATATTATAGTATTTTTAACAAAATTATCTTTGTATAAATTATCTATGATCTGTGTTTTTATATTATTCTCTAAATTTGTAGCTCCTATTATGTCTAGATTTTGTTGAAAATTAAGATTTATATTATTTTTTACTATATTCATATAATTAATAACTTAATTTATTTCTCTTTCTTCACTTAAATCTTTTGAGTTTAGATAATTAAATATATTCATCCAAGGGGTATTCTATTTACAGTATTTTTTAGCATTCGAATTCTTGATTCATTAACTCTAAGCATATATTTTAAATTTTCTATCATCTCTTCTATATTATATGTAGGAATAAGATTTAATCTTACTATAAACCTATACAATTTTTCTTCCTATTTCAATTGTTCTTTTAATTAACGATTATATCTATAAATATCATTTATAGTTGTTTGTAAATCTCCAACTTGTTGTTTTAATCTTTCCATAAAAAACTAGAAAATTTTAAACAATTTCATGTTTTAAAAGTGTTCTTTCTTTTCATCTTTTCCTTAGCATGCAAAGTTCAGAATAAGAAATAGTATTGAAAATTATAACCATAACTAACAGAGATCAGGGTTTCATTATACCTTTAAATCTCCTTCAGTAGTTCACTATGCTTCCTTCAATGCTGCTAGTCTTCTGTTATCAACGATTTATGATAACAGTTCACCCTTAGATGGTTTACATTCTGGGTTAAGCTGAGCTTCTCCACTTGTACCCTTCTGCCCTATTTTCTCAGATCATGGGCTCGATAACACCATGAGAGACTTCTGAAAAATATTCAGCTAGCAATAAAGTCGTAGACATGTGAATTTTCTGATGAGAATTTGTAGGATATGAGTGATCTGACTCTCTTAGTATATCGAAAATAATTTCCTATATTTCTTATTGAACTGCAAATTGCTAAGTACTATGGTTACTTAGAAAGAATGATTACTAAATTTAGAGTTTCATTTCTGAAAAAGGATTAACAAAAGATAAGTACGCTAAAAGCTTTTTTGAGAAATCTTCAGCTTTAGAGTTTTCAGCCATACCTATAATGGATACATGAATGGATTTTTATAGAGGTTGCACCCTGCCTCTATTAAATTATTGAATTACATTATTACAATCGATTATTGCTCTATTACATCATTGCTTACATTTACATTTTTATTTTCTTTCTTCAATTATTTCTTGATTTTCTTCAGAGGGGGTCCACTCCACCAAACCTTGTCACGAGCTTTTGCTTTCGGCTGGAGATTCCTTTTTTATCTACTTTTTGAAAAGTTCTTTGGTTGTTTCTATCATTGGTAAACTGCCTTTAATTATTGTGTCGAGATATCCTTTAAGAAGATATTTCTGATGCCATTCCGTAGATGGATTGATGATAAGAATATTATCTTAAAAAATAGTATAATATTTTTTATTATCTATTAAAATTTCTCTTAGTCCACGAACATTTGCTTCAACGGTCTATATTCTCATTTCTGGGATATTTTTTAGAATTAATGGATGTAAATTGAAAGTTTTCTATTCATCTGGAATAAGTTCCTGTCTGGTAGTATCCATTCTGATAAACCTATAGGAATTTCAACATTTTAACATCATCCCATTCAGGAATAATGCTAAAAACACGAACATAAATTTTATTTAATTTAGTAATTCCATTAAAAATCTCAATTTGGACTTAATGGTTGCTGGTAATTGTTGTATTTCTTCGAGATTTTCTCCTGGATAAATGGTGTGAATTAGTTCAAAACGATAAAGTTTTTGGACTGTTCTTGGATCTGCTCATTTTCTGATGATTGCTTTGTTGTAGGTGCCGTTGATCGGAATAGTATTAATTCTGACTGCATTAGTAACCTTTGCTAAATATTACAGAGCTTTAAAAAATTCCGCTTTCCATTGCTTTCAGATTTTTGTGTTATTTAATTGAGATCTCTCATCATCATTCCATTGCTAAGATGATAATGAAATATTTCTGGGAGTTATCAATCAAGAATTAATATTTCCAATTGAAGAAGTTCCCAAGTTTCTTGAATTTACTTCCTGTGATGATTCATGATTGTCCAAATATTGAACAGAATATCTGATCATCATATTTCTCAAAATTTTTTGCTTTAGTTCTTTCTTAGCTGTAGTGCCAAGAATAGTCATTTTTTGAGAACTAGTGCTTTCTTCCTTAGATTCATTTTGATGCAGAAGCGCCTGTGCATAATTCATTGAAATTTGACTAATCTCATTATCTATTTCTAGAATACGAGATATAACATTTTTCATAGATTTCATTACTTTCCTTTTTTCTGTGAGTTTTGCAACTCTATTTGCATTTCTTTCCATTTCTTTATTCCTGCAAGAAAAAGATTAGTCTTCTTCTTTAGTTATTGGTCTGCTTAAGAGATCTGCCAATACATTATCTTTTCCTGAAATATCCTCAATATCAAAGTTAAAGTTAGTAAAATATTCTTGCCATCCCATTTTTCTTTTTTGAGCTAACTTTTCATTATAATTTTTTGTAATAAAAGATTTTACCTAAGTTTATCGGTCTTGACTGTGAATCTTTTTGGTAATAAAACTAATTCAAATTTTTCTTTGAAATATTTAAGGGGCATTACAAAGTCCAAATGGCATTACTAACTATTCGTAATGTCCTTTTGGTGCATTAAAGGCTGTATATTTAATACTTTTTGGATGCATTTTTATTTGCCAAAATCCTGATTTGCAATCAAATTTTGAATACCATGTTTTTTCTTTTATACTATTTAAAAGAATTTCTTTATTAGGTATTAAATATACGTCAAATTTTGTTGCTTTATTTAATTTTTTGTAGTTAATTACCATTCTAGGTTTATTTCTTTTTATTTCTGCATGATTTCTAACCATAAAGGCTGGACTATTATAAGGACTTTTACTTGGCCTAATAAGGTTTTTATTTAATAGTTTTTTTATTTGTATATAAAATTCTTCTTCGTCATTTTTATTATAAAACATTCTTTTTCTTCGTATTGGTATATTATGTCATAAATTTATCAAAGCATAAATATCATTTTTCTCCCATTTTTCTATAGGATTTATACCTATACATTTTTTTAATAAAAAGATAATTTCTTGTGGAATTTGTTCTATAAGAGTTTCTTTATTTTTTCGAATTGGTTCTTTTTTTATAGTCTCACCACGATTCGCTATGCGAGGGAGTAAGGGTGAATATTCCCATTTAAAAACGTGTTGAAGTCGAGGATAAATAATCATATGTTTACAAGGTGTGGTTAAACAAATATATTGAGATCCAATACTTAAAGGATAATAATTTGTTAGCCAATCATTTCCTAATAAGATATCATATCCATGATTTGTAGATTGAAATACTTTAGATATTTGAAGTATATGGGACTGGACTTGAATTATTACCTTTTCTGTGACTAAATCATATTTAGTAGTATTACCTGTAATATCAATTCCTAATTTATAATTATTAGTTTTCATCAATAAGTGTTCTGAGAATATATAAGGTTAAGCTAAAGTTATTGCAAATCCTGTATCTATAAAAGCATGATATGAAACTGTATGATAATCTTTATATATAATTTCTATATTGATATAAATACTATAAGGACTAGTTTTTATGTCTTGAAATTTTGTATTCAGTTCCATCATATTTAAACATAAGAGATTCATCAGTAAGGTTATTGTTAGTGTAAGCCCTAGCCCCAATGCATTGTAATAAAACACTTTGAATTAATAAAATGAGGCATTTGTTTTATCTTTTGTATTCCTGTGCATATCAATTGATAAAACTATCCAAGAGTGTTGTTTCGGTTTAAGTTATCATGTGTGAGGCACATGGTTGTAAGACCTTGAAACAAATGAGACATCATTCTAAATATCCCTAGTCAGTCATTGTTATGGGAATAACAATGAATTAAGACTAGTATGCTCTCTCTGATATTCTGAGTTCTGTCTTACGGATCATTAGGTCAAGAGTGTCAATCAGAGATCATAGATACATGTTAAAGAACATGGTATCTGGATACGATCCGCTCATGAGAACACTACATGGTATAAGTCATAAGTGTTTCTCATATGCAAGTTTTGTATCGGAGTTCTTAGACCTGAAATCTCTATGAAACTCTTTATGAATTACTGTGTACTTTGACATACACCTAACGTGCTCGTAACAGAGTGACAAGTACGGGTATGATTGGGTATGCATTGATTCATGTTAGAGAGCATGAGAGAAGTGAAGGGATTACCCCTCTCAATAAGAGAGAAAATATCATCGGCCACTTGATCAGTGAACTGAGAAGTGTATGGCCATACAGAGATGAAATAATGAGTAATCATTATTTATCTGAGAGTTCAGTGTCACTGAAATATCAAGAAAGGAATTAATATATATAAGGATGACTAGTTCCATGCCTTATATTAATTCTGATATTTATGGGTAAGGGACTATGCAAAATTGCATTAGGTCACTAAATGCCATATGCATTTTCATTTAATTTGGAATGCTATAATATCTTGCTAGAGAATATATATAGCCTTTGAATTAATTTATTAATTCATTGCCAACATTAAATGGACCTATAGGATCGCACATAAAGCATTGGGCTTAAAATACTTAAATTAAGTATTGGGCATTAATTTGGGCTTTTAATTAAAGTCAAATTAATGTATGTAATGGGTTATAAAATTGCTATTGGGCTTTGGTCCTTGAGAGAGAGAAATTCAGCCCACAAGGTTTAATTTCAATTAATTAATTATGTTACATTAATTAAGTTAATTGAGTATTAAAGCCTAAAGGAATTTAAATTAAATTAAATCACTTATATAATTGATGAAGTGGCCGAAATTCCAAGAGGGAAATCAAGGAATTTCGGCACATGTTTATTATTTATATTAAGTGTTTTCATTTAATTAAATGTCTTATGTTTTATTTCAAATTTGAATTTAAATTCAAAAGAGTTTAATTCAAAATATATTACTTATCTTTAGGAAGTGAAATAGTTTGAATTAATTATCTTAGGATAGTTGAATTCAGATCAATGACTTGCGAAAGGATAAGCATATATATTAAAAGAAATAAAACCCTAAAATAAAAAGAGAGAAGTTGGCGTGAAAGCTAGAAAACCCTAGCCACCTTGCTTTTGGCGTGAACTCTCTCTCTCTCTCTCATTAATTTCTTTTAGTCAATTTTCACAAGGAGAAATGATAGTTCCTCATTCTCTTGTGATCTTGGGTAGTAAAAGCAACCTAAGAGAAGTACAAAATCAAATTTTGTAGCTTCAAACTATAGCCATTACACAATACCTTAAAAGAGAGCTAGCAATCTCGATTTTAAGCCGACGGTGCAATTGTGTGTGTGAGAATAGAGGGAGTGGCGTAAAAGGCTGTTCCTTGGCATTGGTGATCAAGATCTAAGGCAGATAAAGTCATCTCGGTTGCTGATCATCACCAAACTCAAGGTTTAAAAGGCATCCAAAGTTGTAAGTTTTAAACCCTAAAATTGCATATTTCGATTCTTGCTTTGAATTTGTATGGTATGTATGATAAAAAATTTTTGTTTTTCCGCTGTGCCATCATCACATTCATACCATGTCATATTCCATCAGTGGTATCAGAGCCTAAACATGCTTATTTTAGTGCTTTAGATGCATGAAAAAATTAATTAAAAATCGTCATTATGAAAACATGCAAATCTGAAATTTTCTGTTTTGAGTTTTTTGCATTGTTTTGGTGAAAAAATGATTTTAATTAATTAGATAGGTATTATAATTAATATGACATGTTAATATACTGTCCTAAGATGTTATTAGGGCTGGTAATGGTCGGATTTAATTATTTATACCTGATGGTACATGTTGATTATGAAACTAGGTGCTTGTTGGCATGTAAATTGCTATTTTAACAACTAGTTTTCAAAATTAAATGTAAAAACGTTTTTGGCATGTTTGTAAGTGATTTTTAAAGATTAAATATCAGGTCTGGACATATTTTAAATTTGGTTTTAATTCTGGTCCATGACAATTTAATTGATTAATTTTAAAATCACTTAAAACTATGACTAGTTTGTGTTTGTTACATGTTTAATCAAGATTGTTTGTTTTGTTTTGATTAAAATGGTAAAAACATATTTAGATCAGATTGGTACAGAATATTAAATCAATATTTATGGACTTATTTAGATTATCAAATGACTCATAAAATTGATTTAAATGTTTGTGCATTTTATGGCATTACATAAGCATTAAACAACTAGTTTTTGTTGTTTGTTTGTTTTTGCATGAATGCCGTGTACCATATATGTGTTCTTCATGATTTTATATTTTTAATTCATTTTAGCACATATTATATGCATTTTTAATGTTTATGGGTTGTATGACATAAAATTAAAAATGGCAAAATTGGAAATTATACTTGAGTTGATTTATAGCACAAATCTAACTAGTTAGTGTTTTGTGCTTTTAAGAGAACTTATTCAATAAGAGGATTTAATCCATTGGGCTTTGGCCCAGGCCCGTCATGGGGTCTTCTCTTAAAGGTTCAAGTACACAATTTCCATTAATGGGCTTGGCTAAATTAATTAAAATTGGGCTTTGTTTTATCCATGAATGCTATGTATATTTATTTGCTAATTTGGTGTGATGAATGGATATGCATGGTGCATTCATGGGCCCCAGGTTTTGTAATTAAATATGGCCTGCGAGCCATTATATTTTGTTGTAAAAGTTTTTCATTTATTTCTTAGAATAGAATATACTTGAAGACTTTGTAAATCAAGACGAAGCCCACCGGAGTGGAGAAGCCCAACTCGAAGATTCTTATGTAATAGTATAAAATCTTAGTTGTAGGTTTTTGGGCCCATGTTTGTCACGCTTTACTTTATGCAATTATTTATATATGCATGCTATGTATATATGACAAAGCGTATGCCATGTAAGCCGTAATAAAATGAATCCCTAAAATAGTAAGTCACAAAGTTGCCTTCCTAATTCGAAACATGTCAAGGCATCGATCATCGGTCACGTAGACTAGGAATCGTAGATGCGCCCGATTATCTTTGTGAGGCATGGGTTGTGAATGTAGGTTGGACTTATCATGGAAAGGGATGTCCGGACCTAGGCAACTAATAAATGGGTTGTGCTATAACATCTTAAGATGTTAGCCCATTTGATCCAAGAGTCATGTACGAGACATGATTGGAGTTTTCCTACCTAAGTAACTTAACTTGTTAGGTGTACAAGCTCAGCTTGACTAATAAGTTGTTGTGAAAAGTGGATCTTGGCCCACATTAAATCACTAACGCGAATTATTTAAAGGGATATTAATTCGGTTTGTGGGATCATAAATAAGACCTCATTTAATCTTGCTAAATTTTATTGTAGATTGAAAATGGCATCTTCAAACAACAATTTCTCATTGCGATCGGTCCTTGAAAAGGACAAATTGAATGGCACCAATTTCATAGACTGGTCTCGAAACTTAAGAATAGTTCTTAAGCAAGAGAAGAAGTCGTATGTTTTGGATGCACCCTTGCCTGAAGAACCAGGAAGGAACGCCTCTGCGGTTCAAAAGGAAACTTTTGAGACCAAGAAGAGTGACTCCAATGATGTGACCTGTCTGATACTGGCCACTATGGTGCCTGAATTGCAAAAGCAATTTATGGACCAAGAGGCCTATGCGATCATGGTGCACCTCAAGGAGATGTTCCAAGGGCAAGCTCATCACGAGAGGTTCGTGACAACAAAGGCTTTAATTTCTTGCAAGATGGCTGAGGGTACTCCTGTTAGTACCCATGTACTCAAGATGAAAGGGTATCTTGATACTCTTGAGAAGCTTGAGGTACTAGTGCCAAAGGAATTGGCCATTGACTTGATCTTAGGATCATTGCCTGCTGTTTATGATCCATTTGTGGTGAATTATAACATGCATGCAATGAACAAGTCAGTCACTGAGCTTCATGGGATGCTTAAGAATGCTGAAGAGAACATTCGAAAGACCAATCCCGTACTAATGGTTCAAAAGGGAATTAAGAAGGGACCCGCTAAGGGAAAGGGAAAACCCAAGTCATTTAGGAGTGCACCTCAGGCCCAATCCAAGTCCAAGGCGCCAAAACTCAAAGAGAGTGAGAGCACTTGCTTCCATTGCAACAAGATAGGGCATTGGAGGAAGAATTGCGCTCTCTTCAAGGAAGAACAAAAGAAGAATGGAGCCAAGGCGTCCAGTTCTGGTATTTTTGTTGTTGAAATTAACCTTTCTATTTCTACCACTTGGGTATTGGATACCGGTTGTGGTTCTCACATTTGTTCAAATGTGCAGGGGCTAAGAAATAGGTGTTTACTTGGGAAGAATGAAGTGGACCTCTGTGTGGGGAATGGAGCATGAGTTGCTACCATGGAGATAGGCGACTATCACCTCACTTTACCTTCCGGACTTTGTATTGTTTTGAATAATTGTTATTATGTGCCTGCTATGAGCAGAAACATTATTTCAGTTTCATGTTTGGATAATGATGAATTTGATTTTGTTATTAAAAATGGCAATGCTCATATTCGTCGCCAAGGCATTTCTTATGACAATGCCATGTTGCAAAATGGCCTTTATATCCTTGATTTACAAAACAAAGAGTCAATATACAACATTAATACAAAGAGGGTTAAATCAAACGAATTGAACCCTACTTACTTTTGGCATTATCGTTTAGGACATGCAAACGAAAAACGCATTTCAAGACTCCACAAAACTGGAGTGCTTGGGTCATTCGACTTAGAGTCTTATGACACATACGAGCCATGTTTGCATGGAAAAATGACAAAGAGTCCTTTTAATAAAAAAGGTGAGAGGACTAATGGCTTATTGGAACTAATACATACCGATGTATGTGGACCTTTAAGTACACATGCTAGAGGTGGTTTTAGCTACTTCGTGACATTCACAGATGACTTCAGTAGATATGGCTATGTCTATCTAATGAAGTACAAGTCTTAAACTTTTGAGAAATTCAAAGAGTTTAAGAACGAAGTAGAAAACCAACTTGGCAAAAGTATAAAAGCCATTCGATCAGATCGAGGTGGCGAATACTTAAGCCAAGAGTTTGACAGTCATCTAAAGGAGTGTGGTATTATTTCACAGCTCACTCCTCCTGGAATACCTCAATGGAATGGTGTGTCCAAAAGGAGAAATCGAACTCTGTTGGACATGGTTCGATCTATGATGAGTCAAGCTAATCTTCCTATCTCTTTTTGGGGTTATGCATTAGAAACTGCTGCGTTTCTATTGAACCGTACTCCAACTAAAGCAGTTGAGAAGACACCATACGAGGTATGGACTGGGAAAGAACCCAATATATCTTTTCTCAGGATTTGGGGCTGTGAAACACATGTTAAGAAATTAACATCTGACAAACTAGAGTCCAAATCCAGTGTCTGCTTGTTTGTGGGGTATCCTAAAGAAACAAAGGGATACTACTTTTACTCACAAGCCGAGAACAAAGTATTTGTTGCTCGCAAGGCTGTTTTCTTGGAAAAGGAGTTCCTTCTCAAGAAAGACAGTGGGAGTAAAGTAAAACTTGGAGAAATTCAAGCACCACAAACTCCTATAGAGGATGGTTTGGAAATGGGATCAAGTTCACAACCAGTTGTGGAACAAGAACCCATTACACAAGAACCTAGAAGGTCCGGTAGGGTACGTCAGGAGATTGAGAGATATGGATTTCTAATCACTGACAGTGACACTATTGAGTTAGTAGATCGTGAGGATCCTACTACCTATCGAGAAGCTATTGAGAGCCCAGACTCGGAAAATTGGCTTGAAACCATGAAATCCGAGATGCAATCAATGTACGATAACCGGGTTTGGACCTTGGTTGATCCACCGAAAGGTGTTAAGGTAATTGAATGCAAGTGGCTATTCAAACTCAAAGCTGATAAGACCTACAAAGGTAGACTAGTAGCAAAAGGTTTTCGACAAACTCATGGTGTAGACTATGACGAGACCTTTTTGCCTGTAGTCATGCTCAAATCCATTAGGATCTTGCTTGCCATAGCTGCATATCATGATTATGAGATATGGCAAATGGATGTCAAAACTGCTTTCCTCAACGAAAATTTACTTGAGGATGTGTATATGACACAGCCTGAAGGTTTTGTCAATCCCAAGCATCCTAAGAAGGTTTGCAAGCTTCAAAAATCCATTTATGGATTAAAGCAAGCATCCCAAAGTTGGAATCTTCGTTTTGATGAGGCAGTCAAAGAATTTGACTTCATCAAGAACAAAGATGAGCCTTGTGTGTACAAGAAGGTTAGTGGGAGCATAGTAGTATTTCTGGTCCTATATGTGGACGACATCCTTCTCATTGGAAATGACATTCCAACATTGCTAAAGGTTAAGCAATGGTTGGGAAAATATTTCTCAATGAAAGACTTAGGTGAAGCCGAGACAATACTTGGTATTCGAATCTATAGAGATAGATCGAATCGGCTTTTGGGACTAAGTCAAGAAAAGTACATAGACAAAGTACTAAAGCATTTTAGTATGGGAGACTCAAAGAAAGGGTACATACCTTTGGCTTTGGGAGTTCCTTTGACTAAAGAACAGTGCCCTAAAACCAAAGAGGAAAGGGACAACATGAGTAGAATCCCATATGCATCTGCTATTGGATCTATCATGTACGCTATGTTATGTACTAGATTGGATGTTGCTCATGCACTGAGTATAACCAGTAGGTTTCAGCAAGACCCTGGTGAGAAGCACTGGTCTGCTGTAAAAGGGATTCTGAAGTACCTACGAAGGACTAAGGATCACTTCTTAGTGTATGGTGGTCAAGAAGAGCTCGTCATACAAGGTTATGCCGATGCTGCTTTTCAGACCAGCACTCAGGATTCTAGATCGCAATCTGGGTTTGTTTTTGTTTTGAACGGTGGTGCTGTCAGCTGGAGAAGCTCAAAGCAAGAAACCGTTGCCGACTCAACTACAGAATCTGAGTATATTGCAGCAAGTGAGGCTGCAAAAGAGGCTGTTTGGATTAAAAATTTCATTTCTGGATTAGGAGTGGTCCCAAGCATCCTAGATCCATTAGAAATTTTTTATGACAACAATGGGGCCATAGCACAGGCCAAGGAGCCCCGGTCACACCAGAAATCCAAATACATACTCAGGAGGTACCACCTGATCAGAGAAATCATTGATCGTGGGGACGTCGAAGTTAGCAAGATAGCAAGTGAAGACAATGTAGCTGATCCTTTGACGAAACAATTGCGTCCAAATCTGCACGAAGCTCATTTGAGAGCGTTCGGTCTTAGGGCTATGTCCAATTGGGACTAGTGCTAGTGGGAGATTGTTAGTGTAAGCCCTAGCCCCAATGCATTGTAATAAAGCACTTTGAATTAATAAAATGAGGCATTTGTTTTATCCTTTGTATTCCTGTGCATATCAATTGATAAAACTATCCAAGAGTGTTGTTTCAGTTTAAGTTATCATGTGTGAGGCACATGGTTGTAAGACCTTGAAACAAATGAGACATCATTCTAAATATCCCTAGTCAGTCATTGTTATGGGAATAACAATGAATTAAGACTAGTATGCTCTCTCTGATATTATGAGTTCTGTCTTACGGATCATTAGGACAAGAGTGTCAATCAGAGATCATAGATACATGTTAAAGAACATGGTATCTGGATACGATCCGCTCATGAGAACACTACATGGTACAAGTCATAAGTGTTTCTCATATGCAACTTTTGTATCGGAGTTCTTAGACCTGAAATCTCTATGAAACTCTTTATGAATTACTGTGTACTTTGACATACACCTAACGTGCTCGTAACAGAGTGACAAGTACGGGTATGATTGGGTATGCATTGATTCATGTTAGAGAGCATGAGAGAAATGAAGGGATTACCCCTCTCAATAAGAGAGAAAATATCATCGGCCACTTGATCAGTGAACTGAGAAGTGTATGGCCATACCGAGATGAAATAATGAGTAATCATTATTTATCTGAGAGTTCAGAGTCACTAGAATATCAAGAAAGGAATTAATATATATAAGGATGACTAGTTCCATGCCTTATATTAATTCTGATATTTATGGGTAAGGGACTATGCAAAATTGCATTAGGTCACTAAATGCCATATGCATTTTCATTTAATTTGGAATGCTATAATATCTTGCTAGAGAATATATATAGCCTTTGAATTAATTTATTAATTCATTGCCAATATTAAATGGACCTATAGGATCGCACACAAAGCATTGAGCTTAAAATACTTAAATTAAGTATTGGGCATTAATTTGGGCTTTTAATTAAAGTCAAATTAATGTATGTAATGGGTTATAAAATTGCTATTGGGCTTTGGTCCATGAGAGAGAGAAATTCAGCCCACAAGGTTTAATTTCAATTAATTAATTATGTTACATTAATTAAGTTAATTGAGTATTAAAGCCTAAAGGAATTTAAATTAAATTAAATCACTTATATAATTGATGAAGTGGCCAAAATTCCAAGAGGGAAATCAAGGAATTTCGGCACATGTTTATTATTTATATTAAGTGTTTTCATTTAATTAAATGTCTTATGTTTTATTTCAAATTTGAATTTAAATTCAAAAGAGTTTAATTCAAAATATATTACTTATCTTTAGGAAGTGAAATAGTTTGAATTAATTATCTTAGGATAGTTGAATTCAGATCAATGACTTGCCAAAGGATAAGCATATATATTAAAAGAAATAAAACCCTAAAATAAAAAGAGAGAAGTTGGCGTGAAAGCTAGAAAACCCTAGCCACCTTGCTTTTGGCGTGAACTCTCTCTCTCTCTCATTAATTTCTTTTAGCCAATTTTCACAAGGAGAAAGGATAGTTCCTCATTCTCTTGTGATCTTGGGTAGTAAAAGCAACCTAAGAGAAGTACAAAATCAAATTTTGTAGCTTCAAACTATAGCCATTACACAATACCTTAAAAGAGAGCTAGCAATCTCGATTTTAAGCCGACGGTGCAATTGTGTGTGTGAGAATAGAGGGAGTGGCGTAAAAGGCTATTCCTTGGCATTGGTGATCAAGATCTAAGGCGGATAAAGTCATCTCGGTTGCTGATCATCACCAAACTCAAGGTTTAAAAGGCATCCAAAGTTGTAAGTTTTAAACCCTAAAATTGCATGTTTCGATTCTTGCTTTGAATTTGTATGGTATGTATGATGAAAAATTTTTGTTTTTCCGCTGTGCCATCATCACATTCATACCATGTCATATTCCATCAGTTATATGGTGATATATTTTCTAAAAAATCTAATCCCAGTAGAATTGGAATTTGTATCAATGATATTGTATCCATATTTATTTCCATTGGTATGATTACTATTTTCCTCGAATATTTGTTAATGCAAGATTTATTTTAACATATTTTGCAATTGTATGTTTCTGTCCTGAGTAGTCTAAAAACTCATAATTTTCATCTAATTCATATTTTTTGAATGAAAAAACTAAACTTTTGTTTATATGACTTTTTGCTTCTCCAGTATCTATTAATGTTTTTAATAATTTTCATTCTCCTCCAATGTCTAATTCAGCTTCAATATAATATTATTTTACTTTTAATGATGATTTTAAATCAATACTTCTTCGAGATTGAGTATGTATTTTTCCTTGATCATCTATTAATAGAGTATTATTTCTTTTTGGTTGCTGTTCTTTAGAACTTTCTCTCGATGATATTAATAATTTTTCTCCTATATGTTGTATTCTTGGTATAATTCCTATATTTTTGTTTCTTTGTCTTAGATCCATTGTTAATTAATCTAAAATTGTCATACTAGATGGTTTTAATTGTCTTGGTGGTATATATTCAATTAAGTCTGAAAATGTATCATCGATATCTACTTGTAATCGTATATTATTCTTTTGTAGTTTTTTATGATGACTAGTAGTAAATCCATATATTATTCTATAAGTTACAGAAAATACTTTTGATCCATTTGTCATTTCTATTCTATGTAATTTATGATATAGATTAAGTGCTTGATCTATATTTTTATCTTGTAAGCTTACTGAAAAGTTTGGTATTATTGTGAATTTTAATTTTTTATATACTAAATTTCTTGATACTGCTCCTAGTAGAGCATCTACCGGGTCATTTAATATTCTATCATCCATGCAAAATAATTGAATAGGACTATCTATTCCTTGTCTAAAATGTGCTTTAATAATTATTTGTATTGCTCCTAAATATAGATTTTTATATCTATTTTTATCTAGTAATTTTGCTAAAACTTTATTTATTTCATCTTTATTTATCAATGGTATTACTGTATTTCCTTTAGGTTGATATGTATCTATAGCTGATTCATAATGTTTTGTAATATAAGTTGCTTTAAGTAGTCTATTAAACCATCTTCTTTTAAATATATCTTCTTCTTTGATATTTAATCTACGATTATTTAATTGACCAAACTTTTCTTCATCAAATGTTTTATTATAACTAAAAATATTATTATTATTTATAATTTCAAGATCTTCATTATCTGAACTCATATTTTAAAGTTTTATGTATCAATGTTATCTTTATTTTTAATGTATATTTCTAATTTGGTTTCAGTGTTTGATTCTGATTCTGTATCAAATTCTGAATAATTATCACTATCAGAATTATATTGAGAATCTATTTCATATATACTTTCATTTTCTGATATGTCACTATTTTCTATTGGATTATAATTTTGTTATATTAGATCTTCATATATCCTATATGCTTTATGATTTTCTTTATTTTTTCTTTTAGGACATTCATTTGCATAGTATCCCTTTTCTTTACATATCCAATAGGTGTCTTCGGATTTTTCTTACTATACCTTTGATTTTTTCTAAAATATCTTCCTTTATTAAATTTATTTTTATTGAAAGTTTTAAATTTTTTATAGGATTTTTTTATATCTAAATCTATAAATTTTTTCTTTTTAATCTATTATACTTGTTATATTTCTTATATCCTTTATTTTTTGTATAGCATCCCTAATGTGTAGGTTCAGCTAAGATTGGACAACATAATTCTTTATTAATTACTTTTCTTATTTTTCTATTTTCGTATACTTGATTACACATTTCATTTATTCGTTTGAACATATAAGTTTGATAAGATCCTAAGGTTCCTTCTAATAGTTCATTATTATTTTGTATTTCGATAAATAGTTTTAATCCCCATGGTTTTGGTAATTTTGTTACATAAGATTATTTTAATAAATTAATTTCTGATCTTTGTAAAATGTTTGTTTTTGCTATATTATAATAATAGTTATTAAATTCACAGGTATATTGATTTAGATAACACATATTACATATTGTTAAATTTTGTATTTTTCATAAATTTTTTTGTCCGAATTTCTTTAGTGATTCTGTAGGGTCCAACCAGTGACCTCCTAAAAATTCTTCTTTTATTGCAAATTCAAATCTTTGTAAAAGATCTTTTATAGTATCTGTTGCTGTAAAATTTTCATTATTTAATCCATATTTTATAGTTTGTCTATCTTCTAATCTAATTGCATTCCACTATTTTTCTACATTTCTTGTTAGGGTACTAATTAGGAAATTACTTGCTCTTTGTAAATCATATCCATATAATATTATTGCTAAATTATTTATTTTTATCCATTTTTCGATCTATTTCTGTATATCTTCTTTACAATCTATGTCTAATAATATTCAATTTGGATAAACAAATTCTATTTCAGATGTTTTTATTGAAAATTTTGAATTATTATACATAGGTCTTTGCCTAGGAATTTTTCTTCTATTCCTTTCATATTTTCTTATTCCTATATTATCTGTCATTATATTTTCTTCAGTTTCATTTATTGTTCCAGAATATTCTCATGTTTCTACTTTAGTTTGAGTAGATGTTGGATTAGTATTCATTTTTAAATTCTCTAAATTATAAGTTAGATTTAATATATCGTCTTCAGTTATTGCATTTTCTTCATATAACTTTAATCCTTCTTCTATCGTTAGCAAATGCGTTTTTATTGTTACTCCTTCTTGTGTATGTTTTTTAACCTTTTCTTTTCCTTTCCTTTTTCTATTTTTTCTATTCTGGTTTTTAAGTCTGTAACTTCTTCTTTTATTTCTATTAACATATTAAATATTTTTTCTAGTTTTTCTTCAGTGTCTTCTTGTTTAGGTTTTTTGAATATTATTGATGGCAAACTCAAACTTTCTCTTCCATATTCTTCATCTCCATATAGTGTACTTGTAAAACTATATTGTTTTGTATTCATTTTTCTAATATTATGATTTAAGATTTTTAAATTATTATTTATTTGATAAAATTGTTCGTTATATGTGTATCCATTTATGTCTCTTATTTCTTGCATTTATTTTATTCATTATATCCCATTTTTCTAGCCACATATTTTAAATAACTTTCTATTTGACTTAATTTATCTAATACTTGTTTTTCTAAATTTAATTCACTTAATATTCTATATTTTATTAATTCTAAATCTTCTATATTTTCTATTTTATTGAGTAAATGTTTTATTTTATCGGTTTTAGAACTTAATTGTACTCTAATATCTTGTATTAATTTTTTATTATTCATATTTATAGTATCTATATTGTTTAGTGTTTTATTAATTCGATATCTTCTTTATTTAATTCATGTATTAGAGATTTAGACATTATTTTGGGGTTTTTATGTAATTATTTAATTATTTTTATATATGTAGTGTTAGTTACAAAATTTGACTATTAGAATGGTGGTATTTTTGAAATTTGATCTTAAAAAGAGGTATATGGCATAATTATCTCAAACTTCAAACCCGGATCCAAATACCAACAAATTTGCCCATGTCAAACTTTCCATTGGACACAAGGATTTTAATATCAACATTAAAAAATAATTAAGTTAACCTCCTCAAAATTGAAATTTGCTGTATATTGCTTATTATTCTAACCAAGTCCGATCTACCAACTTTGTAGCATTCACACTTGGATATCAAAAAATAACAATTATAAAAAGAAGCCATAATTATAAGTAAGTTCCTATACAATAAAAATTAAGAGAGTAAACTAAAACACAACTTTTTTTTTTTTTCTGGAGAAATCATGATCTTATGTCGGTATTATTTTATATTACTTCGCAAATTCTACTAAAAAAAGAAAAAAGAGTTCTTTAATAATTTAAAAGTAGAAGACTTGAAAGTAATGTAGTGAAATTAGAAATTATGACTGAAATATACATAACAAAAATATATTTTAAATCTGACTCAATAAATAGGTTAACTCATATCAAAATGGGTTGAATGATATAAACGGATTGAATCATAAATAGATCATTATAAATAGATCATAAATGTAATTTAATCTGACCTACGAATTTGATCCAATTCGTTCGTAAAATGTGATTTAAATCTAACCTGATCAGTCCATTCATGAATCCATCAATTTATAATTTGCTTGTATCTCATTTATATTATTTGTTAATGTAAATATAAAAACAATTGTTTTATAAATTACACATTATAATTCGATTCAAATCTCATCCGCTATCTCGTTTGCCACTAACATAGATATCTGATCTTATCTAAGATCCATAGATCCCTCCAAATACTGCTTACTTCTTTTTTTTCTTTTTTCTTTTTTCTTTTTTCAAAGGGAAATCACTCCAAATAGATTGGACCCTCCTATTCTCTTTTTTGAATGTGAACACAACATTAGATCCAAGCATATATCCATTATTTTGCTGAAATTCAGTCGGTCTATAGTCCACCAATTAAATGTGTAACATACTCATTCATTTCTTTTTCTAAATGATTAAATTCGATCGTACTTTATAATAAAAAAAAAAACCGCTCAAAGTGATATTCTCCTCTCTTTTTATCAAAATTTCATCTATCACATGTGCATATAAATTTTTCAAATTCAAAACTCATAAGTTGTTATCACGTTATGAAAAACCCAATATTATGCACTTTCATACTTTTTCAGTTCATTACTCATATTTATCTTACTATTATTATTTGCCTTTTCAAAATGTTTCGTGGTGACTTGACAGAGCAATCAGTTGGAGAATTTTTTTAAATAATATTTAAAAAAAAATTAGATAATTTTTTTTAAATAATATTTAAAAAAAATTAAAAAACTAGTGTTTGTTAGAAACTATTTAAACAAATAAATTTTTTTACAAAACCACAACTTTTTGTGGTATCAAAAGTGGGACCTGATTGATACAGTCTGTCATTTAAAATGAAAAAGCAACCAACTGTTGAAAATTAAAATACCGAGCGTTAATATAAACTTCAGTATCATTTGCTATTTGTTCACTGAAAAATTTATTCACTCATAAAATTTATTTTTCGTATCAATACTATTATTTGAAATCGGTAAAATTTATTTTGATTATTTATAATTTAATGTATTTAATTATTATTTGTACTATAATGACATTCATTTTTTTAATTTATTTAGAAGCATAATTAAGTTATGAATTAGCAAGTTAACAAGAACGCAATTAATTAAACTAGCTATTGAAGTCAAGTATTTTATCAAATTTAATATATTTATTTATCACATATTCATATATGTTTACATAACTATTGATAAATATGGATAGATATTTATTATTATTATTATTATTATTATTATTATTATTATTATTATTCAATTTGATGTGACAGTAAATTTTGTTAGTAACTTTTGGTATAACGTACCTATTATATGTAGTGATTTAAATTAAGTATTTTTTACATTAAAAAAAGAAAAAAAAATGAAAGATTAGCATGTTGAACTTTTAATATAAATTGTAAGATTTTAAGTTACCTCATTTAAGAAATTAAATTTTCAATCCAAAATAATTTAAATTTAGTCAAGGTTGAGGAATTATTTTGAATATTTACGACTTTTTACTATATTTATATTACATTTTGATTATAAATATTGAATCACTTAAAAATATTATTTTATTATTAAAGTTTAAATGTGAATGTATTATTTTAAAATATATATTTTTTATTTTTTATATTGTTATTTTTGTAATATTTATATTAGATTTTAAAAATAATATTGTTTAATTTTATTTTGATAAAATAAATAGAAAAATAAAAAAATGTACAAATTGAATTTTTAATATAACATTTATTTTTATTATTTTTATATAATAAATGATGCACATATACTTAGCTCCAAAAGTCATTATTAGTGATATTGCAAGAACAATCGTGTCCAAAATGGGATGATCTGTACAACTGTAGAATCGAAAACGCCTTTTGTATACATAAATACAATGATGATAGGTATACCCACTTGATTAATGCCTTTTGGGCAGTTCCATCAACCTAACATGGCCTTACCAAGTCACATTCGTTGACACACAACTACACACTCTACTATCGATATTATTTAGGTATACTACTCTCTACACTTCAGTATACATACTTCTAGCACTCGAGTGTCTATAGATAAACCTACCATATACACTATAAATAGCTCAAAACACAAGAGAACCAGGTATTGAATTCTTGAGATATTCTCTCTCTATATTTTCTCTCTATAAACATTACTGACTTAAATTTTGGAGTACTTATGCTTGGCTCAACCAGGCTTGTCTTATTGCAGGTTCATTGAGTTTTGTGAATCTGATTGGCTTACTCATTCTTCTATTCTACATTCTCCATTTCTGAACATTCAAAAATTATCATTTACCATAAATCAATGTTATTAAAATCGGACCGAATAAAGAACCGGAGAGCTCAAAGATTCGTGGTTCGACCGGTTCGTTGGGGTTCAACCGGGTTTTTTTCGTTTTTTAAAAAATATATTATTTTTTAAGTTTTATATAAATATTATGAAAATATCACTATATAAAAAAATTAAAAATAGTTTAGAAAAATATATTTATCATCAAACATTAACAATAAGACTATATTTTCAAGTCATTCAATATTTATAACAAAAATTTAAGATAAATATAGTAAAAATTATAATTTTTTAAAGAAATTTTTCAAATATAAATTATAAAATTTTATTTTATTCATAAAAAATTCATTAAATTATTTGAATTTTAATTATTTTGTATTTATAATTTTATTTTATTTTTTTTCAGAAAAAATAATATTTTATGAATATTTTGGACAAAAAGTTGATTTTTCTAAAATTAAATCGGTTTTTTATCATTTAATCCGGTTTTTTCAGTTTTATCTCGATTTAACTGGTTTTTTGACGGTTTGAAACATTATTTTTTGGTTTTTATCCAATTCGATTTTCATCCATTGAACCAACCGGACCAGCCGACGATTCGCGATTAAACCAGTTCGACCGTCCGATCCGATCCGATTTTAATAACCATGCCATAAATCCTCATGGTCAACAAATCACTAGATTGCTACTTACCTTCACTGTTCCAAGTTACTAAAAGAAGTTCCTTAGTTCTCACAATCTCTATAGTAGATAATTATTTTTCTTAAAGATAATATATAAATTCTCTCATAAACTATCATCATTTATCATATTTCTCGCTGAACTAATTGCATATTAGATTAACCCTCCTAAACTTGTTAACAATATCATATTAGCCACTCAAATTTGTTTAAAATGTAAAAAATACACCCTATTGAAAATGTTAAAATTATCCCCCTAAAACTTGTTAAAAATATCAAATTATCTTTTTGTTACTGATTGGCACATGTTTTTCACACGCCAATTATAAACTAACAAGTATTCCTACAGGAGTGTAATATAATATTTTCAACAAGTTTAGAAAAGTAATATAATATGCAATTAGTTCATGAAAGAAATCTAATAAATGATAATAGCTTAGAGGAGAATTTATGTATTAACCCTTTTTCTTACTCTCTTTTTTAGTTTCCTACGTCATTATTGTTATCATCTTGAATTCTTCACTATTTGAACCATTTGTGTGAATAATTAAATTTTTATGAATGTGAATTATATTATTATTTTGATATTATGCAATATAAGTAAGGTATATTGCACCGAATGGGTTACCATACTGGAATTAGGGCTTTATGATATCATATAACCACTTATAAAAATGTAATCCAATGTCAATTCAATTTGTTTGATATCCACAAATTGCTTCAATCTAATTTGATACATATAATTCAATCCGCTTATGATTCATCTGTAATCTGTTTATATTATTTATAATTTCATTTTTTGATATAATTTGAATAAGGATGTAGAACATTCTAAAACCTAAAATTTTTATATATTTTTAACTCTAACTGATTTGAATTTTTAAATAACACAAAGCCTAAGAGCCCAAAAATTTAGGCCCAAATTACCTAGGCTCCAAACAACCCAAGATTTTATTTTACAAATTATTTTATAAATATTAAATTAATAAATAATAAATTTCATTACATTTCAAATTTCAAATTAATCGGAAAATAACTTCAATTTTACTTGCCTAACATCAATAGTAATTAATAGATAATATAATCTCTCTAATTCCATCCAATTACATTAATATAATAATTTATTTTTCGTAAATATTTTATCCAAATAATTACAAATTAATATGATAATTAAATTAACATGTTTATTTTAAAAAATTTATCTAAACAATCATAAACTATTTAATGAATAGTTATAAATTGATAAACAATTTTATTCCCAAAAGATAAATAAAATAAAAATAAAAAATCAAGATTTTTACATAAATGACATAGAAATGACATACAAATTAAGAATGAAAATTAGCAACACTAAGAGTCCCTATAGATTTGACCGTTGCTAAAATTTACCAACGGAAATAATTTTTATTGTTAAATTTAACAATGAAAAAAGATTTTCGTTGCTATTTTTAACAACAGAAATTATAAGTTTCATTGCTAAATTTAACAATGAAAATTAATTTTTCGTTGGCGAATTCACTCACCAATAAAAAAAATTCATGACGGTGCCATCCGTCGCTAAAATTTATTAATTTTTAATTATTATTTCCTACCTAGAATACATATAGATAATATATCGCAAAACCACAATCTTTAAGCAATCACCTAATATGACTAACAGTTCACAAAAATAGGAATTAAACAAATACATGATCTCATTTAGATAGCAAGGGAGAGGAAGAGAGTAGCAAGATAGCAAGGCAAGGAGAGAAGAAGGAGGAGAAAAAAATGAAAGAACAAAAGGGAAGAATAAATTTCGGCTGCAAAAGGGAGAGTAACTTAAAGGGAAAATAATTTATACCTAGGGCAACAAAGCATTTACCAACGAAAATGCAATTTCATTGCTAAATTACCAACAAAATTTTATTTCCGTCGTTATATTGAAAAATTTTTTCGCATTTCATTAGCGCTTTATTAAACAACGGTGTCAATATTCCATTATAAAATTTTGGCGCTAAAAGTTTTCTTTATTTTTAACCATGGTTTCCTCCATTTTTAGCTAAAGAAGATAAAGATTTTTCATTTTCATCGTTAAAGCAAAAAATTTCCAACGATTTTACCAATGGAATTTTATTTTCATTGGTAATTAGCAACGAAAATCAAATTTCGTTGCTAATTACCAACGGAAATAAATTCTGTTGCTAATTTTTCGTTGCTAATGAAACATTTTCTTGTAGTGTTAAAATCAGGTTAATGATAATGATAAACATAGGTACACCAAATTGCAAAATGAAAATTTCAACAATATAATTCAGTATTTAATGCTATACCTCGATATAAATAGGTATATCAAAGTGAAAGATAAAAAATTCAATATTAAAAATTTGGTATATCAAAGAGTATATTATGGTATATTCAATTGCAAAGTGAAAATTTCAACTAGCAGATTGGTATACCAATGAATATGCCTTCGTATAAATAGATATACCGAAGTGAATGTACAAAATTTAAATTGAAATTCGGTATACCAAAGGTATCATAATCTCAAAAAAATTTTCCATTACCTCAAACCATTAACATAAAGCCCAAAAATAATAAATCTTTGAATTTTCTACCATTCACTTTAGATTAGTGCCAATGCATTTTGAACCGAATTGTTTTAAATTCTCATCTTGCAATTCAATATATCTATATATATCATTATCACTAACCTAATTTTAATTTAATTGGTGAAAAGAATTCTTTTTTTTTTTTAAATGAAATCAGACCCTTTGTATTAAGAAAAGATCAACAATGGGAAAACATCACAAGAACAACAAGGGTCAAACAATATAAAAGCTCTAGCTAACTTATAAGCTTTTGAATTGTTGGATCTACTTATCCAAGCCACCTCAATGTTAGATCTAAGAGAAAGAAAAATTTTACAATATGAAATAATTAAACCAAAATTAAAAAATTCATCTAAAGAACTACTAATTGCAAAAGACAATTCTTCAGCATCCGTAAAAATAGTGCCTTTTGTATGGAGTGAAGCTTCTATTCAACCAAGAACCGAGCGCAGAGCCATGCTTTTGCAATGCGAGTATAGAACATACCTGCCTAATGGTCTGAAATAGCTTTAAGAAATCGACCCTCAGCATCTCTAAAAATTGCACCAAAACCACTTATGTTTCTTTCCTTAAAGGTTGTTGCATCAACAAAACAAATCCATTCACAATTTGAACTACCAGCAGAAGATGAAGATAGCAAAAAGGGACTTTCCAAAGGCGAAAAGACATTATTGCAGATATCTTTAACTGCCTGCCATTCATTAAAAAAAGAAAGTGTAGTCGAAATGACCATATATGGCACCATTAAAACATTGTTCCATACCAAATTATTTTTGACATTCCACATCGACCACAAAATCAAACACATCTCCTCATATTTGTTCCTACTAACCGAGTTTATCAACATAGAAAGAATATCTTGTGAAGGTAGACTCACATTTTGAATATTTATCCCAAAACAAACCCACACATCTTTAGTAAATTGACACCCAAATAGAATATGAGAAATATCTTCTAACTGCTCGCAAAATAAACATTAAAGATTAGTTGAAATACCCCTCTAAGCCAACCTAACCAAAATAGATAAAATATTTCGAAGAGCTCGCCATAAAATTATGCACCTTTGGGAGAATTTTAAGACTCCAAATAAATCTCCAAATATTATTTGCTTATGGAGAGATTCCTTTGCAACATCTATAAGCCACCTGATATCCACTTTTCACAATGTAAAGACCCATTTTATCATAGTGCCAAATTAACCTGTCAACTTTATTAAATATAGGCAATGGAATTTTCAAAATATCATACACATTATTCACATTACAGAATTTCACTATCCTATCTTTGCCGTCATTTTTCAAAAAAAAATACTAACTTTAACATTATCATCAACCAAATTCGTACCCTCACCCACAAAAAAGTTTCCATCCTTCGAAATCCAAGGGTCTTTGTTGAAAAGAATCGATCTCCTATCTCCTACACTTCATCTGACACCATTCTCTAAGACAATTCTTGCTTGCAAAATACTCTGCCAAGGGAAAAAATCTAGCTTTGAAAATGCGATAAGCAAGAGTATTTTTATGAGACAGAAAATGTTATCCCTATTTAGCAAGCATTGCTAAATTAAAACAGTATAAATCTCTAAAACCCATTCTACCCTCATCCTTTTTACTACACATTATTTCACGCTAACCAATGCATATTTTGCTCCCCATTATCCTTTTTTCCCATCAAAATGAATTCATCATCCTCTGAAGCTCCTCACAGATAAAAAAAGAATAATAAAAACACTCATGCAATAAGTGAGGATAGCCTAAGCAATAGATTTCAATAAAACTTCCTTTTATACTCTAGAGAGAAACTTGTTCCAAGCAAAGATTCTCTAACTAAGTTTACTTTTTAGGAAGCCAAAGATTGACCTTTTATTACACCCTATTAATGAAGGAAGCCCAAGATAACGATCGTGATTTAATAGTGCAACAACCCCCAAGATGTTAGAGATCCCTCTTCTATCCTCATGGGAGACACTAAGACTAAAAAAGACCTTTGACTTCTAAAAATTAATATATTGACCCAACACCGTCTCATATTTACAGAGAATCTCCTTAACCACTTGACACTCTTCTCTATTTGCTTTAGATGAGAAACTATTGGTCCTCTCAAGCTAGCTTTACATCCTTGTATAAAAACCCTATCTTTCTGCATCCCTAAATAGACAAGATAAACCATTTGCACAAATAATGAAGAGATATGGAGAGATAAGATCACTCTGCCTAAGACCCCTCCCAAGATAAATTGGACTAATTTCTTTCCCATTGAAAATAAATGAGTACTTCACATTATGAACACACTACATCATCCAATTCACCAAACATCTAGAAAACCCCAAAGCTAAAAGCATTGACTCTAAGAAAGCCCATTCTACCATGTCATAAGTTTTGCTAATATCAATTTTAAGTGTAACTAAACCTGAATTGCCTATTGTATGATTTTTCAAGCTATGAATTAATTTGAATGCAACTAAAACATTGTCTGCGATAAGCCTATCTAGTACAAAAGCCGATTGATAATTTGAGATAATCTTACCAAGCACACATTTCAACCTATTTGCCAGGACTTTCGACACTATTTCATATAACATATTACATAATGCAATAGGTCTAAAATCCTTAATAGTTTGAGGACTATCAATTTTAGGAATTAACACCACTAATGTATCCGAGAGAGAATTAGGAAAAATACAATCATGAAGTCATTGTCGAATGTCGATAGCCTGCTATTACATCTTGGCCAATAATACTCCAAAACTTTTGAAAAAATGCAGGATTTAATCCGTCTAGACCTGGTAATTTGTCCGAATGCATTTGAAACACTGCATCTTTAATCTCTTTGTTTGTGAATGAACTCAGCAAGAAGACATTATCTGCATCTGTAACTATTTTACTCACTCTATCAGTAACCCATCGACAATCTGTATGTGTACTTTGGAATAGATTAGAGAAATATCCATTGATGATCCTATTAATCTCAGATTTCTCCGCAACCCAAACACCCTGTTCATTCCTCAACAAAGAGATGTGATTCTTCTTTCTCCTAACATTTACCTGGGAATGAAAGAATTTTGAATTTCTATCACCATATTTCATCCAAAAAACTTTTACCTTTGCCTCCATTTAATTTCTTCATTTTCTAAAATCACATTGTAACCTAATTTCAATTTTTTAATTTCCTCTAGATCATATAGAGTAACATCTTCCTTAATTAACATGAGTCTCCTTTCAATTTCCTCCTTCCGTTGCCTCGCCTCCCTGTTTCTCAATTTTCCCCCAATTTTCTAGTTCTTTACAGCATGCTAATTTGTGGTTCATAACTCCTATTTTACCCGAAGACATCCACCCCTTCTTAACAACATCTATTACTGTATTATCTAAAAGCCAATAGTTTTCAAACCTAAATCGTTTGCATCGCCACATGTTGAAGTTCCTGTCCAAATCAACAACAATCGGAGAGTGGTCTAAAGTGGCAGCAACTACTATCGACAAGAAATAACTTGGGAAGCTCAAGAAAAATTCACTGTTGCCCATACCCCGATCTAGCTTCTCCTTTACCCATAAATTTGGAGATCGGAACCTCTTCCAACGGAAGACAAAGCCTGCTGATGGTAAGTCTACTAACCCACAGTTGGTGACACTTGCCTTGAAACCGTCAATCAGGTGAGGAGGATGAGCCGCTCCACCTAATTTTTCTGACGCGTCCAGCAAGTCGTTGAAGTCGCCTAAGACCAACCACGATTTTGATGCCGGTCTGCTATTCTTCAAATGGCATAATAAACTTCATGAATCTGCTCTTCTAGAATGCTGAGGGAAATCGTAAAATCCAATGAAGCTCCATTCCAACCCACCAGGCCCACTAACATAAAAATCTATAAAATTTTGGCCATAACTCTTTAACTGGGCATTCATTGCATTGGCCCAAAACATAGCCAAACCCCCACTGCCAATTAAAATTTTATTTCCTCAATTCTGCTACTGGGAACTAAAATGAGGAATTTACTTCAAATACCACTTTTTATACCCTAATTTTTAAAAATACATCCATTCTATTTAAAAATTCAAAATTACCTTTTTTTAATTTTTTCTTTTTAAAAATACCCATTTTTGTTCTAAGCCCTAATTGCCCTTAAAATTTATAACTCTTTTGTTAACTTGGAAAAATGAGAATTAGTAGAAGTAGGAGAAATCGAGAAGTGAAGAATGGCTGCAAATGGAAGTAGAAGAATCACTCCATTGTTATTATTGCTTCTGTTAGTGTCGATGTTATTGACGACTGTTGCTTATAGGACCGGAGACATCGTTCCCATGAGCAAGATTTGCCAATACCACTCCGTCTGTACTCTATTTCCTTTTCCATGCTTGCAGTATTAGGCTATAGTTTATTTCTATCAATTCATGTTGTTGAGGATGTGTTTTGATTTATGATTTCAGTCGAGAACTCTTTGGAAAGATATGATTGGCAAACATTTCCCTATATTTACTGTTAATCGCGAGGTATCTATATTTCGGTTCTTCATTAGGTTTCTATTTCTCTTTTTGAATTTTGTTGATTTTTGAGTGCATGATATGTAGATTTTGATTCTTATACCAAAGCCGATCGGTTACACAGGCGTTGTTCCCTACACATGTAAGAATTGAATTCAATTGGTGATATTCTTTGCAATTTCTTGCTTTGAAATTTTGTTGATTGGTAATTGAAATTCTCTAATTACAATTGGAGGAGTGATTGGCTTATTAATAAATGGGACTATAGCAGATCTCATTTGCCCTTTAAAGATCACTTGCTGAGGTTAGAACTTTCAAATATCCAATCATATTTCCTATTATTGTCAGAAAATTTGCTAATCTTGTAATGCAGACAATGCTAGTGTCTTAAAGCCTTTTCGTCATTGGTTGGCTTGCAGTAGCAGTAGCAATAGCAATACTTCAGGTTCTCTTTCTCCACTACTTTGCTTCAATTTTGAAAGGGAAACTTTTGGAACAATGTAGTTTACCAGAATTAATTCTCAATGGTTGTTTAAATGGTAATTGGTTACTAGATCTTGGAAGACTTTTAATGGGTATTGCAATAGGGATTAGTCTTTTGATGGGAGAGTATTTGTTAGTTTTAAATGCAATGGTGTCCGTCTAGCATTAATACCTTCCGGCATTGACCATTGCGATCACTATTGGTAGGTCAATTATGGAGGCATATGAACATGTTATTAACTTAATATATGGTAAATATCACTTAGTTGTTTAAGTCTAAACTGAGCTTTTCTAATAAATCAGAGCTGTCTTGTGATAAAAGAACAGATTTGCAACAGCTAAAATTGTAATCAGTTATGGAATAGGCATTGGATCTTTTTTTTAATTATTTTTTCTAGAATTAGTTAAAACATAAATGATCGTTTTTGTATCTTATATTTAAAGAATGTATACTCACAATTTGTGCAGCAACTAATTAATTTATAGAGGATTTTAGTTATATTTAAAGAATGAAGAAGAATCAGTAATGGCCTGTACATAATGTAGTTGATACACTTGTACTCAAAAGTCAAAATTCTTTCATAAATTCGTGTCAGTTATCTTTTAAGATAGTATGGTGCACGAGTATGATAGTGTATTGATTGTGATGGTTCTTTGGAGGAGCATTGTTCGCATGTTTCACTGTCTTTGATTTGATTATTTTATGTCAAACTTTACCAAAAAAAATTGCTGCTAGTAATATAAAAAGCTCAAGGGAGGACAGCGTATGTGAAATACTATAATGACAGAGTATTTGAACCTTTTTTTAGATACATGAAAAGCAAACTATTGTTCTTCCCTGGAGTAGCGGATGCTATTTTGGGATTGGCAAGCAGTAACTTAGCATTGAATATGGAGAGTTTAGATTAATTTATTAACTAATTAATTGTTTACTGATTTCCTAGAGTTGATGTTCTGGTTGATTTTCTTTATTTCTTTTTGAAAACAAAGGTGGTGCATTTTAATTTGGTTGATTTTCTTGATTTCCTTGAGAGCTAGGGCAGTGCATTTTGTTTTCTCTGTTGTATATATATTTCGTCTAATTTTGGCATGGACTATTTTTATTCTCTTGTTTCTAGCAGTTGTAGTTTTGATGCAGCTTCGAAACTATGACTGTGAATTTAATATCAGATTAGCGTGATGGGAAATGGTAATTAGCAAGCAACGCGGCGGTTCATTGATGCTTAGATCATAATTAAAGAAAAGACGATGTTTAATTAATTTGTAAGACAAGATAGACAAAGACAGCACACCGTATACATATAAAGCAAATAATGAAATAGGTAGGTGATGCTTAAATTACAAACATATCACATTCTCATTTCATTCTATAATTACCTCGAAACAATGTATTGTAACAGCACAATTAAGCTTAACAGATTCTCCAATGCAGGGAAAAAAACACAGGCTGTTGAATCACCAATAGTTTAAAATAAAAGCCATTTGATAAATGTAAAACTCCTTTTAAGATAACACCTGTTCTGCAATAAATGCCATGAGTAGAACAGCACTGTTGGCCACAACAGAACATGAACGCCGTTTAATGCTTAAAAATCATCATAAGAACATGTTAGGAATCCCCTTGCACAATAAATGTGTACAAATATAAGACCAAAAGCTAAAATTATTCTACAAATATTATCAACTTTTTACCCTATCATGGATTCATTGCCACCATCAACTTTAATTGGAGGGCGCCTGCCACTACTTTGTTACACTAACATTCCAACAAGCACCAAGCACTAACTACCAAAATCATTGAAAGAAAAAAAAAACAAAAATTACAAAAACCCGAGTAAAGCACTTATAAGTTTTACATGAATGCTACAACATAGAAAAGTATAAAGAGAATTTATGCTATTGTTAGAGTTTAAATATAAAAAAATACTAAAATTTAAATTTAAAAAAAAATCATGTTTTGTAATTTGGTATACTTTCAGTATACAAGGTATATCAGCCGGTATATTAAATTTCAAAATACAAATATATTCTGAAATTTGGTATATCACGGTATACCAAATTTCAGAGTAAAAATATGTTTTATTTTTTGGTATGCCGGACGAATATTAAGTTTATATCAATTCTTTCTTGTTTTTCCTTTGAGATTCTTGTAGTTAAGAACCAATGCTACTGTGAAGTATAATTTCATGCATAACTACTTTGAATAACTCAACTTTGTCTATTTATCTAAATTGTGTCCATAAATATATTTGTCCACTAGTTCAATAATTGTCATATATGATTTAATTATTACCATGTTTAAATCAAAATGATGTGATATAAAGGAAGAGATGGTAGAGAGTAGAGGTTTGTTCGTTGTTTTTACTTTTTATGGATGATAATTAAAATGAAATTTTATTCTGGACAGATATACTGGTGGTATACCAAAATCCAAAATTAAAATTGCATTCTGAATTTTGGTATACCACTGGTATACTGGGTATACCGTTGATATACCAGGTATACTAGGTATACCAGGTGGAATACTAGATATACTACCGGTATATCTAAATCCAGAATTGAAGTTGTATTTTGAATTTTGGAATATCACCGGTATACCGGATATACCTTATGGTATACCAAGTGGTATACTAGGCATACCTAAATCTAGAATTAAAGTTGTATTTTGGATTTTGGTATACAACCAGTATACTGGAGGTATACCACTGGTATACCTAAATCCAGAATTGAAATTATATTTTGGATTTTGGTATACCATTTTAAAAAAAAATTAAAATTACATTATGCATTTGAAAATATTAAATTCAATATTAATAATAAACTTTTTTTTAACTATTAATTAAAACTAAAAAAGTGGATTACATTTCATGATAAGTAAATAAAAAAAGAGAATTTTTATTTTTTAGAATGGTATATATATCTCAGGTGTGTATTTTCACATTTTGTGTAAAATAACAATAATGTATAACTGACGGTATACTTAGTATATCAATTTTGTATTAAAAAAATATTATCTATTTTACAGCATTTATGCAGATCTTCCTATTATGTCCAAATTCTTTACACTTTTTGCACCTTACTTTCACTTTAGATTCTCATCTTGATTTGATTCTTCTTTTTTTATGGATTACGAACATATTCTGAAATTTGATATGCCAGATAGTATACCGAGTATACCAATCGGTATACCGAGTATATCAACTGGTATACCAAATTTTAAAATGCTAATTATATTATAGAATTTGGTATACTAGTTGGTATACTCTGTATACCGTCAGATATATCAAATTTCATATTACAAACATGATCTAATTAGTTTTTTTTGAAATTTAGTATACCGGCTGAATTTCTTATGGTTTTAATGTAAGCATTGTCGAGGGATCCACTTAGCCCATCATTGTTGCTAAAGAGAGGAGTATAATCAATGCTAACTACAAGCGGCTGCCATCTTAAAAAGATCCCATGTTTGAACAAAAGCACAGAAAGGGTTATAAAATAAGAATTTAAACCACTTTAAGAATCTGACTCAAGAATAAAAATGGAAACAAAAATCTGAATAGAAACCCTTATTAGAGAAATGAATCATTTATCTTAAAAAAAATGACTTTACAGATCTAGCACCAGCAATGTGTAAGAACTCCATAACAATCTCTATTAATCTCAAAAAAGAAACAAGATCAACAAATAACTAATATTTTCAGCATTCTAAGTAATCCTAACCATCCATAAAATTCTAATGCTAAATGTCAATTGTAATATAATTCCACTTACAATAACTCTGTCACAATTGAAAAGAAAATCAGATATAAGTGTTTTTATAGTCTGACAGCTCTAAATTTCTTAACCAGAGAGATTGGTGTAGAAAGACCAAGAAATTGTAGGAAGTAAATGACCAAATTTGAATTAATTTTCATGATCAAATGACAAGGAATGTTTGAGATCCATACCAGATCACCAAGAATAATAGCCAGAATGTTTTTCAAATTATTTTATTAAAAATTTCATAGATTGTATAATTTATTACAAACACGATCCAAAAATAAATTTCTTATCATTTCATGATAAGTGATGTAAGTGCAAAATTTCTTATGGTTACTGAATTGGGTAATGCATATGATTCTACTTGCATTTCTTTGTTTATGTTATCTAATAAGATGTTTGTTCATGTAGGCATTGTTTCTTATATCTTTTTTTTGTAATATTGTTTTAGAGTGTTGCTATGCCTGCCATGAATAACATTCTGTCCAAATGGGTTCCTATATCTGAGAGGAGTAGATCTTTGGCACTGGTTTACAGTGGCATGTACCTTGGATCAGTCACTGGCTTGGCTTTCTCACCATACTTAATACATCAATTTTTTGTTTTTGTTTAAAATGCAAACTCTATTTATTTTATTTTATTTTATTTTATATTATTTTATTCTTCATTTGAATAGTTTTGTAACCAACCTGATGTTTAAATCAAAATGATGTGATAGAATGGAAGATATGGTAGAAAGTGGAGGTTTATTTTTTATTTTTACTTTTTATGAATGATAACCAAAATTAAATTTTATTTTTGATTTTGGTATACCACTGGTATACCAGCGGTATACCAAAATTCAGAATTGTGATTGTATTATGGACTTTGGTATATCAGCGGTATACCAAAATCCAGAATTGTAATTATATTCTGAATTTTGGTATACCAATGATATACCAGGTATATTGGTGGTATATCAAAATTCAAAATTGAAAATGGTATTCTAGATTTTGGTATACCACCGGTATACTAGGTATACCGTCGGTATACCAGGTATACCTAAATCTAGAATTGAAGGTATACCACCGGTATACCGAGTATATCTTTTGGTATACCACCAGTATACCAGTTTAAAAAAATTAAAATTATATTATATATTTCAAAATGTTAAATTAAATATCAATAATAGACTTTTTTTAACTATTAATTGAAGCTAAAAAAAAGTGGATTACATTTCATGATAATTGAATAAAAATTATCAAATTCGGAATGTTCATGATAAGTGGATTACATTCTTTTTGCATTGTGTGTTTGAAATTATCTACTTCACTCGATTGGAGATCCTTTCCGTTTTTTCTTCCAAAACTATTTTTGTTGTCTACCATTATTCTATGCTTGTAAACTGTATGAATATAATACTTGTATTTGACTGGTAAACCTTTTCTTCATATTTTCCCTGAAGTTTCATTCTTTTTGGAGAATTATTTCTTTCAAAAGCAATCGGAAAAACGATGCTTCCAAGGTGTTTGATAAAATGCCTTGCTCATATATGCTCTATTTCACTCGCTTCCACATTTTTTAAGTCAAACGATAATTTTTAAATTTTTAAGTGTCATTTTTACTTTCCACCAAAGTTAAAAAGACAATTAATTAGAAAAATGAAGCTTGAATATTAAAATTGATTAACCAGTTAATAAAGCGGATGAAGAATATGTTATTAAAGATTATTAAAGGTCAACTATCAACAACACATCATGCCTTAATTTATAAGCAATTTAACAGTAAGTTGATAATAACGTATAGATGCTTTGTTTAGTGAATAACAAAAGACAAAAGGGAGAGGCTATTTCAGTTTTGAATTTAAGCAAATATAATACAAGAATATTCTTGCTTTGATTTATTTTAAGAGCTTCAATCTCAATCACATAATTTTTCTGATTTAAAATATACTAAACCGCATAATTTCAACTATTGTAATATTATCAAATATTTCATAAAATAAAATTATTTATTTTAAATTTGTGATTATTAATTTATTATGTGGTCTAAATACAATTGCAAATTATGCCAATCCTAAATCCCAACGTGCAGTTCCCATTGATTATGGGTACAACGTGGCACATGTAAATCACGTCGGATGAGATAACTCTATCATTTAGTAATGTTAATTTGAACATTTTTATTATTTTATAATTTTAAAAAAATTAAATTTTATGGTTATAATATAATTTCATACATAAGTTATTAATTGTATTTTTCATTTATATCATGCATAATTATTATTGTAAAAACAAAAATAATGACTAATATTAGTGTATTAGTGTCAAAATATAAATTGTTATAAATCCATTTGACAAGTAAAATAAAAATTTAAATTTAAGTATGTGAGTCCCAAATATGTTTTTGAGGGGGTGAAATAAGAAGTGACATTGTATTCTAGATGTTGGTATATCAGGTATAACGATAGTATACAAAAATCCAGAATTGAAATGAACTTTGTATTGAAAGTTGTTTTTTAATGCATAGAAACCTAAAGTCTTTATAAGGGTATCTTTATCATTGTAAAGTTGTCCCATCTCTATATTAGGATATCTTGGGTTACTTATGATAATAGATTCTGTAGTCTCCATATCTTGTTCGTCTCCCTTATTCTTGTCCCTTGTTTTTTCAATAGTATCTTTGCTCAATATGCTCACATAATGCATCATTTCAGAAATATTTCCTTCCAAATCTAAAAGTGGTTGGTCTTCTAATGTTAAAGAATTTATTGTTGATGATTACATTTCAATTATTGGATCTGCATATATTATATTGTTAGAGCTTAAATACAAAAAAAATATTAAAATTCATTTTTGAGAAAGAAAATCATGTTTTATTTTTTGGTATACCAGGCGGTATACTATGTATACCAGCTGGTATACCATATTACATAATGCAAATATATTTTAATTTTTGGTATATTAAGCGGTATACCAAATTTCAGAATATAAATATTGGTTGGTATACCAAATTTCAAAATATAAATATTTTTTTATTTTTTGGTATATCAGGCATATACTAGGTATACCAAATTTCATAGTGTAAATATCTTCAATTTTTTGGTATACCTGGTATACCGGCCGGTATACCATCTTTCAGAATGGAAATATATTCTTTTTTTTTGGTATACCAGACAGTATATCAGCCGGTATACCAAATTTCAAAATATAAACATCTTCTATTTTTTGGTATACCAAATATACCAGCAGGTATACCAAATTCCAGAATATAAATATTTTCTATTTTTTGGTATACCAGACGGTATACTAGGTATACCATACGGTATATCAAATTTCAGAGTATAAATATCTTCTTTTTTTGGTATATCAGATTGGTATACCTGATATACCGGCCGATATACCATCTTTCAGAATGTAAATATCTTTTTTTGGTATATCAGGTATACTAGCCGATATACCAAATTCTAGAATATAAACATCTTATGTTTTTTGGTATACCAGGTATATCGGCCGGTATACCAAATTTTAAAATATAAACGTCTTCTATTGTTTTTATTCCAAAAATAAAAAACCGATCCATCCAAACCTGCCTAACTCAATTGCCATGTACGTTATCCAAAACTATTTGTACATTTAGTCGGTTATTAACCAACCATAATTTTTATTATTTCAGTAATATTTCCTTTAATCATAACAACTATTATTTCTAAAAGAACTACTATTATAGTAATGGAGAGAGTATATAATAAAATAAAAATTAATAGACCGGAGAGATACGTGTCATTCCATGTAAGGAAACACATGAATTTTGTCCTCAAAATCATCTTTTAAGCTAGGAGTTTAACTTGCAGAGTTTCTGGACTTATTATGGATATGTCTGAGTGCCGTTTGCTTTGATGTTGAAATTATCTTTATTTGGATCTACCAACACATTGAACGAATTAAACAGAACTGCTGGTAATTACTGACATTGAATCCACCAACATATTGACCACTCATTCTTGCTTCAAGAATTTATTTTGAGTACTACAGAACAACGACTACAACAGAATTGCTGGATAATTCCTGACAACAATACTACTAAATGCATAAACAATGAAAAGAAAAAGGAAAAATAAACAAGCTATCGCATGATGGTTGAGTACTGGCAGAAGCAAGATCAAGTCAGATTGTGGTGAATGAATAGAATCATCATCACCATCACATAAACAATTGTCTTGCCCAGCTTCTGTTCCAACTTTCAGCATCAGTGCATATGCTTTATTCTGCAGATATTTGCTATCCAAATAACACGAAGTGCTCTACACCCCATACAACAAGAAGGTGTGAGGCATGATGAACTGTTACCGAACATCAGGTCTGAAAACCAAGCCCAGAAGATATATATCCCTTCACAATCAAAACAAATGAATTGGTATACCCAGTAACCCGATTCTTATAAAATCCAATAAATACGCCATGCTTTATGTATGAAAAGCTGCATACCGAGACCTGAAAGAGAAATGATGGCTATGTTTGATTACCAAAGAAAAAGAAAAAATTCAAGCGCTCAACCTTGAAACAGATTAAACAACGTAGGAAAATAAAAAAATCGAAAGAAACATCAAAATTTGACAATTTCACATCCTTTGTATGAAATTCACGGAAAATTTTCTTGGCATTTCCAATTTTCAAAAGTTGGTTAATTAATTCCAAACAAAGCAATAAACAAACTGCAATCACAGGAATGGAAATATCACCCGTTCAATGAACAAAAATCCGAATCGAAAATCGTTTCTTGAAGAAGATGATAACAAAAAAATTTGCAAATCAAAACGCCACAGATCCGATAATAACTCGTCATAAATTAATTGTTATTCGAAAAGTAGAATTATAAAAAAAAGGTAATGTTAACAAATTCACGTTGAGAAACAAAAAAAAAACAGAATGCAACAACAGGACTGACCAAGGAGAGAGGCAGCAGCAGAGGAGATGTTAACAAATTACCGATGAAATATCCAGTAACAAGATTAATTGCAGATCCCGCAAGAAGAAAGAAAGAAGAAGAAGAAAGGATTTCAGCAGCAGAAAGAAGAACGAAGAAGAAGATAGAGAGAAGAAGAGGTATTTTTAAAAATGAAAATTTAAAAAAAGGTAAAGTTAAAAGGAAAAAAAAGATGAGGGTATTTTTAATTGTGATTTTTATTTCTTGGTTAGTTTTGTAAAATTCCCAACTAAAATCTCTATAAGAAAAATAACACTGGGCTTGTGACAAAAGACTAAGTCTTTTAAAACATGAACTGTTCGTTGGTTGCCTAAACAGCGACAGTTCCAACTGATGAGTTTCATTGCAAGAGGTCGGCCTGCCTATCAATGGCTGCCGATAGAGTTGGGCCATGAGACATATGCTTCATATTACTTGAATCGGAGTCCAAAGAAACAAGTGAAGTTGGATTTTATCTAAGCCTCTTCTTTCCTTCTTCAAAGCCCAAAGGTGAGCCTTTTTTAGTCAAACCCATTTCTCCTTTAATTTTACATCCCATATCGTGTTCCATCAAATTAGCAAGTATTATTCTCCACAGATTTGCTTGAATTTCCTTCCTTATCAACTCTAACTGATGTACTTATCTTTGAATTCTAAAAAGAAAATCTGCCCAAAGGATGATGTTGTCCCACCAAATCTGCCTTAGATGACGCCAACGTAGATCCACTCCTATCTCTAAGCCAACTGCTAACATTGGTGGTGCTCCAGTGAGGCTGAACTTTGATGCTATCATTCCACTGTAGGGGCAGCTTCATTCAATCTGGTTTTGTTCTCAACAAGCAGCAACTATCAACATGCCCCAAGCGTCCACAAAGATAACAAAAAACTGTTAATCACTCATATTTAAAATTCACAAACTGTTCTACTCCATTTGCTCGAATAATCTTTTTGAACCTCATTAGAGGTTTTAGCACATCAACCAAAACTCTCACTTGTATAAACACATTGGACCTACCGGTAATTATTTTCGTATCATACTCCATAAAAGAGCCTATTAAATCTCCGAATCTTTGAGCCATTCTATTATTCATAAAACCCAATGGTAGATCATGATCTTATACCCAAAACGCACAGTTGTGTAGAGGTATAGTTTTCGAGTCTTCCCCATTCTGGATTCTTCGAAGTAATATAAGGCGTCCGTTCAATGTCCATAGTGCTCTAGTCTCAATATGAACCACATCACATTCATAGAAAAAACGGAAAATGTATCTACCATTGCCCAATTGGGAAATATTCATTCAGCCTATTGGATGCCATAGGTTAGCCATGGTGTTTCGCATATAATCAAAGTTTATGACCGTTTCTATGAGGAAACGACCAACTAGAATGAAGCCATCCACCTTTTGGTGACCCACCTCAAGATCGTCAACATGCCACCCTTCCTCTTGATCCTCTCGTATATTTAACTGTGCTATATCATCTTCCATCTTAGATATTACAGCAAACGAACAAAATAAAACGTGTCACTAGGACAGACAAAGAGCTACAGAGAGCACAAACATATATAAATGCCGCCTTGGAAATGATACCCCTTTCTTGCTGTCTCTTATCTCTCTTTTCTTCTGGTGAAAAGAATTCTTAATTTGCAAAAGAAAGAAAGCAGAAAAATGGTTTTTTTGGTGAGTTAAAGTGTCACATAAAGAGAGAAGATGTTTCGATTAAGTGAAAATAGGTGTTTTACTAAAAAAAGGTATTTTTGAAAAAAAAAATTCTTTTATAAAAAAAAGTTAATTTTGAAACTAAAAATAGGAAAATGTATATTTAAAAAGAAATGAAAAAAAATGTGGTATTTTATGCAAGTTCTACTAAAAAAATTCAAGTTAACCATAATGAACCTGAACATCCCAAAATCCAAATTTATATATAATTTTTAACCCGAGTCTGCGCCAATAATCTAAACTATACGACGTGGATTATATTTTTGGTTCATGTTTTTAATTCTTCAGTTTAGTTTGGATTTTGTTTTGCTCTAAATGTGAATGTAAAAACAATTACTTTTGTAGCTTATAAATGTTTTTTTTATTTTTTTTTATTTTAGCGAAAAAAAATGTTAGGTTACTTGTCAGTCAGTTTACTCACCTTTTTCCTTCTGGTGATTATCTTATCGTGAACTTGATGTATTCAAAAACTATTTTCATACAATTGAGAAATAAATTTACTGAAAGAAAAAATCTTTTCAATAGTCTCATAAAAATTAAATATTGTGTTGAAAAATAAAGTTTGATTTAACTTAATTAATTTCAAAATCTAACACATAAAATAAAATATCGTCCAAATTATTATAAAAATTATTTCATATTTATAAATAATTTTATAAAATATTTAAAATTATTTATTTATTTATTTATTTGCATTCACAGCTAAATACATATCAAAAGTTAAAATATTAAATTAGCAAGACTAGTCAAGTCGCAATACTAATAGATTTAATATCATATTTAAAAAAAAAATGTGGCCCCAATTCAATATCAGGATTAGTTATAACCAAGACTGATAATTAACGTATTAAGTAATTAAATTTGGATTAAGAATAGCAGAGTGAGAAAGCATAAATGTCATTTTCCGTACAAGTCAATGGGAGCAACATTATCGTTAAACATGGCAAGGAAACATAGGCATTGTGACCAAGGCCTTGATAAGTAGTGCGAGATTGGTAGAATTTTGAATTTTTCATACACACAACTGCCAATTGCTTAATTTCTTTTTCATTTGGGCTCACCACGAAATTGACACATATCAAGAGAGAGAAAATAAAGTTTTATTGACCCAAAAAAAAAAAACAAAAAAAGAATATGCGATTAGGACCTAGTCCAAGTAGTTTATCTCTAATTATTGATTTTTTTTTATTTCTTTTCCCGGTGTCTATCTTTCTAGTTTAGAAATTTTTATTATAATTTCTGAGAGATGAAATAAGATTGTGAGTGTACATTTTACTGTTTTAATTGCATGTTTCGACTTCAAATTTTATTGAATTATATATTTTTAAACATTTACCAGAAAATTTTATGACTAATTCGGTATAAATTAAGATTTGTTATGTCAGTTAGAATTAAATTTAAAGTATAATTGAGACGCCGTAAATTTTTTATTTCCATATATATTATATTTTAATCTCTTTCTTTTTTATTTTGTATTCATCTCTGCGACCAATAAATTTTAAATAATGGGTGGTTATATAAAAAAATAAAAATTATTATTATTATTATTATATTATAGGCCGCCAACTGATTATTTGATACGTGTTAAAATAATAAAGTGAACGATTAGATTTTCTTTTTCTCATTGAAGAATAGCCCCAAAAAAATTATGAGCCGTCTCATTCGGATGATATGGGGCTCAATGAGCTATTTTTCAAGTTATTCACATGGATTTATAGCACTTCTTTTCGTGGCAGAAACATGTCTTATAATAGAATATTTCGTGTGTTTATTTTGATGAAATGGGTCAAAAAGATTCACAATTTTATCGCAAGTTTGTATTAATGGACATGAGCAGTTTAAGAGAATAAGAATAAATATAAAAAGATTATTCCTACTGTTGTTGAGAATCCAAATTAAAAATTGAATTGAGCGAAATTTGGTATTAATAAGTATGAATTATATATAGTTTTTAATATGTTTTAAGCATTATTATTTAGTTAATTTGGTGTTATTTAGGTTGTTTTAGAGTTAAATTATTAATTTGTATGTTTTTAAGGTTAATTCATAGTTTTGGTTGTTTTCATGTTCAATTTGCTAAAAAATGGTTGAAATTGGAAACAAGGCAAAGATTTGGGCTAAAACTGTAAAAATAAGAAATTGATACAAGAAAGTGAGCGTTCAGTCCAGAAGATTTTCACATACCACGTGAAATCAATGAAGAAATATACCCGTGGCTACGTGAAGGGTTGCAGCTTGGAAGACATGGCCACGTGAAGGTTGAAGCTTAAGAGACCCATGGCCAAGTGAAAGACAAATAAATGAAAATATGAAGGACACGTGACCACGTGTGAAGAACCACTAGAGGGACACGTGACCACGTGTGGATTTACACATGAAGAAACGTGGTCACGTGCTGAAGTCTCCCATTTGACGAACGATTTTCTCAAGCTTCCTGTTTTAGCAGAGTTCACTTCCTATTTAATTTTTGTAGTTCAAGAAGGATTCTACTACGTTTTTGGCCTATAAATAGCAGTCTAAAACACTAGATAAAGCATCCAATCTTAGAATTAAGCACATTATTTTCTTAGTTTATTTTACGTTGCTTTTGTTTTCATTGTTTTTTTTTCAACGCTTTGTTTTAAGTTTAAGCATGTCTTGTGAGTAGTTGTCTTTAACTTTTGCTAAAGGATACTTGAATCCTTAACTTGTATTGTTATGACTTAAGTTTGATCTTCAATTTAATGCAAGTTGATTATTTCTTAGTTCTTAAACATAGTCTTGTCTTTACTCAATTTTAAATTGATTGTTAACTTGATTAAGTATTGGTTAATTAATTAGTTTAAATTGATTATTGATTTATATGTTTTTGGGTTGATTTATTTAGGTTAATGCATGATTATAATCTGAATAAGCTATAATTTTGTGTTGATTTAAGTAAATTGAGATTGAGAAAAGTGTAAATAAAAATAGGTGAAAGTTAAATCTCTTGAAAAAGGCTTTAATAGACATCTAGGAGAATTAATTCAGGTATTTATGTTAAGTGTTGAATTGTTCTGAATAAGGAAATTTTAATGCTTGGAATGATAATCTTGAATAAAGTTATCTGGGTTTATTAATCTGAATTCTCCATAATCACTTGTGTGTTTACTTTTTGATTAAGTCATAATAATATTGGTTAGGTTGGATAGTCCTTTAGTGAAAGTTGCTTTTAATATTAATTTTTACCTCATTTAATTTACTTGCTTTTATTTTTACTCTTTTAATTACTTTATTTTAGTTTTAAAATACTGTTTTTTGTTTTAATCTTCAATCATCACAACTTTGGGATTTCTCTTCTTTCTTCTACACACAAAATTGATTTTGAAATTAAAATAGCACATACAAACACAAGTTTTCCTTGAGTATTTTGGGTCATAATTATATTTTCCTATATTACTTAGCCGATCTAGTACACTTGCTAGCATCCAGTCAAGTTTTTAGCATCGTTGCCGGGGAACACATTGGCGTTTGTTTATTTATCTTGATTTCAAAGTGATTTTTTGTGTGTTTTCTTCTATTCTTCACCTATTTTCTGATTTTCTTTTTAGGTGACTAGTGGTTTATGGTGAGAAACAATCCCATCCTACCCATAGATCCTGAAATTGAGAAGACATTTGATAGGATTAGAAGGCTAAGAGACAATATGAATGACCCGAAAATAGAACAACCTATGAATGATCTACTACCACCTAGGATTGAATAGCAAAACATACCTCACCAAGCTCCCGGGAATGGGTATAGACCTAGGACCATTAGGGATTATGCTATTCCTAGGTGGAATAAAGAACATAGAATAATTAGGATTCCTCACCACCAGCCCTTTGAGATTAAACCCGCTACCATCACGATGGTACAAAAAAACTAATTTTCGGGTTCGGACATAGAGGATCCTACGCAACATTTAGATATGTTCTTAGAAGTTAGTGACACTGTGCAAATTCCTAATGTATTGACTGATGCAATTAGGTTGAAACTCTTTCCATTCACCCTCATAGGAAAAGCTAGGGATTGGCTACAAATGTTACTAAATCAATCCTTCCATTATTGGCAACAAATGTAAGAAAAATTCCTGTGTAAATTCTTTCCACCTACTACTAAGACTGCCCTCATTAGAAAATAAATTAGTAATTTTCAATAATTTTATGAGGAGCCATTCCATAAAGCATGAAAAAGATTTAGGAGACTTTTAAAAAGCTACCATCATCATGAGGTTCCCGTTTACCAGCTAATGCACATTTTCTATGCAGGTGCCCATCCATCAACAAGGTCTTTGTTGGATGTAGCCTCAAATGGTTGTTTTTTGAACCAAATACCGGAAGATGTATTTTTGCTTCTTGATGAGATGGCTACCAATAATGCTCAATGGGCAACCACTAGAGCTGCTCAAAAGAAATAGGGAGTTCATAATATTGATGAAGTAGCTATATTAAAAGCTCAATTGGAATTAATGAAAAAGAAGCATTTAAAAGAAATAAATGAGCTTAAAGCTAAAAATATTTCTATGTTAGCTAATGAAGTTGATGCTTATGTAGGAATTCCAGGACATTCGGGAGTGAAGACTAATGAAGGATTGGTAGAAGAAGTAAATGCCTTAAACCCATATAGCAACATTTAAAACCCGAGATGGAAAAACCATCCAAATTTTTCATGGAGGGAAGGTAATCAAGGTTCTTCTTCTAACTCTAATCCTAGACCTCAGTTTAACCATAACCAACCTCCCAATAACCATCTTCCATACCAAAATCAAGCTCCACCACATTATTCAAACCAATACCCATTACAATCATACCATCAACCACCCGATTTTCAAAAATCTCAACCTCCCCCTCCTCAAGAAAAGAAATCCAATATTGAAGAGATGATTGCAAACTTTATGGCCTTTCAAAACTCAATTTTGGCTAGTCAAGATGCTAGATGGAAATCACAAGATATTTGGATGAGGAACCAAGAGGCATCCATTAGGAATCTAGAGAACCAAATGGGACAACTTGCTAGTTCATTATCCAACCGAACTCAAGGGACATTTTCATCTAATGTGGACAGAAATTCAAAAGAGGAAGCCAAAGCAATCACCTTAAGGAGTGGGAAGGAGTTAGAAAAAACTAAAATTGGTAAGAATTCTTCCTCAAGGGTGGACCGACAACGGAGGTAAGTATTTCTAACTCAAAAAATATTGAGAAAGTGCCTCCTATGGTTGAGAAGGGTAAAGGTAAAGAAAAACTTATTTCTACTGTTCTTGATGAATCTCAATTACCTTTTCCTGTTCTAGCTAGAAAAGAAAAGCAAAATAAACAATTAAGTAAATTTTTAGACATATTTAAAAAACTACATATAAATTTACCATTTGCTGAAACTTTATTACACATGCCTAAATATGCTAAATTTATGAAGAAATTATGCACTCATAAGAAAAAGCTAGAGGGCATAGGAACGGTTCAATTATCTTGTAATTGTAGTGCTATTTTGACCAATAAAATTTCTGAAAAATTAGAAGATCCTGATAGTTTTACATTGCCTTATAAACTAGGAGGAAATTTTATTGGGCATGCGTTATGTGATTTGGGTGCCAGTGGAAATTGAACTTAGGTGACCTAAAGCAGACCCAAATGACACTTCAATTTGCGGATAGATCGGTGAAGAAACCGAAGCGAATCATTGAGGATCTATTGGTGAAAGTAGGAAATTTCATATTTTCGGTTGATTTTGTGGTCATGGACATAGAGAAAGATAGAAAGGTACCATTAATAGTGGGTAGGCCATTCTTGAACACAGCGAGAGCTCTAATTGATGTTCATGAACAAACAGTCATTTTGAGATTCAACGAGAAGGAAATGGTTTTCAATGTTCATAAAATTTTAAAACACCCCTCATATGATTTTGAAGAGTCCATTTATTTTGTTAATGAAATTCAAGAATGTGCCAACACAAGACAAGAGAAAATCATTCTCAATGATAAGCTTTAAAGTTGCTTAATGCATCCCAAAGAAATGGAAGAGTTGGAAGCAAAAGAGAAGAAGTTGGTACAAAATCTGAAAAAAGAACACAGTGAACATGATGAAACGGAGGATGAACCGTCCCCTCCTAAGGGAGATTCTGAACTTAAAACACTTTCATCTCATTTAAAATATGTATTTTTAAAAGATAATGCTGAGTCAATAATTATTTCATCTTTGTTGACAGGTTTGGAAGAAGAAATGCTAATTGAAGTCCTCAAGAAGCATAAAGGGGCAATTAGTTGGGCAACATCCGACTTAAAAGGGATTAGCTCCAGCTCTTGTACACATCGTATACCCATGGAGGATAACTTAAAGCCGGTGGTGCAACCTCAACGAGGGCTCAACACAACTATGCAAGAGGTAGTGAAAAAGGAAGTATTGAAATTACTTGATGCAGGTATTATTTATCCTATTTCTGATAGTAAATGGGTAAGTTTTGTTCAATGTGTGTCTAAAAAGGGAGGAATGACAGTAGTAATTAATGAAAATAATGAGTTAATTCCTACACGCATGGTAACGGAATGGAGAGTATGTGTAATGATCTCAACACCGGGTCAGTCGTGAATAGTATTTTCTGGTATTGAATAGTATTTTTCGGACCCGAAAGGACACCAGAAAGTCGAAAATATTTTATTGGACCATTTGAAAGGAATAGTCATGGTGAGTCTAGAGTTGAAATTTGAAGTGAATTTGAGGTCAAATGGGTCTCCAAAAGTCAAAAATACGAAAAAGATAGCGAATCAATTTCCCTAGTAAGCAATGGGACTTAATTTTGCTTAAATAATTAAAAATAGTAAACGAACTCCGAATATTGCCAGATTTTGTGTGCCTACATGAATTTTTATGAAGAATATTTTGGTGATGAGAATTAAATTTTTCGGTGACATCGGCAATTATTGAATCGAATCGATAAGTTTGAATCGGATCGATAATGGACTCCGATTGAGCCAAAAATTTACGTTCTACCTATTTTTGATGTTTCAAGAATGATGGAATTAAAATTGAAGTAATTTGAAGTGAGGAAGAGAGAGAAATTGAATTGGGCTTTAAGAAAGCATAAATGGGCCTTAATTTTAAATTGGGCTAAGCCCACCATTTAAGCCCACTTTTGGGCCCATTAGGAAGGATATAAGAGGCTGGAAAATCTGAGAATTCTCCAAATTTTTCAGCTCTCCCTCCCTCTTCTCATGGTGGCCGAACCCTTTTCCTCTTCTCTCTCCCTATGATTTCTTCTTCTTCTACCCCAAATCTCTCTTAAACCTCAACACAAAAGATGAAGTTCTCTCTCTCTAGGTCTCCTTAGTGGCCTTAAGCAAGTGATTTGAGCAAAGGAAGACAAGAAATTAAGTGAAGAAAGGAAAAGAGGTAAGATGGAACTTAAAAATTTAAGTGATTTTAATTGGTTTTTTGATGTGTTCTTATAGTTTTTGAGGTGTATAAGCTAATTATGAGCTTGAATTTTTCATTTGAGGACTAGAAATTGAGGTTAGGAAGGCTAAAGAATTCAGCCAAGGATGCATTTGTGGATGGATGGAGTTTTGCTTGGTGTCAAGTGAAGAAAAGTGAGGCTTAACGAAGATTAAGCTTGAAAAAAGGTAAGTGACTACAAAATCCTTTAGTTTCCCTATTAATATGAATTTTTCTTAATTATGTAATTAAGATACAAATATGTAAAATTATTAATTAATGAAATTATGTTAGGGTAAATGAAATTAAGCATGAGAGGAAATGAAATGAAGGCTTTAATGAAAGAAAGAAAATTTTTAAGGTGGAAAAATGTTGATGGCCGAATTACCTAGGTGAAGAAATAATGAGATAAATGCATGAAATTAATGTATGTTAGCTTAAATTAATAATAGACATGATAATTGATGTCAATAAATTTTTAGAGAATATTTGAAATTAATTTGAAAATTTTTAAGATTATATATAGTGTATGTATTGAATGAAAATTGTGATTTAGAGTGAATTAAGTGATTATTTTGATGAAAAATGGCAATGACTAATAAATAATGCATAAATAAATTTTAGTGAAATTTATTGAATTGATTTGGATTTTATTGAAATTTTTATGTGAATATGTACAATAAAAATAATTGAATTTTTAATGCATAATTGTATAAAAATGACAAAAATGATGAATTAATGTGAAATTAAATTAATGTCAATGACAAGAAATAAAAAGTCAACCGACGAACTTTTTGAAATAATTATTGGGTCGTGAAAATAATAAGAATAATGAATTATTGGTAAATAATTCATAAATAAATAGAAATGATGGAAATAAATTGATACGTAAATAACAGAAAGATAAAATGAGTTTTAAATAGAAAAAGGGATTTAAATGAAAGAAAATAAAAGTTTTGGGGCAAAATGATAATTTTGCCAAAGTGGGTAACTAATGAGTAAAAATAAGTAAGAGATAGTAATAAGGGCAAAATGGTAATTTTAGAGACCTATCTGTGTTAAAAGATAAAGTTTCCATGGTATAAGGACTAAAATGTAATTTTACCCGAAATGGTAAAATAAAGAATAAAAGATGAATAATGGAAGAAATTGTATAATAAAAATGAAAATTAATGATTATAATGGCAAAATCGTAATTATGTATTTGAAATGAACAGTCCGATAGAAAAAGTCAAATTATGCATGTTCGAGGCATAAGATAATAATTAATATTCATAGAGTTCCTAATTACATAAAAAGTAGAAAAATAAAGATGTGATTAATTTATCAAAATAAATTAGTCAACAAAAAGTATTAAGAGAATAAATGATTATAAAAATAATTCGCCGACGAAATAAAAGCCGACATATCGAATAATTGAAAAATTAGGCTGAAAAAGGAAAAATTGTAAAAACGTCAAGCCTAAAAGTATTGAAAGTGATTCGTAAAGAATTATACAAGAAGAATAAAAGAGAAGTCAGAATTTATATAAAAAATTGAAAAGTCCAAGTGTTTGAGTAAATTATTAAAGAATAATTCACAATAGTAACTTGAAAAGACAAAGTGAAAGAAAAGACGAAAATTATTGAAAAGTCAAAAGTACTAAAAGAGTGTATTTACTCTGAATATAATGTACAAAGGAATAAAAGAAAGAAATTAAAGATTTTTAAATATTCAAAAACATTTACAAATGTGATTGGTTATGTTTGCCCTTAGCGATAGACAGGTATTATTATTCTTGTTTAGGATATAAATGGCTAGCCATAGGGATACCTTATACCGTGGTGCAAGTCATGGTGACTTGCTATACTGTGGACTGGATCTCTGATCACCATGGCATTCTCTGCTCTGTTATATGCTCTGTGAGAAATGATTCCTTGGGGATCACTTCTCTCTCTGTTGTGATCCTGTGGGGTCCACGTCCTGCGTATCCTATCTGAGAATCCTGTCGTATTGCACTAGGGGCACGTTGAAATAAATAAATAGGTACTTTTTAATTGAATTGAATATAAAAAGTTATAACAAAAAACGATTCGTTTAGAAAAAAATGCAGAGTTGAAATAAATCTGTAAAGATTTCTGAAAAGTGTAATTAAATAAGGAAAAAAATATGATAAGTCTGAAAAATAATATTAATGTCCCTATTTAAAGTTAAAAAGTAATGGTATTAATATGAATTGAAATTTAATGTTTAGGTAACGGTTTTCTGAAAGATAAGTTAAATGAAAAGAAAAACGATATAAAAGCATAGAATTATGCAATGAGGGAAAATAGAAGATATAAGTCCTAAACAGATAATTGAATGTGCGTAAATGTATAAAAGAAGGAAAGAAAGTTCTGACTACAAGTACTCCAAAATAGCTATACCGCTTTGCAATTTTATAAGACTTTTTAACAGTAATGTATTTATTAGACTAAAGTTAAAGTAAAGTAATAGAATATATAGTAAAAAAGTGAAATTAGAATACAGATTGAATAATTGACCAGTAAAACAAGTATTAAAACTACTTTTATTTTTGATATTAGTAAAGACACGAGTACCAATTTACATCGCTAAATAAAATGATAATTAATTTTTATGGCTAGAAGATAAAGTGAAAGTACTGATAAAAAGTAAAAAGTTATAGTAAACATTAAGGTAAAGGTAAAAGTAAATCTGATATTGATCTACCTAAGAAAAATACTGCAAAGTAAAGTTAAAAGTTTAGAAACAAAAGAACAATGGTTATCAAAATGCGAATGAGTAACATGAATACTGATAACTAAAATATAAGAAAATGTTTAATAGAATAAGAGTAGCAATAGCATAAATTACGAAATTATGCTTATTCGTGAGAAATTCTTGGATTAGTAGTCACCACAGGGCATATTTAATGCTCAGCACGTAGTGTTTACTGCGTGCAGGTTCCGAAGTGTTGCGAGAGCACAGTACATTGAAGGTCCAGATTGAAAGAGAAGATTTTTGTATCAGTTGATGTAAGCTTTTGGCATGTATATACTTAGACGGTTAAGGTAAAATCTTGAATGGTATTTTGAATATATGTTTATTCATCTTGGATAGTATAAGTTTTGATATGATGTTTTGTGTTTGTTTTAAATTATTTATAAGATTGTTATTTGATTATGGAATTATTGTAAAAGTATTTCAAGTGGTTTGGATTGTTCGGTGGAAAAAAAAAACTTACCGTGTTCAGCTAAGTCTCGTTTCAAAAAGGACTATTTCGAGAAGGGTATTACAATATGCATTGACTATAGGAGGTTAAACAATACCACTAGAAAAGACCATTTTTTATTGCCCTTTTATTGACCAAATGTTAGAAAGATTGACAGAAAATAGATTTTATTGTTTCTTAGATGGATATTCGGGGTATATGCAAATATCTATAGTCCCAAAAAACCAAGAAAAGACCACATTTACATGTCCATATTGAACATTTGCATATAAGAGATTGCCTTTTGGTCTTTGTAATGCACCTGCCACATTTCAACGATGCATGATGGCTATATTTCATTACTTTATTGAAAAATTTATAGAGGTTTTCATGGATGATTTTGTTAGTGTAAGCCCTAGCCCCAATACATTGTAATAAAACACTTTGGTTTATGAATGAGGCATTTGTTTTATCTATTATATTCCTATGCATATCAATAGATAGAACTATCCAAGAATGTTGTTTTAGTTTAAGTTATCATGTGTGAGGCACATGGTTGTAAGACCTTGAAACAAATGAGACTTCATTCTAAATATCCCTAGTCAGTCATTGTTATGGGAATAACAATGAATTAAGATTGGTATGGTCTCTCTGATAAGTTGAATTCTGTCTTACGGATCATAAGGATAAGAGTGTCAATCAGAGATCATAGATACATGTTAAAGAACATGGTATCTGGATTCGATCCACTCATGAGAACACTATATGGTACAAGTCATAAGTGTTTCTCTTATGCAAGTTTTGTATAAGAGTTCTTAGACCTAAAAGCTTTATGAAACTCTTTATGAATTACTGTGTGCTTTGACATACACCTAACGTGCTCGTAACAGAGTGACAAGTACGGGTATGCTTGGGTATGCATTGATTCATGTTAGAGAGCATGAGAGAAGTGAAGGGATTACCCCTCTCTATAAGAGAGAAAAATATCATCGTCCACTTGATCAGTGAACTGAGAAGTGTATGGCCATACCGAGATGAAATAATGAGTAATCATTATTTATCTGAGAGTTTAGTGTCACTGGAATATCAAGAAAGGAATTAATATATATAAGGATGACTAGTTTCATGCCTTATATTAATTTTGATATTTATGGGTAAGGGACTATGCAAAATTGCATTAGGTCACTAAATGCCATATGCATTTTCATTTAATTTGGAATGCTATAATATCTTGCTAGAGAATATATATAGCCTTTGAATTAATTTATTAATTCATTGCCAACATTAAATGGACCTATAGGATCGCACACAAAGCATTGAGCTTAAAATATTTAAGTAAAGTATTGGGCATTAATTTAGGCTTTTAATTAAAGTCAAATTAATGTGTGTAATGGATTTTAAAATTGCTATTGGACCTTGGTCCATGAGAGAAAAAATCAGCCCATAAGGTTTAATTTCAATTAATTAATTATCTTGTATTAATTAAGTTAATTGATTATTAAAGCCTAAAAGAATTTAAATTAAATTAAATCATTTAAATAATAGATGGAGTGGCCGAAATTTCAAGATGAAAATCAAGGAATTTCGGCACATGTTCATTATTTATATTAAGTGATTTTATTTAATTAAATGTCTTGTGTTTTATTTTAAATTTGAATTTTAAATTCAAAGAAGTTTAAATCAATATATATTACTTATTTTTAGGAAGTGATTGAAGTTGAATTAATTATCTTAAGATGGTAAAATTCAAATCAAACACTTGTCAAAAGATAAGGATATATATATGAAAAGAAATAAAACCCTAAGTGAGACAACTAGGTTTTGGTGTGAAAAACCGTAGCTTTGGTTTTGGCGTGAATTACATCTCTCTCTCACTTAATTCTTTTGGCCCAATTTTTCACAAGGAGAAAGGATTGTTCCTCATTTTCTTGTGTTCTTGGATAGTAATAGCAACCTAAGAGAAGTACAAAATCAAATTTTGTAGCTTCAAACCATAGCCATTACACAATACCTTAAAAGAGAGCTAGTAATCTCGATTTAAGCCGTCGGTACAATTGTGTGTGTGAACATAGAGAGGAGTGGTGTAAAAGGCTGTTCCTTGGCATTGGTGGTGAAGGTTTAAGGCTAAGATATCCTCCTTGGTTGCTGGTCATCATCAAAATCAAGTTTTAAAGGCATCTAAAGTTGTAAGTTTTAAAACCCTAAAATTGCATGTTTCGATTCTTGTCTTGGAATTGTATGACATGTATGATTAAATTTTATTATTTTTCACTGCGTGATCTTTATGTGCATACCATGACATATTCCATAAGATTTCACTAATTATGGTCATGACTTTGAATCTTGTTTGAATAATCTAGCATTGGTTTTAAAAAAGTATCAAGAGACAATTCTTGTTCTAAATTGGGAAAAATATCATTTCATGGTTAGAGAAGAAATTGTCTTAGGGCATAAAATTTCTGAAAAAGGCATTGAGGTCGATAAAGCAAAAGTTGATGTGATAGAAAAATTATCCCCACGAACTAGTGTTAAGGGCATTAGAAGTTTTCTTGGTCATGCCGGGTTTTATCATCGGTTTATTAAGGATTTTTCTAAAATTGCCAAACCACTTCTAATGGTTGCTTAAAGATGCTACATTTAACTTTGATGTTGAGTGTTTGCAGGCTTTTAATCTATTGAAGCAAAAGTTAGTAAGTTGCCCCGTCATTGTATCACCCGATTGGAGCTTACAATTTGAAATTATGTGTGATGCAAGCAATTATGCAGTTGGAGCAGTCTTAGGACAGCGAAAGGAGAAAATTTTCTATACCATATACTATGCAAGTCATACACTCACCGGAGCCAAAGTTAATTACATCACTACGGAGAAAGAACTTTTGGCAATAGTCTTTTCATTCGAAAAATTCAGATCTTATCTCTTAGGATCCAAAGTTAAGGTGCAGTCGGACCATACAGCATTAAGGCACCTTTTTGCAAAGAAGGATTTCAAACCGAGACTTATCCGATGGGTGTTACTACTCCAAGAATTTGATGTTGAGATTAAAGATAAGAAAGGAGCGAAAAATTTCGTAGATGACCATCTATCTAGATTGGATCATGCTAGCATCGAAAAGGGAGAAATTTCTGACTTGTTTCTCGATGAACATATTTGTGCTTGTTACACTTGTGAACATTCAGTTCCATGGCACGCTAATATAGTTAATTTTCTTGCAGGTGGCTATCTTCCTAAGGAGTTTACTTGGCAACAAAAGAAGAAATTGAAAGCGGATGCCAAGCACTACCTTTGGGATGATCCGTATCTCATAAAAATCTATTCGGATCAAGTGCTAAGACGGTGTGTACTGAAAACGGAACAAGGAGTTATCATGTAACAATGCCATGGAGATGAAGTTGGAGGCCATTATGGACCAAATCAAACCATACAAAAAGTTCTCCAATCAGGTTTTTTCTGGCCAACCTTATTTTAAGATGTCAAAACTTTCATTGAAATGTGTGATAGATGTCAAAGGGTTGGGAATATTTCTAAAAGGGATGAAATGCCTTTGAACAAAATACTTGACGTCGAAATTTTTGATGTTTGGGGAATAGATTTTATGGGACCATTTCCAAATTCTTTTGGTTTTGAATATATTTTAGTAGCTGTGGATTATGTCAGTAAATGGGTTAAAGCTATGGCTACCAGAACGTGTGATGCCCGCATTGTACTTGAATTCATTAGAAAAAACATTTTTACTAGGTTTGGGGCACCAAGAGCTATAATAAGTGATGGAGGCAAATATTTTGTCAACCATCAATTCAAAACTTTGCTTAAGAAATTTGGTGTTAAATACAAAATTACCACCCCATACCATCCTCAAGCAAATGGACAAGTAGAAATGTCTAATAGGGAGTTGAAATCAATCTTAGAGAAAACAGTTAATAACTCTAGAAAGGATTGATCTCTTAGGTTAGATGAGGCTCTATGGGCTTATCGAACCGTATTCAAAACCCCTATAGGTATGTCTCCCTTTAGAATTATTTTTAGAAAAACATGTCATCTACCAGTAGAATTAGAGCATAAAGCTTATTAGGCTACCAAATTTCTTAACTTTGATTTGAGAAATGCAGGAAAAAAGAGGAAATTTCAGCTCAATGAACTCGATGAAATTCGATAATGGTCATATGACAATGCAGCGCTTTATAAAGAAAAGACCAAACGTTGGCATGATAAGCATTTAAGGGTAAAAGATTTTGTTTCGGGTATGCTACTGCTTCTTTATAATAGTCATCTTCATTTATTTCCAGGAAAACTGAAATCGAAGTGGCTTGGACCATACCAATTAATGTCAAGCAATAATTTTGGTGTAATAACGATCAAAAGCTTTGATGGTCATGAATATACAGTAAATGGGCATCGGCTCAAACCGTATCAACTTGGACAATAAAAGGTTGCTGAGGCAACCATGGTTCTTCACAATACTTAATAAACGGTTTGAATAGTCTAGCTGAAGACTCTAAAACTCAAAACTTCTACTTCTTCTCTCTTTTATTATTACAATTTATTTTAGTGTGATTTGGTATTTTTAGTTATTTTAAGTTTGGTGTGTTTTATTTGTCTGTTTTGATTCATGAAATAGGGAGGTAACTAGGCTTTTAAAGTTGGGAAGGTGTAATCAAAATGGCAAAAATTTGTAAAGTGCGTTATTTTCAGAAACCAGGACTACGCTCACACGTGACCACGTTAGTAACATGCATTGTACCACACGTGGCCACGCATGACTATAGCAAAGACATACACGTGACCACTTGTGGTTTCCCCTTTGCCATCACGTGGCCATGCACACACTCACTGCTCCTCCACAAAACACACACGTGACCACGTGAACATTCTCCCTTGTCTCTCACGTGGCCACGCACAAAGCTTCTGGATTGGAAGCTCTCACATACATGCCCGCGTGAATTTCTTCACTTCCTCACCCACACCCACGCACACATTTTACCTTGTAAATTTTTCCTTACAAGTGACCACGTGTGGGAATGCCCACACCCACGCGTGGCCATGCATTCCCTTGTTGCCTCCATTTAAATGATTCCCGCATATTTTTGTTAAGTTGTTCTTCTTCTTCGACTTATTTTCTCACACACGCCCACGCCTCCCCAACCATCAATTCACCCATGACCACAGGTTCATCACCACCACCGCTTATAACCATCGCCGACCACCATTCTCCCTCTCCTTACCCTTTTTCTCTCTCTTCTACCCATCTTCTTGTCCTTCTCCATATTTTTCTCCATTATTTTAGGGTTTTCACAACTCACACACCTCATCTTCAATTTTGAGCTACCATTTGGTTCGGTTCTCACTTTCAAGTAAGTATTCACTCTCCTTGCTTCTTAATTATTATTTTCATATCATCCATTGCTATGTTTCGTTGCCATTACTACTTATGAATGGGTAGTTTGGAGGTTAATTTGCACTTAACATTTTGCTTTCATGCTAATTCCTGCTGCTCCTATGAATGATTATGAATAATATATTCATGTTATAGATGCTTGATATTCAATTGGGTAAAGAATAATCTTCGATATGATCTCTAATTTGATGCTCAAACTTGTGCCCATATCATGTTCGATGAAATATCCCAATGAGTTTTTCTTTAAATTCATTTAATTTTCACTCTTTGGTTGGCATGTTTATGATTAGCATTGATGCATTGCAACTTTTTTCACCTCTTGAGAAATTGGTTCATAACCTTATTCATGCATGTTAGGTATTATTTTTGATATATTCATTGTGCCAAACTTTTCAATAATTGTTATGCCTAACATTTTGCTTTGTACTCATATACCATGCATCTATACTTCCATTATTTTTCATTTCATCCCATTATGCTTCAATGTACTTTTAAAGACTTGCACTTAAGTATACTTTGGTTTATGAATTGACACTTTACGCTTACATTATGTTTTAATTCTTTTCAATGGCACCTCGACGGACCAAATATCCTGATGTAGCAAGCTCTTTCGGTATACGCATCCCATCATATGTGGACAGGGCCAAGGTCAATAAATTTGACTACTTCAGTAAGTGTACGTATGTCCAGCCCGCCTATTTAAGTCAATACTTCCTTAATATTTCGACTGAAAATCTATGGGATCATAAGGTAGAACCATTACTCCAACATATTGGATGGATACAGTTCATTGAAAAGAAACCAAAGGTATATCCGGATATGGCACGGGACTTTCTATATTCATTTGAATGCTACTTTAGGAGAGATGCAGAGGACGGAATAGTAGGTTTTAAGTTTGGCAAGAAAGGCTACTCCTTGACTTTTAGGCAATTTTCAGAAATTTTAGGATTTGTGCCCGATGCCCCAATTGAATTGGAGGATGCATCTCCTGTAGAAAATTGAGAAAGAATCAAAGATCTTGAGCTAGATGAGCCATGGGTAGGAGGACAATGCAAGGTTCATGCCTTAAGGAATCATGCTTTGAGATCATTCATAGTTTTTTGGCAAATAACATGTATAACAATTTGAAAAATACGAGCACTATTAGTGTGTCTCAAGCTATGGTCATTCGATGCATGATGGATGGCATAGCAATCAATGGAGCAGGAATTATAGCAACTCGAATTAAGGAATTGCAGAAAATGTCAGGACATATTGATAATATTTCCATTGGGTGCATAACTACAGTTTTGGCTATTGCAGTTGAACAACTTATGTACGGAGACCCACTTCTAAGAGATCTACCTTGTATTGATAATAAGATGTTCAAGAGGATGAAAATTTTGATTCCTAGGCCTCGTGGTCATTGGGCAACTCGAGAGGAATACTTAAGAGAGAACAACATTAGGATTGCGGAGCAGCAGGATGAGCCAAATGAGGAGAATATTGCCCCAGTTGCACCTTCCTCCATCAATAAGCCCGCAACACCTGAATGGGAAGGTCTATTTAATCAGTTAAGTAGTCGTTTGGATGCTCAGCAAATTCTGCTAAGTCAAATACAAGGACGACCAGATACATTACGGGATACGGTGATGGAATGTAATAGGACTGTTGAGCGATTTATACACCAATTTTGGCAGCGGTATCCTCCACCTCCGCCTCCACCTGAATAGTTCTTAATTTGCTATGGACAACAAAGTTTTGAGGAGGGGGTAGCTTCATTTCAGGGAGATTGTCTTCTACCTTCTCTTTTTCATGAATCGGTTTTTGTGTTTTGTGCTTTGTTTTCTGTTATTTTGTTTTGTTTATATTTTGTTTGCTGTCTTAAGTTTGTAAAACATGTTGAATACTTATGTAGTTCACTTTTTCATTTAGTTTGCATGAGAACTTAGTTTGCCCCGGTTGCCTTCAAAACTTTGAACAAATTGAACTTGGATATAGGAATATGCATGTTTAGAGCCTTTGCTTAGCAAGAGAACAAATATGTTGTTTGATAAATCTTTAGATAGTTTAATCTTCAGCTTGATAAATATTTGTTAGTTTCCAAATCCTTGAAAGCACTTAGACCAGTTTTTAACTTAGAAAAATCCAATACAATGAAGTAGTGAAGTAAGGAAATTTAGAGCACTAGAACCTTCCTCACCACCCTTCAAAGCATATGAGCAACTCAAACAACTTAGAAAATGATCTAGGCAATAATTTTCTTGATAAACTTTCTTAAAAGACTTTTTACCTACCTTGGTGAAATTATCCTTTGAAAAGCCAAATTGAGCCTAAAAGGGTATGCTTAATACGTACCATTAATATTTTCTTGTTACACTCAATGTTTTACCATATAACCTAAAAAGCCTTTATCTCACCATATGGAATTGGCCACTTTAGGACTAAATGAATTTATGAGAGATTAAAGTTCTATTGGGTGTAGTAAGAAAATCTTAGCAAAGTCATTGATGAAGTTAAGTGAAAAATTTACCTTGTATTACCTTGAGTTTATGCAAGTATTTTGTGAATGCTAGCATGAAAAAAAAACGTTTGAAAGTTTGAGAAAAGAAAAAAAAATAGAAGAGCTAGCAAATATGAAAAAATCTAAGTGTGGGGTAGTAGAAAGAGAAACAAAATTGTGATGACTTCTTAAAAAGGGGCATAATTTCTCTTTAAAGGAAGTTTGAAATTGAGGCAAGAATGAGCAAAATGTACATTGTTTAAGTTATTGGGATTAGTGATCTATTTTGTCTTAGAGTGGCTATTCATTTTGATTATCTTTTATCCAATCTTTGATAACCATATCCTTAGCCCCATTACAACCCTTGAAAGACCTGTGTGATTTTAAGTTTGTTTTGAGTTGTTTAGCGGAGATGACCTTTGGGTTTCGATGCTAAAGGAGAGGCCTATTATGTTTCTAGAGTTTCAAGCGCGAAACCGATTGTATGCTTATGCATTCATATATTCTATACTTCACTATCTAGTTGTATTGATGTTTTGAGTTTCAAAATTGTTTAAAAATGATTTGGTCTTGCACACACTCAAGGAAATTAACTTATATTATCTTGTTCGAAGTTGATCTATTTAGATATTATATTAAGTGCTTTTGTTAAAATGCTAAGCTTGGTTTTGAAGTTGTATATCTTTGTACAAGTTTGATGGTTTTGAAGGTGAGATTGTTCTAATTTGCTTGAAGGCAAGCAAGGTTTAAGTGTGGGGTATTTGATAAGTATGAATTATATATAGTTTTTAAAATGTTTTAAGCATTGTTATTTAGTTAATTTGGTGTTATTTAGGTTGTTTTAGAGTTAAATTATTAATTTGTATGTTTTTAAGGTTAATTCATAGTTTTGGTTATTTTCAGGTTTAATTTGCTGAAAAAGGGTTGAAATTGGAAAAAAGGCAAAGATTTGGGCCAAAACTGCAAAAATAAGAAATTGATGCAAGAAAGTGAGCGTTCAGTCTAGAAGGTTTTCATGTGACCACGTGAAATCAATGAAGAAATCTACTCGTGGCCATGTGAAGGGTTACAGTTTGGAAGACATAGCCACGTGAAGGTTGAAGCTTAAGAGACCCATGGCCATGTGAAAGACAAATAAATGAAAATATGAAGGACACGTGACCACGTGTGAAGTAAAGAAGAACCACACGTGACCACGTGTGAAGAACCACTAGAGGGACACGTGACCACGTGTGGATTTACACATGAAGAAATGTGGCCACATGCTGAAGTCTCCCATTTGACGAAGGATTTTCTCGAGCTTCCTGTTTTAGCAGAGTTCACTTCCTATTTAATTTTTGGAGTTCAAGAAGGATTCTACTACGTTTTTGGCCTATAAATAGCAGTCTAAAACACCAGAGAAAGCATCCAATCTTTAGAATTAAGCACGTTATTTTCTTAGTTTATTTTACGTTGTTTTTGTTTTCATTGTTTTTTTTTTCAACGCTTTGTTTTAAGTTTAAGCATGTCTTGTGAGTAGTTGTCTTTAACTTTTGCTAAAGGATACTTGAATCCTTAACTTGTATTGTTATGACTTAAGTTTGATCTTCAATTTAATGCAAGTTGATTATTTCTTAGTTCTTAAACATAGTCTTGTCTTTACTTAATTTTAAATTGATTGTTAACTTGATTAAGCATTGGTTAATTAATTAATTTAAATTGATTATTGATTTGCATGTTCTTGGGTTGATTTATTTAGGTTAATGCATGATTATAATCTGAATAAGCTATAATTTTGTGTTGATTTAAGTAAATTGAGATTGAGAAAAGTGTAACTAAGAATAGGTGGAAGTTAAATCTCTTGAAAAAGGCTTTAATAGACATCTAGGAGAATTAATTCAGGTATTTATGCTAAGTGTTGAATTGTTCTGAATAAGGAAATTTTAATGCTTAGAATGATAATCTTGAATAAGGTTATCTGGGTTTATTAATCTGAATTCTCCATAATCACTTGTGTGTTTACTTTTTGATTAAGTCATAATAATATTGGTTAAGGTGGATAGTCCTTTAGTGAAAGTTGCTTTTAACATTGATTTTTACCTCATTTAATTTACTTGCTTTTATTTTTACTTTTTCAATTGTTTTATTTTAGTTTTAAAATACTGCCTTTTGTTTTAATCTTCAATCATCACAACTTTGGAATTTCTCTTCTTTCTTCTACACACAAAATTGGTTTTGAAGTTAAAATATCACATACAAACACAAGTTTCCCTTGGGTTCGATATTTTGGGTCATAATTATATTTTTCTATATTACTTAGCCGATCTAGTACACTTTCTAGCATCCGGTTAGGTATGTTTGATTTGATATGTCCAATTCAATTAATTTTTGATAGAAAATATATATATCACGATATATTGCAAGAAATAGGTATAAATATCTCTCGAAGCGCAGATCATTGAAACGAAAGCAGAAATTGATTGTTTCATGTTACCAGCAAAGCCTATTACCCACGTGTCACGAACTACGGGATAAAAGTATAGATCCACGAACTAAAAGCCTCTTAAGACAGAGAATATGCGAGTAGACAAACTGACAGAGTTTCGATATCTCTAAATTTCTCCCTTTTCCAAATGAAGAAACTAAGCCCTTATATAAGGATCCAATTAAGTAATACTTAATTTCCTTAATAATGATGAATTAAATTGGCAGTTACAATATTAATAAAGAAATAATAAATATGACAGTTACAAAATTAATATATAACTGCCCATATTAATGCACACATAAATAGTAGATTCCCTAATTAAGAAAAAATCAATATGGAACTAATTTCATATAAATTATTTCCTATTTCGATAGTATCTCTATTATATCGAGATCAATTTATCATCTCGTGAGTCATTGGCGTATCCCAAACTCCTTTATCTCCCACTAGCACATGACGAAACGATTTTCAATCATTCTCTCCTATCATACAGGCAGATAGTTCGTGTGACTAGCATACGTCGACAACACTAATGCTGTATACTTGTTAGGGATATATAATGTCTCGAGAAACAAGATATTCTCACAATTGTATGCCAAACCCTAGATAGTTTTCTTACATTTATTGTTTTATCTCATGATCTTATAAAAATAATTTTTGTGTTCACTATTGTGTCTCTACTAATAAAGACTACAATAGATATACCGGTGAACCATAAAACTATCGAATGTGATCGAAAAATATCTTTCCCTTTTTCTATATACCTTCCATCATAGTCCAACTTGCTTTTCTAGTTAGATCCGCTGGGTCAAAATTTTTTCATAACCCTTTGGAGACTAACTAAGCTAGCCACACTGAACTATATACTTCAGACATATGTTAAGAGTCCTGAGGGTAAAAAAAATTAGGGTCTCACATTAAAAAAAATTTGAGATCATTCACATAAAATTCCCTTTCCTTAGTCAACTCAAGCACACATGGTATAATGCATGTGTTATGGTATTTTTTTCCTTTCCCTTAAAAAAATGCATATCTTATTATTATTTAACACCATACAGAAGCATAAGGTTGCAATGCATAGAAGCATTCAACTTTAGTTCTCCCACTTTAGAACTATTCTAGCTTTTAAGACAGAACATAATAGTTATGTTTAACTTATTATAGGATTACACTTAATCCAATTTGGACCTCAATCCAAAGCATACAACCTCATGTATGTCTTTATCTTGCACCTTAATAAGACTAATCTTGTATTTTTTTGCAAAACGACACTTTTATTTTGAACAGATTCTCGAGTTCATCATATGTTCAAAAATCGCCTCATCTTAGTCTTTGTCAACTCATTATCAAAACTAAGGTAAATACCCGTGTGAGTGGGCTACTTCTCTATCTGATATACTCAATCATTTAATAAATAACAGTAAATGTTCACATATAAACATTCACACTCATGTATTGCCAAATAATGTACTTTATAATTATTCATAAATAATAATGTTAAGGGATCACATAAATAGTACAAATCAAATCCTACGCAACCTCTGAGATCTAATTTGTCTCTCAAAATACATCTCTCAATATAGGTTTTGTTCATAGATCTGCAATCACATCCAGCGAGATAATATACTGTAAGTTCAGTTCTCCTAGAACAGCAACATATTCAATTTATTGATACTTAATATTGATACATCCATCAACGACTGATTGTCACCATAGGCTGTCACTTGTTTCTCTAAGGCAGTTAATCCCAAATGGTTCGCAAACTGTTTCAACCAAAACTATATCTTGTACTGCAGTTGAGAAAGCTACAAATTCAGCTTTCAATATTGATGGGCTATAAAGATTTATTTCTTGCTACTCCACTAAATGACACCCTTTCCAAGCAAGAATACATAACCTGAAGTGAATTTTCACTCATCCACATCACTTTTCCAATCAACATTTGAATATTCTCTCAATTATAGATCATTTTATTAAAAACAGAGAGAATAAGTTGTATTACCTTTGAGGTATCTAAGTATTCTTTTTATTGCTTTCTAATGTGCTTTGTCTGCATTAGACTTATATCTATTTATTATGCCCACAATATAGCATATATTAAGTCTGGTATACAATATTGTGTACATCAGACTATCCATAGCACTAGCATATTGAACATTCCTCATATGTTCAATCTGCTCATTTGTCTTAGGACACATAATTTTGCTAAGAAATCGATTCTTAATAATGGGGTTGGCAATGGATTTAAATTTTACATATTAAATCGTTCACGAACTTTGTTAATGTATGTCTCTTTAGACAATGACAATAATCTTCTGGAGCGATCCCTTGAAATCTTAACTCCAAGGATATAATTTGCTTGACCCATATCTTCAAAGTTGGATCACGACCAATCTTTGATAAGATTTATGTACTTTATGTCATTTTTTGGTATTAGTATATCGTCTACATACCAAGTCAAAATGAAAAATTTATCTTTAGAGCTTTTTTGATAAACACAATGGTCTTCATCAATCATATTGAACTCATTTGACATGATTGCTTTATGAAATCTCAAATACCATTGTCTCGAAGACTACTTTAGGCTATAGATCGATCTTATCAATCGACAAATCTTATGTTCGCTACCTTTTTCAATAAAGAAAGCAATCTTTACATCCATTTGATGTAGCTCTAGGTCCAAACTAGCTTTCAAAGTTAGAATTAACCTTATCGACGTAAATCAAACTATATGTGACAAAGTCTTCTCATAGTCAACTCTTTCTTGTTATGTAAATCCCTTAGCAACTAGCCGAGCCTTACATATTTCGATACTACCATCAGCTTTTCGCTTTATTTTGAGAACCTACTTATTCCCAATTGGTTTGTGTCCTTCAGGTAGATCAACTAGTTTCCAAACATGGTTCGATCTCATGGAATCCATTTCTTCTTCCATTGCCTTAATCCATTTATCTTTTGCTTGACATTCTTGTGGGATAATTAAAAAATCATTGACATGGAACACAATTTCTTTTCATATTTTTTTTTGCAATTTTGATTTTTGATAAACATGTCTTATATATTCATCATAGTTCGAAATGTTTTCACTGGAATTAAGCTCTACACTCCCACTCAAATAAAGATCCTGAATATCTATACTCCCACTGGAGCTAGGTATACTCATCCTCCCACTGGAGAATAGATCCCAAACATTCAGACCGTTGAGAAAAGAGTCTTAACCTTCTTCTTTAATTTTCCATCCACTCGGATGGAGAGATCCGGTTAGTTCATCTTTTTGAGTTTCATAAAAGTAAAGTTTCAACTTACTTCGCCTAACTTAGAAAACTCATTTTTCAAAAATATGATGTCTCGTGATTCAGATTTTGTTACTGAGCCATTTGCTTATTCACCCATAAATACGTATCGTTTTGACACATCAGAATATCGCACAAAGATACTCTTTTTAACCTTATGGTTAGTATTTATCAAATTTATTTGAGGTATTATGGATATAAGCAACACAACTCTAAGGTCATCAATATCTCAGGTCGAATTACTAACCAGTCTACAACTCATAAGAAGTGAAAGCAACAAACTTGGAGGGCACACAGTTTAGAACACCATTTTATTATGGAGTTCGAGGAATAGACAACTGATGTCCACTCTTTTTTTCATCACATAAAGCTTTAAATTCATCAAAAAGATATCCTCGGCCACGGTCGGTTCTTAAAGCTTTAATTTTCTTGTCCAATTGATTCTCAACAAGATTTATAAAATTTTTAAAGTAACTAAATGCTTCAGACTTGTGAGAAATCAAATGGACATGACCATATCTAATATAGTCATTTATATTAGTGATGAATAATAATAGGCCCCATACCTTGCCCTAACATTCATTAAATCACAAACATCTAAATGGATCAATTGCAATGGAGTTCTGATTCTAGTTCCCTTTTTTTGAAAGGTTTCCTCGCTAGTTTTCTTTTCAGGCAACACTCATAGGTAGGTAATTCAAGCTTATTCAAATCACCTATCAATAGTTTGACTAACTGACTCATTCAGTCTTGGCCAATGTGGTATTATGTAGCATGCCATAGTTTCACATTATTCTCATAACAATATTAAACAGAAGAGGAAATTAACGAAAAACTAGTAGTATTCAATAATCAGGATCAATATCCATAATAATGAAAATGTTCAAAACAAAACTAGAACGACATTAAGAATCATCTAAATATAAGCATGCATTGCTATCTTTAAAATGTAAATGAAACCTATTTTTATTAAAGCAAAAATAGAAACTAACCAGACAAAAGAATCTTGATCCTTTTTGTCACAAGGTCCATTACTTTTGGATCTATCACCCACAAAGGATGAAATTTAGTAAAAAGACGTAACTAGATACACAGATTTTACTCACTCATGAGTCAAGATGGTGTACTTATTGGGACACATTGAAGTCTTTTACACAGTGATCCTTTTATTGGTAGTTGAAGAAATATTTCACTCTTGAATATTTATCCTTTTATTACCTTTGGACCTTATGTAATTTTATTTTATCTTTTGCCTTTTAGACTCTCGAGCCTTTCCTTTACCCTTACCACTAAAGCTTCTATTCTTGTTCTGTTTAAAACTTATTCTACCAGAATAGAACTATGTCATGTGTACTACGGCATTGATCTTAATCACTGCCATACAGTCCTTTTCAAGCTCAAGATGACAAGCGACATTCCTAAAAGTCTTTATCTTATCCATATGAGTTAGTTGTATTTTCATATGCTTCCAACTCTGGGATAAAGAACGGATAACAACTTGGACCTGTTACTCATTAATCATCTTATAATTAGGTTCACTAAGCTCACATATCATCTTATCTATCTCTTTTAGATGTTTTCGCATTATATGATCAGACTCTTCTGATTAGTATCAAAATTTGATCACTAATGATCGAAACTGAGTCAGAAATGTATTCCCGAATTTTTCTACATAGGAATCCATAGATCTATTGCATTTTGACACTTGCAAAATTTTGCTTAGCGATATCATCATCCATTTGCACTTAGCAATATGATATGAGTAGTGAAATATCTCTTTTTTTTTATGTCACATTGGCATCTCGGTCTCGCTTATTCTAGACTATGGTGCCATGCTTAGATTCATTTATAATCAAACTTAAGATTTCTAAAACCTCTTACTCTTCAAGTACATATTGGATGTACATATTTCATTTAGATCCTCTGATCACTAATGGAGTAATTATTGCACAATATTAAGGAGATCAAGCTATACATGCTATTTACTATGCATTTAAAAAATCAACCTAATAAAACCGTCTATTAGGCCCAAATTCAAAAAGGTTACTTAAAGTTTCCAATTACCCTCTAAGTCCTAATGTCTAACCTTACCGGTTAAAATTTCATGCATAGTAAATGTCGATTATTGGGCATTAAGTTATTAAACTTAATTTAGGATATTATACATAAGATAATCTAAGTCTTAACTCAATTATCATGGAATTATTTTACTCATAAAATATTGCTAAGCAATTAACAATAAAATAAATACTTTTATAATAAATACTAAATGCTAATATAATATCCAAAAGATAAATAAACTCATTTATTTAATTAATCATTAAATATCCCACAATCTCAAAGAGGAAACATTTAAAATAAGATAAAACACACTTGTCTTTAATCTACTAATAGAAAACATAAATCCTAATCATAAATCTCTTAACCAATAATAACTTGATACTCATGTCAATAACTTAGAAAACCTAGAATGTGACAAAACTAGTCTCGTTACTGAAAATGATTTATCGACCCTTTCGAATAAATTAAGAGGTATGCCATAAAAACGATGATGAAGCCATGGATGATGGACACAATGTTCGCTTCTGAACACCATCTCAGATTTAATGTTGCTTCTCAACACTCATTTTTTGGTTACTAAATACAAAAACAAGATAATGATTTTTTTATAAATTTCATTTTTCTTAATCCAGGCATCAACCAACCAGTTTTTCATATTAGGATGGCGATTAAAAGAGTCATTTATCACCTTAAATAAGGTCCTATCAACACCTCCTCCGTCCATGCCATCAGTCCAAATGTACTCTTGCATCTTTTCATACATACATAGAATATGATGCACCATTGCATCAATGTCATTAGCTCGAACCTTCTTATGCATCCTCATTTTGCAAACTGTTTTCACTTTTGCTTTGATTTCTACAATCCCTTGAGGAAATTGTTGATATTTAGAAGTTCTTATCTTTACCATTTCTGTCACACATAACAGAAAATTAAATAGTAAGTACACTCATGCACAAACATGTATGATTGAAACTCACTTCAATCCAAAAGATAAAGACAAACTATTACTCATAACATAATATAAATAGTTAGTACACTTATTAACACACATATAATTGAAACTCATTTCAATCAACAAATAAAGAAGTATCCACAAAATATAATTTTCAAACAAATTTGAAAATTTAAGAAGGCAAATTCTTTTTTTCAATTTTTATCAATTTTTAAAATAATTTTTATTGGAATAAAATCCAAAAAAAATACTTTTTGGTCCTTAAAAAATTTTTAAAAAATGACCAAAAAATCAAAAAAAATGAGACAATTAGATTAAAAAACTTTGAGCTGATTTGGAGGTCAGAAGAGGCCGCACACGTTGATGAGGGCGGACCTCACACGCCACATGCACGATAAACGCACCACGCGCCAGCTAAGGCACTCTGCCATATGGCGCGATTTGACTGGGCCATATGATGCTGACTGGCATAACCCTACTGCCACATGACAGTTACTGACTGGACCACATGGATCCCATGTGGCGCCAACTGAACTGACAAAATTGACACATGGCATGACCATGATCAGCCACGTGTTAGCCAGTCATTGGCCCACGTGTCGACACATGGCATGACTCATCAAGCCATGTTTCAGCACCACAAAGCTACCACATGGATGCTAGGTAGCATGACAAATCATGCCACGTGATAGGACCCATGCCACGTGTTAACCCCACAGGCTACCACGTGGTGACACATGTCATCATGTGGTTTGTCCATATGGTGCCACATGGCATTATGTGGATCCCCTATTGACATGTTAGTTGACACATGATCCTTCACCATAAGGCCACATGTCGATTCCTCATTGGGCCATATGGCTGAGTGACATTTCACTCAGTGCGCATAGTCAGGCACGTGCTGGAGATGCACCTTCTGGCACGCACCCAGCACACTGGTAGTGCGTGCAAGCCATACGCTGCCTTCCCGGTGATTTCAGGTTGTCGGACTTTTTTTAGGATGGGGTTTTCGAGATTCCTGAGTCTAATGGTGTGGTCAAAAATAAAAAATTTTCACTTGAAATTTTATTTACAGATTTTTAATTAATTTTTTTCATGTACAAATACATAAGAAAACAAATAAAAAATATATATACATACAAATACAGTAACAATATGTATATCATGTTAGCCTATCAACATGTCTGAATTTTTACAAAAAAATAGATCTACATCAATGTTTTTAGAAGCGGCTTGGAGATCGACTCGATCTACCAATTGAGTCAAGAGTCAATTGGTTGGATCGGGTTGACTCGAAGTTTTTACTTTTTATTAAATATAATTATTTATAAAAAATAAAAATATAATATGTCAAAATACATTGAAAATTTTATTAATTAATAAATATCAATGTAAAAATATTAAGACCAACAAAGTTAGTTGTGTTTCTAAAATTATTTGTATGCCACTTATATACCAATTACAACATGGTGATGCTTAATTAGTCAACATTAATTATCCTTGGATGGTGCTTTTCAATGTCTAATTGCAGCTCCATTAATATGCAATTTAAGCAATCAAAGCTTAATCCACTTTTTTACCAGCTTTTTAATCTTTAGAAACTAATTATATGTTCAAAGATTCCTATTGTTTCAAAATTTTCAATTATAATTACCAGTTCATTAGTTGTAATTACTATGAAAGGATTTTTTCGATCTATATATAATAAATTCTTATATATACAAAATAATAATTAAAAAAATTATGTACTGTTAGGATCAAACATAAAAGATTTTTGTGGTGATTCAATTGTGCATTTAGATATGTATTATAGACACTATCTTTGTATATTTTATATATATATAATAATTTGTTATGGATTTAGTTAAAAAAACACATTATAGGATCTTTAAATTTTATGTTTTTAATTATATCACTGTATTTTTTGGGAATTTAGGGATTGGTTTCTTAAAAGGCAAAATTTTTTGGTTGAATCAGAATCCGGTCCAAGTCACCGAGTTCCGATTCAATCCGATTTTTTTTTGAGTCAATTCGAGTTATTACACTTTTCGATTTTCATCTTGAATCGACTCAGATTGCTTGCCAAGTCATGGTCCAACCGCCCGAATCAACTCAAGTTTAATAACCATGATCTACATAATAGACATGCCGAAACGTAAAAATACGGATTTTGATACCAATGATAGAAAATATATATCACGATATATTATGATAAGTAGACATAAATACTTCTCGAAGCGCAGATCGTTGAAGCGAAAGCAGAAATCGATTGTTTCATGTTACCGACAAAGCCTATCACCCACGTGTCACGAACTACGGGATGAAAGCATAAATACACGAACTGAAAGCCCCTTAAGATAAAGAGAATATACAAGGAGACAAATCGATAGAGTTTCAGTATCTCTAATTTTCTTCCTTTTCCAAATGAAAAAACTAAGCCCTTATATAGGGCTCCAATTAAGAAATATTTAATTTCCTTAATAATGATGAATTAAATTGACAATTACAATATTAATAAGGAAATAATAAATATGATAGTTACGAAATTAATATATAACTGTCCATATTAATGCATACATAAATGGTAGATTCTCTAATTAAGGGAAAAACTAATATGAAACTAATTCCATATAAATTATTTTCTGTTCCGATATTATTTCTATTATATCGGGATTAATTTATCGTCTCGTGAGTCATGGACGTATCCCAAACTCCTTCAATTTTTTATTGAAAAAATAATTAATAAAACTAAATCAATCGAATTTTTAATAAAATGATATCATTTTGATTGGTTTATTTACACATATGTGTATTCTCTTATACATAAAAAATATAAGAATCCAAAACCAAATAGCTAATCTTATTAAGCAATTAAAGTATTGTTCATTCAGTTCGAATTTTTATTATATGTTTAGTTGGTTTAATTTTCTTTATTGACAATTTTAATTTGATCGGTTTTTAAACCAAACCGACTAAGTCATCATATCTACCACAATTAACTCAAATATAAGGTATATGTTCACCTAATTTTTAAGGCTAAATTTCATTTTATAATATTTATTATGGAAAAGGGGCAATATGCCAATATATCCCAATATCCGTTCCAAAGAGCTCTAATAATTTACCTTTAAAATTTAAACTAAGGAACCGATATATCCTTGGGTGCAGTCAAAGTAATTAAATATTACATTTCAACTCTAAAAGCAAAAGTTAGGTGAAAGCCTTTAAATCTAACTCTTCTAAACGGTAAAAAAGTTTTGGACTTTAAAGTCCAGTGACTCTTGAATCATTCCTGGCAGAACGAGAGAACCCATAGAAAGTTTAAATTTCAAAAATACTTCAGTATTGACTTCAGGGTATAAAAGTTAGAAACCAAAATATTCAGTTTTTAAAATAATATAAATATCTTTGAACAGCTCCATGATTCCACTTAGAATAGTCAAGAACTTTCTAATTTAGAGCAGGTTCACATTGGATGGTATCAAAACCTCACTGCAAGTATTTTGAAGTGATTTTATAAATTTTTAACGAATTATAAAAGAAAAAATAAGTTTCAGAATAAACAGGAATGTAATTTGGAGTAAAAAGATAATTATAAAAAATTAAGAAACCACGGAAGGGTATTTAAAAAAAAAACTGATTCTTTAAGGACAAATCAAATCTAACCAATACATTGAGGATAAATCAGTTTTTTCAATAAAACGCAAGGAAAAAATCAAAATATTATTCTTGTAAAAAGTTTAAAAAGTAAGTTTGTAAAACTGAATATTTTTGAATCATTCAACATTTCAAAATTAGTGCCTCTAATATCACATTAAAAAATAAATTTAAAGAAAATGTCAAATTTGCCACTGAAATATATAAAATAGTATACATTTGTCTTTAAATTATATTTTGGTTTGGATTATATTTTTATATCTCAATTTTTATAATGGTTTTGGTTTAAGAATTGTTATTATTAATCATTAAGTAATGGTTAAACGGTTAATAAATGTACATAAATTTATTTCTACGCCCCAAAAATGTTTGCATGTATCTTTTCTCTAAAATTTATATGATATTTTAATATTACATACACTTTATTATATTTACTCAAATATTTATTTAGATAATATTTAAATACAACATATATAATTTTTTATATATTATTTTCTTTGATAGATGAGAAGGGGTATTGGAGATTCGAATTTAAAATTTCTTAATATATTGGGAATAGTCTTCTGCGAGGTTAACATAGAGGCCGGAGTGAACATTCCAATGACAGAGTTTGTAGTAGCTCTCCTTGTACTGGCCCAAAATTTCCATTTTTGTAAAGAGCATTTTTCGGACCGTAAATAGTATACCGGGGTGAATAACTATTAGAAATTATAAATTAATATGAGTTCGGTAGTATAATTTGAGATAAAATTAAAGTTGGATAAGCCCTCAAACTAAACAGTAAAAAATTTATTTGAACCGTAAAAGGGTTGACCAAAACTTTGACTAGTCCGAAAATATTCCATAGATCTTAAAAAATTATTATGTTTGCTTAGACATACTAGAAATAATCCTAATTAATATTTGTAAGTAAAAAATAATTTTTCTGACAGTTTTAAATTTTTGAATTTCGGACCGATAAATTTTATCTTGGAAGCTAAAAATATATTGAAACGAACTCGGATTGATCTGAAATTTTAAATGCATCTTAATAAATATTTTTTTCATATATTGAACCAATTCCTGGGGGAATTTGATGAGGAAAACATTAGAATCCGAAAAACGGCGAAAAATAGAGGTTATTTGATTATTTGGGTTAAATGGCATCCACTCACACCCATAACTCACTTCAAAGGGGTGTGATTGAAAATGGATAATAATTAAGGAGATGATGACAAGTGGCATAATGTGGATATTTGGATTAAATAGTGACCAATCAATCCTAACCATCCATATGGGCATATAAATAGCCTAAAAATCAGAATTCTCTAGGGAATTCTCCCAATTTCTTCCTTCCCATTTCCATCCCACACATACACCCATCATTTCTCCATTTTTCCTCCATTTTCTTTAACTTAATCCCACCAAACTCAACTAAATTTTATGTCCTAAGCAATTTTAAAGCCCTAAATTCATCCCTAACCATCTCTAGAGTTTATTTTGAGTGAAGAAAGTGGGTGAAATTGTGAAGAGAAGTTTGGAGCAAAAATTCAAGTAAGTTAATTTAGTGAGATTTTGATGAATTAAATTGATTTTTAGGTAGATTTTGATATAGAAACTTATATTTGGAGTATATTTTAAATTATGGATGAATAAAAATTGAGAAAATAATTCAAGGAGGATTCAGCCAAGGTGGATTTTCAAAGGAAATCAAGTGGAACCAAAAGGGAAATGAAAAGAAAAGGAGATTTGAAGAAAAACAAGTGACTTAAGGTATGTAAATGCCTAAACTAGCTCACTTCATTAAAAACCTAATTTATGTAATTTGGGGGTTTTAGTGTATATTATATCTAAATTTAAATTAAAGGTAGATTGGTGAAATTGAATGTTAAATAATGGAATGAAAATTTTCATAAAAGGATGATTAAAAGCATGAAAATGATTTAGGAACCTATTATGTCCTCTAAGGATAAATTAAGTAATGTTAGTTGTAATTCCAATTAAAGGTAGAATAATGAAATTGAGTGTCAAATAATTGATTTAGTATGAAAAATTGTACAAAAGAATGAATAAAAGTGTGAAATTAGTTTAAACATCTATTATGTAACTTAGAGAAAAATTGTGTAATGTGAGCCTTAATTAAATTTAATGGTAAATTCATGCAATTAGATGATAATTAAAGAGATATATGATGTTAGAAGCATGAAAGTATGATTAGAAATAATATATTAATTATGTAACATATTATGTAAGTACATGAACTTAAGGTTACATAATGAATTAAATAGATTTAAGGTTAGATTAATGCTTAATATGTATGAAAAATATAGTCAGGATGAATTTTGTGAACTAAATGAAAATGTAGGTATGTGGACTTATGGAGACTGAATGGAATGGTATGATATCTTGAAAGGACAAGTGATGAAAATAATGAAATAAGATTAGATACACAAAATTTAAACCTTGAAAACATTATGGGAATTATAAATGGTATAAAAAGAATCATGAAAGTACATGTAACCTATGTGGCCGAATGGTAATAGATGGAAGAATAAAAGAATAAATCATGAAAATGATGTAATAAGGCTAAATGTATGTGAATTATGCTTTAATAGCATTGTATGAATGATATGTGGCATCAAATGAAATATGGATGGAATAACACTATATGTGGCCAAATTTTTTGCTTGATTAGTTCGATATGATTATGAGAATTATGTACATAAAAAGATGCTACATGAGAAATAGATGAAAATGATGTGTATGGTGTGAAATGAGTGGATGTATAATGTGAAAAAAATGAAGAAATGTGTAAAATTGTGCATGCTTTATATAAATGATATGGAAATAGTTTTTTCCTTAGTATTAGTAGCAAAGCCAGAGGTATATGATGCATATGGCTAGCCATAGGGACATTCACCACCATAGAGAATCATGGCAACTCGTAATAGTGGACCAAAGGTGGTTCCACACCATGATTATGAGAAAAGATGACATAATAGGCAAAGATATAAAAGAAAAATAGTATGATATGGTTGAGGCACCCTTCATATGGCCACCTCAACTTATATTGGATATATGGGCTCGTGTCCGACTCAAGAGTTTCGTTACTATATGAGTTACTGGGAGCAAAATTGAAATAATGGTGATGATATCATTCAAAATGGAAGAAAATGATAAATAATGTATAAATACGACAATCTAGAATTTAAAATGAAGAAAATATGGCAGGATGGGTAATTAAGGGCAAAATGGTCAAAAGAGGATAAATTTGTAGTGAGAAACGGTAAAATTGGAATAATAGAATAAATTTGGTAAACAGAGGATAAAATCATAATTTAGTGAAAAGGTTATAAAAATAAGGACTAAAATGAAATTTTGGTAAAAGAAATTAATTGAAGGATTAAAATTGAAGAAAATGAAAGTTTAAGGGTAAAAACGTAAAGATATAATGAAAAATGCTTAAAGAGCAAAAAACTAGGGGTAAAATTGTAATTATAGCAAATTGAGGATATAAATGTCAATTTAGTAAAATAAAGGACATAAACGTAATTTTGGGTAAAAATAGAGACATAGATGTAATTTGAATGAAAGTAAGGACATAAATGTAATTTTAGTGAAAGTAGAGACAAAATGGTAATTTTAGTAAAAAATGAGATCTAAAGATTAATTCGATAAAAGTAAAGGACTTAAATGTAATTTCAAATTAGAAGTATGAAAATATTAAGAATTAAAAATGAAAATTGGGCAGGCTAGTTAGTCTGGTGAAGGAGGAGAAGAAGACCGCTGTCGGGTTAAATGCAAAGCTTGAAGAGGCCAAATAAAAGGCCAATAGTGCGGAGAAAAGATATACAGAGGCTGAAGCCAAGGTGAAGGAGGCGATAAAGTCCCTCTGTAAGGTGGCAGAGGCTTAAAAAGCTACCAAAGAAGCTGCTCAAAAGTCTACCAAGGCTGAGCCTCTTTTGGCCAAGGAAAGGGAGGCGCTTAAGCTGCGAAGGTCGAGCTGGAGAAGAGCAAAGTGAAATGGGATGATCTAGAGAAGAAATATACCGAGCTCAAAAAGCAATCTGTAGAGCTCGCCATTGATAAGTGCATTGCTTTCGGCAAGAAGTAAACCGATGCTATGAAGGAGAAGTTTCCTAATGAAGACATGTACTAGTTGGATGACATCTATCCAAATGAAGAGTAGTTAGGCTTTTATTTCCAGTGTAATCATCAGGGCCCGCATTTATAATTAAATGCTTTTGAATGAAATTGTTATTTTTGATTCCAAACTATGTTCTACCATGGGTTTTGATTTTTTCTTATATAGTTAAATCAATTAATGGCAACATTGCTGAACTGTATAAATAATTGACTCAAAATCAATTGTAGGCGATAATATCGAATTGGATTAGAATAAACGAACCTCCAAATGTTGTTACCAAACTAAGCTCAGAGACTGAGCGAGGATGCCCAACTAAATTTTAAAGTACTATTCATAAGGCACGATTATCGAACTATTATGGAACATTTATGTGCTTACGGCGAAACTACTAAGCTAAGCTATGTATGTAATATTAGATAAAGATGCTCGTGGCATAACTACCGATCTAAGCTTATAGAAAAGTAGAGATGCTCATGGAAAAACTGTGAAACTGAGCTCTTAGAAAAATAGAAATGCTCATGGCACAACTGTCAAACTAAGCTTACAAAGAAATGGAAATGCTTGTGGTAGAATTGCTGAACCGAGCTCTTGAAAAAATAGAATTGCTCGTGGTACAATTGCCAAACTGAGCTTATAGAAAAAAGAGATGCTCATGGAAAAACTGCCAAACTGAGCTTAGATAATAATAAAGATGCTTATGGAAAAACTACTGAACTGAGTTGTAAAATAATAAAAGGAGATGCTTGTGGAGAAGCTACGGACCTGAGCTACATATCACCAATGATATTTCTTCAGGTTGGAAATGTTCCAAGAGTGCGATAAGAGCTTTCTACACATGTCTTTGAGTCAATAGCACCAAGTTCACAACTTCATGTACTTTATATAGTTTTACCCAGGTAGGGTTTAGCTCGTTAACTCCTGCCACCGAGTGTGCTTTAAGGGTTTTTTGAGGATGAGCTCTCCTACTCAGGATGTTCTTGGTTTCAACTTACGATCAGGGTCAGATGCCATGCATTACTTATATGTTATAGCTTGGAGTTAAGCGAGCTCTCTCTTTTCTTCCAACATGTATAAATGATGTGATAACTGATCTTTGTTATTTCTTCCTCATATTGGGAAATTTGAATGCTCAACATTTTAATTTTGTAGGGGATGGTTGTTTTAACTCCGTAAGTAAGGGGGAAAGGCATCACACATGTCGTCGACCGAAGAGATGTTCGGTATGCCCATAGTACATTGTTCAACTCGTCTACCCATAAGCCTTTAGCTTTATTAAGCTTTTTCTTTATTCCTATTAAGATAGTTTTGTTTGTCACCTCAATCATACCATTGGATTGAGGGTGATATACCAAGGTGAATCTAACTTGGATTTACAACTCTTCACAAAAGTTCCTGAAAGATTGGCAATCAAATTGTTTTCCATTATTATTAATAAAAGTATGTTGGATGCCAAACCTGGTGATAATAGACTTCTGTACAAACTTAATTATGTTTGTCAAAGTGATAATAGCCAAAGGCTCAGCTTTAATCCACTTTGTAAATGGTCAATTACCACAACCAAACTCTTTCTTTATCTGGTGGCCAATGGGAAGAGGCTCGGTATATATATTCCTTATTGTGCAAAAGGCCATAGGCTGTGTATCGGCATTGGTTGGACTGACTTCTGATAAATGGTTTTGCCAAACCGCTGGCAGTTGTCCCATTTCTGAACTGATCCTTCACATCACTTTCCATTCTTAGCCAGTAATTCCCCTACAAAAGAGCCTTTTGAGCTATTGTTTGGGCACCCTTATGTGTGTCGTAAATGCCTTTATGTATTTCTCTAAAGATGTAGTTGCCCTCCTCCAAACTTAAGCACTATGACCCAGGGTGTGAAAAATATTGCATGTACAACTTGCCATCCAAAATGGCATAGAGACTGGATCGTCGAACTATCTTTCTAGCCTTAGTTTAATCTTATGGGAAAGCACTTATAAGTTGGATTGAATGAGTCCTGTAAGATGGCTGAGTGATGACAACCCATATTATGTGCGCCATTTGTATAGTGCTATCGAAAGATGCTTGCTTAGCTAAAGAGTTAGCTCCCCTATTTTCTTTATGAGGTATATGCGCTATAGCTCACAAACTTCCAATTTTTTAGAGTTGAGATAATAAAGTGGCCACAAGATCTTGGTATCTAACCATTGTTTGACCATTGGCTTTGAATTTATTGAGCATTTGACTGACAACCAGTTAAGAGTCAAAATGAATGAGTAGGGAGTTCGGCTTTACTTCCAAAGCAAGCTATAATCCAAAGCATAATGTTTCATATTATGCCACACAAGGAAAGAAATCAGAGCCATTCCTCGAATAGAGATTCTACTAGGACTTGTTAAGACTATTCCACCTCCGACTCCTTTAGAGGACACCAATCTATCTACATACAAGTTCCATGATGCTTTATCTGTAATAGCCTCAACATCGGATTAGTCATGAACAGTACTTTCAGATAGTGAATAGTACTTTTCAGGTCCGAAAGGACACCCGAAAGTCAAAAATATTTAATTTGACTATCAAAAAGTATTGGTCATTGTGAGTCCGGAATTTAAATTTGAAGTGAAATTGAGGTCAAATGGGCCTCTAAATGTCAAAATTTCGAAAAAGGTAGCGAGTCAATTTCCATAATAGGAAATGAGACTTGATTTTCCATAAATTTTTAAAAATAGCAAATCAACTCTGAAAATTGCCAGATTTTACATGTCTACACGAATTTTTATTTAGAATATTTTGGTATTGAAAATTGAGTTTTTCGGTGATACCGACAGTTTTTGAATCGGACTGATAACGGACTCCAATTGGGTTAAAAATTTACGTACTACCTATTTTTTATGAGATAAAAATAATTGAATTATTTTTGAAGTGAGAAAATGAGAGAAATTGGATTGGATCTTAAATGACCTAAAATGGGCTAAGCCCAAATTTGGGCCCATTGAAAGGATATATAAAGGCTATAAATCTGGAGATTATTTCAGAATTCACCAGCTCCTCTCTTGTTCTTTAAATGGCCGAACTCTCCTTCTTCATTCTCTCCATTTGTTTTTTCTTTAATCCACTTCAAATCTCCCATGAATTTCAATATACAAGATGAAGTTCTATCTCTCTAGGTCACCTTAGTGGCCTTAATCGAGTGAATTTAGCAAAGGAAGGCAAGAAATTAAGTAAAGAATGAAAAAGAGGTAAGATAGAATTTAAGAAATTAATTGATTTTAATTAATTTTTTAGTGATTTCTCATAGTTTTTGAGGTGTAAAAACTAATTATGAGCTTAAATTTTACATATGAGGACAAAAAAATTGAGGCTTGGTAAGCTTTGTTGGCCGGCCATGGATGGTGAGGAAGAAAAAGGAAGGTTTACAAGTGGAAAAGCAAGGAAAAAGAGGTTTTAGGCACCCTTGAATAAGGAAAAAATATAAGTGACTACAAAATCCTTTGATTTCCCTTTTATTGTGAATTAATTTCATTTATGTAACTAGGTCAAAAATTGTTAAGTTGTTAATTGATGAAATTTGTTTAGGGTAAATGAAATTGGACATTAAAGAATATGAAATGAAAGCTTAAATGGAAGAAAGAAGATTTTTGGAGGGATTTCTTTAAGTGGCCGAATTGCTTTCTAAAGAAAAATAAAAGAATTTTGCATGAAAATAATATATATTAGCCTAAATTAATTATAGAATTAATGTATAGTGTCCATGAACTTTTATTGAATTAATGGAATTTATTTTGAAATTTTAAAGCTTGTGTAACATATAGGTTTATAGTGAAAGTTGTGAAATATTGTGAAATAATTGATTATTTTAGTAAAAAATGATAATAAATAATAAATAATGCATAAATAAATTTTATTGAAATTTATTAAAATTATTAGAATATTATTGAAATTTTAATGTTAATATGTGTATTGAAAATAATTGAATTATTAATGAATAATTGCACAAAAATGTTGAAAAAGTGAATTTATATGAATTTAAATTATAGTCAGCGAAAAAGGAATAAAAAGTCAACAAATGAATTTTTCGGAATAATTATTGAGCTATAAAAGAAATAAAAATAATGAATTACAGGGAAATAATTCATAAAATGAGTGAAAATAATGAAAAATTGAAAAATAATGTGCATAAGAATAACTAAAGAATTAATATGAATTATTAGAGGAATTTCAAAATTTTAATATGAAATATATTTAATTAAAAATATTGATTTATTAGAAATAACTCAATTAACAAGTAAAAGAAAGTAAATTAAATTGAATTAATTGAAAAATTCATAAGATAAATCTTCGAATAATAAAATAGTGAATTATATTAATATAATTCACAATCGTTTAAAAAGTTTAAAATAAATGTTTGACTAATTTATCAAAATAAATTAGTCAATAAAAAGTATTAAAAGCGTGAATTATTATAAAATAATTCGCCAATTGAGTAAAAGTTGGTATATCCAAATAACTAAAATTTCGGACAGAAAAAGAAAGATTATCAAAAAGTTAATTATTGAATTGTTGAAAGATAATTTACAAAGGACAACACAAAAAGAATAAAAGAAATTGTGAATTATAATGCTATAATTCATAAAGTGTATAAAAGACTAAAAAGTTTTAATTGTCCAAGTAAATTATTAAAGAATAATTCATAAAAGTAATTATAAAGTGAAAAATAAAGAAAAGAAGTAAATGAAAGAGAAAGCTACTGAATGGTCAAAAGTACTAAAAAGAGTGCGATTGACAAAAATATACTGTATCAAGAAATAAAAGAAAGAAATTAAAGATTTTTAAATGTTTAAAAATTATTTCGAATATAATTTATTGTTTTGCCTTTAGCAATAATCATGTAAAGATATTCTTATTTAGGATATAATTGGCTAGCCATAGGGACACCCTGTACCGCAGTACAAGTCATGGCCACTTGTTTTGCTATGGGTAGAATCTCTAATCTCCATAGTTTCAGTATTTTAAGCGAAAGTAATAGTAAAATATTTTTCGAAAAATAGTCCCTTGGAGATCATTTCTGTAAGGGTCTCAACACCGGATCAGCTGTGAATAGTACTTTTCGAAAGTGAATAGTAACATTGGGGTGAATAGTATCTCTCTGAGTCGAAAAATATTTTATTGAACCATTGTAAAGAGCAAGTTAGCTGGAGTCCAAAGATATAATTTGGACTGAAAATGAGATCAAATGGACCATTAAAAGTCAAAAATAAGGAAAAAGTTAAGGTTTCAGTTAAAATGATGCTTGTGTTAACTGAGAGCTTATATGAGACTTTAAAAATAATAAATAATCTTTAAAAATTATCATATTTTTCAAATCTATATTAAATGTGATGTAGAATTATATGGTAATAAAAAAATTAATGTTATGATAACTTTGAAAATTGAAATATCGGACTGGTAAAAATGCATCAGACCGAAAAATAGTCTCCGAATGACTCAAAAATATTCATGAAGTCTATTGAATATATTTTGAGAATTTTAGAAGTATTTTTAAGGATATTTGACCTCTGTAAGTAAGAGAAAAATAATGATTTCAGTTTAAATAGTAACCGATCAACAACAATTTTATAAGGACTTTAAAAATAGTAAATGATCCTCAAAAATTACAGGAATTTTCAGTTAAGCCTAAAATTTTATGTATATTATTTTGGATGCAAAAATTAAAATTTTCTGTAATACCGATATTTTTGGATCGGACTGATTTAATTGAACCAGATCGAAAATGGACTCCGATTGAGCCAAAAATTTGCGTGCAATCTATTTTCGGGGTGATAAAAATTATGAAATTATTTTTGAAATGATTTGAAATTGACAAGTGAAAGAAATGAATTAAAATGTGTTATTGAGTAGTTAATAGGCTTGATTAATTAATCAAGGCCCATTAAACTTAGCCCAACCACAAGCCCAATTTAGAGAGTATTTAAGGAATGAACTCTCTCAATTTTTCTAGAGAATCTCACATTGGTTCCAACTCTCCCTTTCCTTTGATGGCCAAACTCCATTTTTCTTCTTTCCTCTCAAAATTCTTCATCTTCACTTCATTATTTTCTCTTGATCCAAACACCAAAAATGATCTTCAGTCTCTCTAGTTGCTGGATCTAATCTCAAACCAAAGATTTAAGGGAGAAAAGCCAAGGAAAATAAGTGTATAAGGCATGGAGGTCAAATTTAGGTAAGTAAAAACTTGATTTTTAATTTGATTTTAAGGCACCTATAGCTAGATTTAGGTGCATAGAGTATATTTTTAAGGTTGTATTAAGCTGAAATTGTGGTTATCTTGGTGAATTTTGAGGTATAAATTTCAGCCAAGGAATGAAGTTTTTATTGGATCGTGATTTTTATGATTTCAAGTGAACAAAAGGAAGTTTAGGGGAAGATTATACATAGAGAAAGGTAAGTGACTACAAAATCCTTTGATTTTCCTTTTATTTTGAATTAATTTCATTTATATAATTAGGTTAAAAATGGGTAAAGTTGTTAATTGATGATGAAAATAATATATGTTAGCCTAAATTAAGTGTAGAGATGATATATGATACCCATAAAATTTTAGTGAATTATTGAAATTTATTTTGAAATTTTAAAGCCTATGTATTGATTATGTTTATAGTGAAAATAGTGAAATAGTGAGAAATAATTTATTATTTTAGTGAAAAATGATGCTAAATAATAAATAATGCATAAATAAAATTTATTGATATTTATTGAAATTATTGGAATTTTATTAAAATTTTAATGTTAATATGTGTATTGAAATTAATTGAATTATTAGTGAATAATTGTGCAAAAATATTGAAAAAGGTGAATTTTATATGAAATTAAATTATAGTCAATGAAAATGAAATAAAAAGTTAACCGATGAATTTTTTAAAATAATAATTAAGTCATGAAAATAATAAAAATAATGAATTATTGATAAATAATTCATAAAATGGGTGAAAATGATGGAAATTATAAAATAATGTGTACGCAAATTTTTATGGAATTTATATACTTTATTAGAATATTTTTTGAAATAAATTTGAATTATTAAGAAATAATTCAATAAATAAGTATGTAATTATAACGAAACGAAGTAAATTACTTCAGTATAAAAAGAAATGAAAAAGTCAAATTATACATTTTCGAATCATAAAATAATGAATTATACTAATAGAATTCATAATGGCGTAAAAAGTCATAAAATAATGCGTGACTAATTTATCAAAATAAATTAGTCAATAAAAAGTATTAAAAGAGTGAATTATTATAAAATAATTCGCTGACGAAATTTAAGTTGGCATAATGAATGATTGAAAAGTTTATACAGAAAAAGAAAAGGAAAAAATCGTAAAAAGTTGATCATTGAATTATGAGAGAATAATTCGCAAAGAACTATACAAAAAGAATAAAAGAGAATTATGAATTATAATGCCATAATTCATAATTTGTATAAAAGACTGCAAAGTCCCAAGTACCTGTGTGAAAGTGATTTGAAAAGATAAAGTGAAAGAAAAGACAAAAAGTTATTGAATAGTCAAAAGCACTAAAAGAGTATATTTGATCAGAAATACAGTGTACTAAGAAATAAAAGATTTTTAAATGTTAAAAATTATTTCAAATATAATTGATTATTTTGCCTTTAGCGATAAGCAGGTGATGATATTCTTGTTTAGAATATAATTGGCTAGCCATAGGGACACCTCTGTACCGCTGTGCAAGTCATGACGACTTGCTTTGCTATGGGTAGAATCTTTGATCTCCATGGCTTCAGTGTTTTTGGTGAAAATGAAATATTTTTCGAGAAATGGTCCCATGGGGATCACTTCTCTCCTAGTGGGACCTTTGGGTCCAATCCCGAGTATCCTTTTTGAGAATTCTGTTATATTGCACTAGGGGTGTATTGTAATGACTAAATCAGTATTGTTTAAATGAATTGAATATAAAAAGGTTATAACGAAAAATATTTCGTTTGAAGAAAAAAATGCAAAATTTAAATAAATATGTAAAATTTTCCCAAAAAGTGTGAATAATAAGGAAAAAGAGAAAGAGAGGTTTTATAAGAATAAAATAAGAAATGAAGATTAAGTCAAGCTTACATAAAACCATCTATTACGTTTTTCTTGGATACTATTCACGTATACGATTACTATTCACAAATACGATTACTATTCACAAAGACGGAAACTCTAATTAATTCAATATTTAAATAGTGTATTTTTAAGAGAACAAGTCAAATGAAAATAAAATGATATATTGTTCAATGAGGAAAAAGTAAAGACATAAGTTCTAAACAAATATTTAAATATAAGTATATGTATAAGTTCTAAAATAGTGGTATCACTTCGCAATTAGCCTTTTTAAATAATAACGTATGTATTAGTTAAAAGTTAAAGAAAAATAAAAATATATATATATCAAGAAGTGTATTGAGAAATAAAATAGTCTAGATTGATACCCTTAAAAACATGAGCACCATTATACATTGCTAAATGAAATGGTAATTATATCACTGTGGCTAAAAAGATAAGACGAAAGTTATAGTAAAGAATAACATAAAGGTAAAAGTAAATCTGATATTGATTTGCCTAAAAGATTAGTGTACAGTAAAGTTGAAAGATTGAAAAACCAAAGAATAATGATTACAAAAGTATGAATTAATAAACCATTAATGTTGACTAAAGTAAAAGAAAATGTTTAATGGAATAAGTATAAGAGTAGCATAATCTATGTAATTATGCTTTACTTTGGGAAGTTCTTAGATTAGTAATCACCATTGGGCATATCTAGTGCTCAGCACGTAGTGTTTACTGCGTGCAGGTTATGAAGTGAGGGAGCATAGTATACGGTGGAGCCAATTCGGAGGAGAAGAATTAGTACTAAATCGAGTTGTAGTTTGGCATGTATATACTTAAACCATTAAGGTAAAAGATTGAACTGTATTTTGATTACATTTATGATTATTGATGGATGAGTGTTCAGTGTAAGTTTTTAGCATGAAGTTACTTTGTATATGTTTTAATTGTTTACAAGATTGTCGAATCGTAAATTGAATAAAATATTAAATTGTATCAAAGTTGTTTGGCAATGATTGAAGTTTGAAAAAAGAAACTTACCGTTTTCGGCTAAGTTTCGCATCGGAAAGAATTATTCTGAGAAGGGTGTGACATTTAGTGGTATCAGAGCAAAGGTTTAAGCGGTTCTAAGATCGGAGTGGGATAAGGTTAAGTGATATGTTTGTCTGTATATACATGCCAAATATAAGAGATACATGTTAGGAATTTGACGTGTACTTGCTCCACTTTAGTTTAAAAGTGAAAGTTGACATTTGACTGAGATTGTTAGATATGAAAGGATTGATTCTGTACAGTAAAGACAGTAGTGAGTGAGAATGAAAGTATTGCTGTTTGAGATCTCTTGGAGGTCAAAGTAGGGAAATGAAGTATTTACTGAAACTGAGTGTAAATGTGAGTGTCTAGGTGTCTACGTAGATGAGAAATAGTCCAACGAAAGATAAAGTAAGGAGTGTGTCAGAAGGTTAAAATGGAATTGTATATTGAGTTTAGATAAGTTGTAAAGGACACAAAGATACCCTGACTGGATTATCTTGATTTAAAATGTTATTGAGCAAATTGATAAAAAGTTGAGGTTATTTAAGATGCTCTATATACATGTCAGTGATTCTTTTATAGATGTGAGGATTTGATTACACATTACATAGTATGGGAATGGGCTATAACATTTGCATCATATAAGAATACGTGACAGTATTCTATTGCATACATGGAATCATACATTCATTGCATAGCATTTCATCTTGTTTGACAGCATCTGATCTGCATCATATTGTGTGTATAGGCCCCACTTGATAGGATGAAACTGACAAGGGATATGATGAGCATAGAGACGACCTGAGAATGAGACAAGAATTGTGTACTCAAGATTATTTTCTGTATCTGTTGGAGCCCTTATAAGTTATTGGCCGTGTCATTTAGATTTGCTAACGCACCGACCACCTTTGTGAATTGATTGGAAAGAGTTTTTCACCTTTACTTAGATCCATTTTAGTGGATTTGAGTAATCACCATCTGGTATGTTTGAGATACAAAAAATAATATGATATGTATTTGAGAATTATTCTGCAAGTATTGAAAGAAAAGTAACCTTTGGTTAAATGTGGAAATCCTGGATTTAGCCGGGTACTATAGAAAAGTTAACGAAGTGGTTGAAACCTTCAGCAAAAGAATCCGTATGTAATAAGGTGAATGCAATTAAATGACTATGTATGACTACATAATGAGTAAGAATGATTACATATAATGTTTTCGGTTCTTCAAGCCGTGAATGTCAATTTAAGTTTGGCTCTAGATGGGGGCATTCTTAGTTGGGTTATAAGTGAAACCGATATTGTATATCAAGTAGGAAAAATGGTTCCGAAAGAGAATGTTTGTGTGATTGTCATTGTGAATAAGTTGAAAGATTCTTACTAAAATTCGCCGGGATGATAATATCCTGCATCCTGGAAGTCATCAGATGTACCAGGATTAAAAGCTTAATATTAGGAGAATATGATTTAAAGTGTGCTGTGACAAATGATGTAAGTAATTGTTTGAATGTGTCAACGTATGAAAGAGGAGAATTTGATTCCTCTAGGAATTTCTTCGACGTATCATGAAATTTATTTAGAAATAAAACAATGTGATTAAGGAATCTGTTATTGGATTGTTTAAGCGGTAAAGAGGAAAGATATTATATAGAAGATTGGTAATAATCTCTGTGTTGACATAGTAATTCACCCTTGATTAATGATCAGTCAGAGTGGATAATTCAAATATTGAAAGAAGGAGTATGGTTAAATGTATGGGATTGTGATAATAACTGCGAAAAGTGGCTATCTATAGTAGAATCCGACTTTTGTTGAGACAATGTCAGAAAGAAAATATCAAATTCTTTATACTGAACTTAATGAAGTGTAAATAAGTCAGTAAGTCTCTATCCGATTCACGATATAAAAGAAATCTGTACTCAGAATGTTATGATTTAGAAAAAAAAATTGGTTAACTTTAAACGTAAGTGAGTTTTATTGGCAAAGATATTTGTGGAACCATCAAATGGAAATGAAGGTGACAGTATGGTATCCTCTACTCTTTGAGATAAGTAAATTTCGAGGACGAATTTTCTTTTAGTTGAGGAGAATTTTAAGGGCCTTAACACCGGGTCAGCCGTGAATAGTACTTTTCGAAAGTGAATAGTGACACCGGGATAAATAGTATCTCCGTGAGTCGAAAAATATTTTATTGGACCATTGTAAAGAGCAAGTTAGCTGGAGTCCAAAGATATAATTTGGACTGAAAATGAGATCAAATGGACTATTAAAAGTCAAAAATAAGAAAAAAGTTAAGGTTTGAGTTAAAAGGATGCTTGTGTTGACTGAGAGTTTATATGAGACTTTAAAAATAACAAATGATCTTTAAAAATTACCATATTTTTCAAATCTATATTAAATGTGATGTAGAATCATATGGTAATAAAAAAATTAATGTTGCGGTAACTTTGAAAATTAAAATATCGGACTAGTAAAAATGCATCAGACCGAAAAATAGTCTCTGAATGACTCAAAAATATTCATGAATTCTATTGAATATATTTTGAGAATTTTAGAAGTATTTTTAAGGATATTTGACCTCTGTAAGCAAGAGAAAAATAATGAATTCGGTTTAAATAGTAATCGGTCAACTACAATTTGACCAGGACTTTAAAAATAGTAAATGATCCTCAAAAATTGTAGGAATTTTCAGTTAAGCCTAAAATTTTATGTAGATTATTTTGGATGCAAAAAGTAAATTTTTTTGTAATACCGATATTTTTGGATCGGACTGGTTTAATTGAACCTGACCTAAAATGGACTCCGATTGAGTCAAAAATTTGCGTGCAACCTATTTTCGGGGTGATAAAAATTATAAAATTATTTTTGAAGTGATTTAAAATTGAAAAGTGAAATAAATGAATTAAAATGTGTTATTGGGTAGTTAATAAGCTTGATTAATCAATCAAGGCCCATTAAACTTAGCCCAACCCCAAGCCCAATTTAGGGAGTATTTAAGGAATGAACTCTCTTAATTTTTCCAGAGAATCTCACATTGGTTCCAGCTCTCCCTTTCCTTTGATGGCCAAACTCCATTTTTCTTGTTTCCTCTCAAAATTCTTCATCTTCACTTCATTATTTTCTCTTGATCCAAACACCAAAAATGATCTTCAGCCCCTCTAGTTGTTGGATCTAATCTCAAACCAAAGATTTGAGGGAGAAAAGCCAAGGAAAATAAGTGTATAAGGCATGGAGGTCAATTTTAGGTAAGTGAAATCTTGATTTTTAATTTGATTTTAAGGCACCTATAGCTAGATTTAAGTGCCCAGAGCATGTTTTTAAGATTTTATTAAACTGAAATTGTGGTTATCTTGGTGAATTTTGAGGTATAAATTTCAGCCAAGGAATGAAGTTTTTATTGGATGGTGATTTTTATGATTTCAAGTGAACAAAAGGAAGTTTATGGGAAGATTATACATGGAGAAAGGTAAGTGACTACAAAATTCTTTGATTTTCCTTTTATTTTTAATTAATTTCATTTATGTAATTAGGTTAAAAATGGATAAAGTTGTTAATTGATGATGGAAATAATATATGTTAGCCTAAATTAAGTGTAGAGATGATATATGGTGTCCATAAAATTTTAGTGAATTATTGGAATTTATTTTGAAATTTTAAAGCCTATGTATTGATTATGTTTATAGTGAAAATAGTAAAATTGTGGGAAATAATTGATTATTTTAGTGAAAAATGATGCTAAATAATAAATAATGCATAAATAAAATTTATTGGAATTTATTGGAATTTTATTGAAATTCTAATGTTAATATGTGTATTGAAATTAATTGAATTATTAGTGAATAATTGTGCAAAAATATTAAAAAAGGTGAATTTTATATGAAATTAAATTATAGTCAATGAAAATAAAATAAAAAGTTAACCGATGAATTTTTTGAAATAATAATTAAGTCATGAAAATAATAAAAATAATGAATTATTGATAAATAATTCATAAAATGGGTGAAAATGATGAAAATTATAAAATAATGTGTACGCGAATTTTTATGAAATTTATATGCTTTATTAGAATATTTTTTGAAATAAATTTGAATTATTAAGAAATAATTCAATAAATAAGTATGTAATTATAACGAACGCGAAGTAAATTACTTCAGCATAAAAAGAAATGAAAAAATTAAATTATGCATTTTCGAAGCATAAAATAATGAATTATACTAATAGAATTCATAATGGCGTAAAAAATCGTAAAATAATGCTTGACTAATTTATTTTGATAAATTAGTCAATAAAAAGTATTAAAAGAGTGAATTATTGTAAAATAATTCGCTGACAAAATTTAAGTTGGCATAATAAATGATTGAAAAGTTTATACAGAAAAAGAAAAGAAAAAAATCGTAAAAAGTTGATCATTGAATTATGAGAGAATAATTCGCAAAGAACTATACAAAAAGAATAAAAGAGAATTGTGAATTATAATATCATAATTCATAATTTGTATAAAAGACTGCAAAGTCCATAGTACCTGTGTGAATGTGATTTGAAAAGATATAGTGAAAGAAAAGACAAAAAGTTATTGAATAGTCAAAAACACTAAAAGAGTGTATTTGATCAGAAATATAGTATACCAAGAAATAAAAGAAAGAAATTAAAAATTTTTAAATGTCAAAAATTATTTCAAATATAATTGATTATTTTGCCCTTAGCGATAAGCAGGTGATGATATTCTTGTTTAGGATATAATTGGCTAGCCATAGGAACACCTCTGTACCTCGGTGTAAGTCATGGCAACTTACTTTGCTATAGGTAAGATCTTTGATCTCCATGGCTTCAGTGTTTTCAGTAAAAATGAAATGTTTTTCGAGAAATGGTCCCTTGGGGATCACTTCTCTCTCAGTGGGACCTTTAGGTCCAGTCCCGAGTATCCTTTTTGAGAATCTTGTTATATTGCACTAGGGACGCATTGTAATGACTAAATCAGTATTGTTTAAATGAATTGAATATAAAAAGGTTATAACGAAAAATATTTCGTTTAAAGAAAAAAAATGCAAAATTTAAATAAATATGTAAAATTTTCCCAAAAAGTGTGAATAATAAGGAAAAAGAGAAAGAGAGGTTTTATAAGAATAAAATAAGAAATGAAGATTAAGTCAAGCTTACATAAAATCATCTATTATGTTTTCTTTGGATACTATTCATGTATACGGTTACTATTTATGTATACGATTACTATTCACAAATATGGTTACTATTCACAAAGACGGAAACTCTAATTAATTCAATATTTAAATAGTGTATTTTTTAGAGAACAAGTCAAATGAAAATAAAATGATATATTGTTCAATGAGGAAAAAGTAAAGACATAAGTTCTAAATAAATATTTAAATATAAGTATATGTATAAAGAAGTAAATAGAGTTTTGGCTGCAAAGTATTCTAAAATAGTGGTATCACTTCGCAATTAAAGCTTAAAAGCCTTTTTAAATAATAACGTATGTATTAGTTAAAAGTTAAAGAAAAATAAAAAAATATATATATCAAGAAGTGTATTGAGAAATAAAATATTCTAGATTGATACCCTTAAAAACATGAGCACCATTATACATTGTTAAATGAAATGGTAATTATATCACTGTGGCTAAAAAGATAAGACGAAAGTTATAGTAAAGAATAACGTAAAGGTAAAAGTAAATCTGATATTGATTTGCCTAAAAGATTAGTGTACAGTAAAGTTGAAAGATTGAAAAACCAAAGAATAATGATTACAAAAGTATGAATTAATAAACAAGTAAAAGAAAATGTTTAATGAAATAAGTATAAGAGTAGCATAATCTATGTAATTATGCTTTACTTTGGGATGTTCTTGGATTAGTAGTCACCACTGGGCATATCTAGTGCTCAGCACGTAGTATTTACTACGTGCAGGTTATGAAGTGTTGAGGGAGCATGGTATACGATGGAGCCAGTTCGGAGGAAAAGAATTAGTACTAAATCGAGTTGTAGTTTGGAATGTATATACTTAAACCATTAAGGTAAAAGATTGAACTGTATTTTGATTGCATTTATGATTATTGATGGATGAGTGTTCAGTATAAGTTTTTAGCATGAAGTTACTTTGTATATGTTTTAATTGTTTACAAGATTTTCGAATCGTAAATTGAATAAAATATTAAATTGTATCAAAGTTGTTTGGCAATGATTGAAGTTTGAAAAAAAAACTTACCGTTTTCGGCTAAGTTTCGCATCGGAAAGAACTGTTCCGAGAAGGGTGTGACAATTTCTCTCTCAGTGGGACCTTTAGGTCCATGTCCCGCATATCATTTTTGAGAGTCCTGTCATATTGCACTAGGGGCGTATCGTAATGAATGATTCAGTGTGATTTAATTGAATTGAATGAAAAAATAATTTGTTTGAAAGAAAATAATAAGTTAGGATAAAACTATAATGTTTCCCAAAAATTGTGATTAATAAGTAAAAATGAAAAAGAAATATTTTATAAGAATAAAATGATAAATGAGTATTAAATTATACTTTTGTAAAGAAAATGGATTTAAAATGTGCTTTTACATGAACAAGATAAATAGTACTAATTTCCTATTTAAAGTAAAAAAAAAAGTAATAACATTGTTCTTAAGTGAAAACTTACACTTAAGTAATGTATTTCTGAAAGAAAAGTTAAATAAAAAGTAAAACGATAAAAGACAACTAATTGTTCAATTTGAAAAAAGAAAGAGATACTAAGTCCTAAATAAGTATTTAAACATGTTTAAATGTAAAAAGAATAAAATAAAAATCTGTATACAAAGTGTTTCAAAATAATTGTATTACACTGCATTTAAAGCTTAAAAGCATTGAAAATATTAATGTGTTAATTAGTTAAAAAGTTAAAGTAAAGTAAAGAATTAGTAGCGAAAAATTGTGATAATATCACACGTTAGATAATTGAAAAATTAATCGAGAAATAAAAATAGTAAAAAGATTTGGTATTATTAAAGATACGAGTACCAATATAAATTGTTAAATGAAAAGATAATGAGTTCGATGTAACTAAAATTACAAAGCCAAAGTTAAGTAAAAGTAAAAGTTAAGGTAAAGAAGAATCGTAAAAGTAAAAGTTAATTTGAAATTGATTCACATAAGGAAATAGTGTAAAGCAAGAATTGAAAGATTGAAAATCAACACATAATGCTTACCAAAATGGAGGTAGATAATGAAATTAATGTTAACAGAGAAAAAAAAGCAAAGGTTAAAGGAGATAAGAATAATAATTGCATAATCTATGAAATTATGCTTTAATTGGAAAATTCTCGAATTAGTAGTCACCACTGAGCATGTCTAGCCCTCAGCACGTAGTGTTTACTGCGTGCAGGTACTGAAGTATTGTGGGAGCTCGGTACACTGAGAAGCAGAATTCGAAGACGAAGAAAAGTTAGTTATAATTTTATTGCTAGTATTTGTGGCATGTATATACTTAGATAGTGAAAATAAAGCTATGAACTGTATTGAAGTTAGTTTTTGTTAAATGATAAATATTGTTATGTCTACTAATTGATAAGTTTCAGTAAGTGATGTGAAATGACTATCATTGATATGTGATTGACTGTGTAAAATGTATATTGCTATCTGTTATGATTTATTGTGCCTCTGAGAGGCTATGTGGATTGTTTGAATTTTTCAGGAGGCTAGTAAGTTCTAGCCGTTGTGCTGTCGAAATTTTGTAAATTGAATAGTAATATTAAATTGTATCAAAGTTGTTGCCAGTGATTGAAGTTTAAAAAAAAAAATTTACCGTTTATCGGTTATTTGGGTCGAAAAGGAATTGTTCCGTTAAGGGTATTACATTATCCAGCTTAAATGGAGGAGCATGCAATTTGGCTATAAAATCGGCTAAGACATGAGCTTTCATTACTAGTCGAGGCTCATACAGAATGTCAAATTTGCTGAGGCAAGTTGCCTATTAGGTTATTCTTTCTGATGCCTTTGGTCTCTACATCACTTTCTTGAGGCTAGTGTTGATCCAAACTATTATCATGTGTGCTTGAAAGTAAGGGCACAATTTTGTTACCAAAGTAACGAGAGCTAGGGCCAACTGCTCTAGAATTGGATATCTTAGTTCAATACCTTTAAGAACCTTACTTGCATAATAGATCGGGATCTGTTAGATGTTTTCTTCTCTGACCAAAATTAACCCAATGGCTCCTTCAAAAACTAACAAGTATATAAATAATGTCTTACTGTAAACACTAGGTCCTGAGGTGGCTCCTGATCAAAGTTACCTAATGAGGAAGTAGTTTCTCATAAATAGACAAAGAATGGAAATGCTAAGCTTTCTTCGAATTTTTAGTGTTTTCAAAATAAATTTTTTCCGAGCTCTGCCCCTTTATCTCTTTCAAAAAAGACAGACTGAGGAAATCAGTTTCCAAAACTTAGAGCAGTCTAGAGTGCTACGGCTTTATCTCAGCCTACATATCTCATAATTAGATAATTACAAAGCCATTTGAATCACATTGGTATACAACTTTGATGAAGACAACCAAACCCAATTCAATCTTTAAGATTATTAAAATTAGGCTTGAATATAAATAACCCAAATATGTCCCTACACTTATACTAGTCTATAATAATTTCGATATAACTTCTTCTGTAGAGCTCCTATTGAGATGAATCCAATTTTAAAACAACCTAGACTCATTTTAAAGCAACTTTCATAGGAGAGCATGACCTAATTCTGAACCCATTATTCCCAGTAATTTTTCTAAATCAAAACATCAAATTTGTCCCTGAAGATTTTCTAAGAGTAATCGTTAGTATTTTGGCCATAAATTCCAATCTGCAAATCCAAATTGAGTGATTTTTTATTCATTTAAAAGATAAGACATAGGGGAATAAATTTTTAAAAGAACCGTATCGAAAAAATGGTATCTTCAAGCCTAAAAATGGCAAACTATTTTAGATTAGAGGTCAGTTGGCTGAGAAAAAGGGGACAAAAGTCAAAAGTTAACGGTCAAAGTCAAAGGTCCGTAAGTCACTCCATAATTCCATTTTACACCCGAAAATAGGAAAAAAAGTGAGAAAAATAATCCCCTTTGATCTTATTCCATTTTGGGATTTTTTTTTGGGTAACTTAGCCCCTAAGGGCCTTTTCTCTCTCCTTTCTCTCTTCATCTTCATCTTTTTCCTCTTCTTCCATGAAAAAATAAAAAATTTTAACTTCAAAAAATTGGAAAAAAACCATAGAGAGCTAAATCCTTGTCCTTTGATAGAACCGACATTCAATGTAATATTCTCGAGTCCCTAAAACCCGAAAATTTAGTATTTAATTTTAATTAATTATGTAAATAACTTATTTAATTTATTGTTTTATTAATTTTGTAGATCTATTATAATTTTGTTAATTTTTTTGTTAGTTTAACTTTGTTAATTAATTATTAATTAATACGTTAATTTGCTAACCAATTTTGCGAATTAATTTATTATGTTAGCTTAATAAATTAATTATTTCATTATGTTAATTTGTTAATTATTTGGTTGTTAATTAATGTTTAATTTCATTATTTATTAATTAATTGTTTTATTATTAATTTATTAATTCTTTGTTAATTATATTAGTTTAATTTATTTATTTGTTTATTTGTTATCTTTTTATATAATTTATAATAATTTTTAATTAGTATTATATTAAATATGAAATTTAAGGTTTTTTGGTAGGTTTTTAGCCCAAAAATGTTTTTTTTTCCTTAGTTCCTGTGTCAGGTCCTTTAGTGACGATTAATTTGTTTCGTTGCTAAAAGATTTTCTTTTGTTGCTAGTTGTGGACTTTTAGCGACAAAAGTTTATGGCGATAGTCAAAAGCTTCCGTTGCTAGAAGTCTCAATCACACCCCCCACCACTCACTCCGCTCACTCCTCCACGCCTTCACCTTCATCAACTTCTAAGAGCCTCTCGTCGCTAATAGTCTTTCTTTTTCTTTGTTGCTTAGCCAACTTTGGTTTTTTTTTTCTTATATTATTATATTATTATTATTAATTGTCCTAGCATATTAATTTGTTAGTCATTATTTGTTAATTTTGTTAGCTAATTATAATAAATTTCATAATTTATTTATGTATTAATATTGTATTTTTTCATAATATTGCATATATTATTTTATTATTTTTTTGTATTGTTATGAATATTATTTTCACATATTATTGTTTAATTTATCAATAATATGCTATAAATATTCTTTTGGTATATTTAATATTATTTTGCTCTTTGCTTGTGTTTATTGGCTTAAATAAATTTATAATTTAATTATCAAATAGCTTATTTGCATATTTGTGCAGTATTTAATTTATTTAATTCAAATCATATTTTTTATTCTTATTTTTTATGATAATATTTATAATTACTATTATTAATACTATCATTAATGCTTTTATTATTATTGCTATCACTATTTCATATATATTATTATGTTCATTTAATTTATTAATTCATTTTATATATTCAATTATTGTATTTAATTTTTTACTGACTAATTATCTTTTTCCATGCCATATTAAAATATGCGTGTTACTGTCCCAAGTTGAGTTGGAGACCGAAGCAAGTTAGCTTAAGATTTTCTTATTATTTTTGGGTCTTTATTAATATATTTAATGCTTTCCATTTAATTATCTGTAATAGCATAGTAAAAATAAATTTTTGCACAATAATTAGGAAAATTCAGATTAAATATTTTTTATCTAATTAATTGGATTTTTCTCATAAAATGTACCAATGTCCTATTTTATTCCAAAAATTACATAAAAGAATTTCATAAATATGCATAATGAAATCGATGTCCCCCAATCAATCAATAGCCCAATTTATGCATATTTTACTTATATTATTATTCTTTAATGTTTTGTTTGTCTCGCATAAATGGATTTTCGAACGATAAATTAAAAGTTTACCAAATAATTTCTACTTTAAATTAATTAATTAATTAATACAATTCCTTTCATTCAAGTCATATAGGCTCAACGCCCTCTTTTTGTCCAAAATATACCTTGAAAATTTGCCTTTTAGCAAATATGTATGGGAGGACCAACGTTTTCATTCAAATAAACTTTTGATAAGATTGTTTATGAAGTTTGATTCATGCTTGAGGATAAGCATGAGATAAGTGTGGGAGAATGTGTTAAAACACCAAAATTGCATAATATTTCTTTATTTTTGCTCATTTTTATACATTGGTTTTTAGCCAATTTTGGTCATTTTTATAATTGAAAAGTACCAAAATTGGCTAAAAATCAATGTATAAAAATGAGCAAAAATTAAGGAATAATATGCAATTTTGGTGTTTTAACAAGTTTAACAAGTGAGATATGACTTCGAGGGAAATATTGGTGATATCTGAAGGGTGCCAGGCGAACACGTCTGAATAGGAGAACAACACTACTAACAATGATTTCGTATCTAAACTAGCTTTTTCGGGGGCTATCTTTACCACCTTTCTTGGTAGCAGCTTAACTTCTTGTAATGAATTTACAGGCTCTGCTTTCCAGACTGAATCGATCGAAACATCCATCATGTCTATCGGTGATGCCTAGTTTTCTTCCTTTAACATAGTAACATATGTTTCCTAAGCTATAGTTTTGTTTTCCTAAAGTATTGTTGTTTTTTGTGGAGCAGGAATCTTGACTATCAACTTCTATATAGAAATTTAAGAATCCACCAAGACTAGAAGAGATCGCCCAAAGATTGCATTGTAGGATAGTGGCATATTCTCCAATATGAAATAGGTTGTATAAGTCCTAACTATCAAATCATCTTCGAGCTGTATGGGCAGGTTAATCGAACCCTTTACCTTGACGGGCTATCCCAAAATACTGATAAGCGGTATAGTTACCTCCTCCATATAATATTGAAGTATTATGAACCTAATTATAGCCAACTATGACTGGCTTAACAGGCTTCACACGCCATAAATGCCACTGGGAGGACTATCTTCTTAGGCTAAAACTAGATTCATAGATCTCGAAGTACTAATAACACGATCCCAGATTGATGTTCAAAGGAGAGAGTAATGATAAGAGAAGAGAGAAATTTAGAAACTTATAATTCTTATTTCTTAGTAAGAGACTCAAAAAAGTGAAGCTTGAGTTCTCCGGAGAGTTACAACACATATATATAGACCCTCAATTAGTGGAGGATGACATCATCACTTACATCACCAAGCACTAACTAAAGCTACTTTTACAAAGATAAGATAAGATTCCTAACAGATAAGACAAGATTTACTTTTTTTATAAAGAAATAAGATAAGATAGAATCTTATCTTTACACCTCAAAAGCTAAAACTACTTTATTTAAGATAAGATAAGATAAGATCTTAGCGAGGCCCAGAGCATCCTTTCTTGATAGGCACATGTGATGGTGACATGTTCATGTCTTCTGGGTCCGTGTCATTTGGAGATGGATACCAGTCAAGTTTAACTTTTCTTTTTCCTTTGTCACGGAGCTTCTATTCAATTTCTTTCTTAAAAGCAGACAGATAATCTTGAGTGTTTGGATCATCGAGTTCTGAGAAATTATTATCAAAGAGATCTAAAGAAAGATCTGAATATAGGTATTGTGAATCTTGAAACAGTGCATCAAAATAATTTGAAAGGCAAAATGACTCAGCAGTATCGAGAACTGGAGGATGCAGTGCCTTATGATTTATATTGTTGATCTCACAAAAGGCATGATGAAGTGCAGTGTGGACAATTAGACTGGAGATAGGATCTGTAGTTTTAAATGAATTCTAATGAAAGGCTTGCTGTTGAGTCCAAAGAACTTATTGAGATGGATTCCAAACATATGGTCGAGTGAAGAAGTAGATGACAGAATATTCTTGTGCTTGAGCTTCTGGTTTCTTCCAAAGTTAGAACTCTTAAATCTTGTTGAAAAATTCTCATCACCACCAAGAGAGAGGAGCATACCATTCAAGAAATTGCCAATGCAGAGAGGCATGGTTGTCAGGATTATTAAGAATCTCATAACTCTCAATAAGGGGGAACATTATTACATGAGTATAGAGGACAGAGAGACACCAAAAGAACCAAATTTCTTTTTCATCAAGAGGAGAGTCCTTGCAAAACTTGAAAAGAATAGACCAAGGTTGATCTATATTGAAAAAGTTTTCATCAGGAGGGATATTGCGGCGATTGGAAAAGATATGCATGAAATGAAACAAATTTCTGGTAGCAAAGAGTTTTATGGTAACAGGATCTGTGAGAGGACACTTAAGAGGAGAGGAATTTTTTTGGTTGCAGAAAGTACTGGATAGGACTAACATTTTTTTGGGGATTGGGGTTAGGTTTGAGGTGATCCATGGTGAAGACTAAAGGAAGAGTGGAAACTGGAGTGAGCAGCTTGGGTGGTTTTGGTGGTCAGGAAAGGTAATTTGGAATGAGGTTATTGTGTCCCTTTATATGTTCAACATCAAAGTTGTATCGACTAAACCATTCTGCCCATCGAAGAAGTCATTGGTGTGGCACAATTTTTCCTTTGAAGGAGAGCATGTAAGGCCCCAAAGCATACCCTAATAGGATCAGTATGTAGTGGAGAAAGAGGTTGAAAAAGTTTCAGTGTAAAAGAATTGTTAATAATGCAATAGGGATATAATTGGTATTAATGTAAAAGTGAAGGGTAATTTCGTAAATTATCACTTTAAGGGGATAAATGGGCATTATTATTAAAGAAGTGGGACTAATGTATTAAAATGAATTAGTATAGTGTGTGAGGGGAAAATTAAACTGTAATGCCCCAAAAATTCGGATTAATTATAGTGGTTAAATAGTACCAATTTGTAAGGATTAATTATGAAGATTTTAATATAAGTTAGTATTATTTTTGGGTTTTAATTTAATAATTGTTAATTAAAATATGTTATGAAAATTGATATAAAATTATAATACTAATTTGAAAGGTAAGATTTAAAAAGGAATTGTGTGGTTGAAATTTAAAAGGAAAGAAGGAAAGAAATTGGGGAAAAATATAAGAAGGTTGTGTGTGTGTGTAGTTAAAAAGGAAATAAGAAGAAATAAGTTAAAAAGGAAAAAAAAAGAAAGAAAGATGAGGAAGAGAGAATCGAGTGGGAAGGTGGTCTGCCGCCGCTGCTCGACGCCGACGGAAGGGCGCTGATCGCCGCCGCCGCCGTCTTCCAGTCCTCCGCTAGCGTCGCCGTTCTCCGGTGAGTCTTTCCTTCCATTTTGCTCACCACCACCATAGATCAAGCTCTCTTTTTTCCCCATCACCACCATAACTTCTTTTCCTTTTTTCCGGTGGTTCTCGTCGGCGGTTGAGGGAGTTGATGGCACCTGTAGGATCATGAGGTTGAGGCAGATCTTTTGGTACCCTCCGATCATCCCCACTCGCCGGCAAAGTGGAGATCGAAGCTTGTGGCAGCCGGCGGTTCCAGGCGGCTTTTCGACCAAATTACGATGCCTTGGGGCGCGTGAAGGCCACCGGAGGGGTCCTAGCGGCTCTGGCAGCAGGTGGGCAGCTTCGGTGGAGCTCCGGCGAGCCTCCGGCGAGGCTCCGATGAGGCAGAATGGAGAGGGTGTTCTGGGCTTCAATTACAGTATGGGATACTGAAATTTCCTTTGTGAAAATTTAGTTAACTTGAAAACTGATTGTATGTGTAAACGTTTGTCTTAAGTGTTTATATTAACAGAGTATAGGAATTAGACTAAGAATTTGATTTCTCGTATAATGTTGAAGTAAGTTTGGTTAATTGTTATGATTGATATTTACTTTGCATATATTGGACTTATATAAGAAAATGATAAACTGTAAAGGTAAATGAATAATAATGTTAGTGAGAAAATAGTTTTGAAAGTATAATAGTTAAAGTGCATGTAGTTAGGTTGAACTAGGCGAGATAGAGCTTAAGCTTAATTTGATTTGAGTTTTAATGGCTTAAATAGATTGATTTCAAGGCTTAAGGATATGTAAAATTAAAATATGCTTGAGATGAGAAATGAATAGAAAACTTAATGGAAGAAATTACAAATTTGTCGAGTGATTGATTCATTTCTTGTTATCATGAATGATTGAACTTATTCTACAGGTATCACAGGAATTATATATAAATGCTTAAGGCATGTAAAAGTTATTGATAGAGCTTGAAGATAATAATTGATAGTGAGCTTAAGACGTGATTTAAGTAGAATTTCAATTAAAAGTTATGATGATGAGAGAACTTGCATGGAATAACTATTGTTAAGTAACTTTGTAATTAATATGATCTAATAGATTATAAAATAAACTTTTGATATCATGAGAATAATGATAGCTAAACTCTATGTAGTTTTACCTGTTGGTTTAAATGTATATGTGTTGTCAGATTATGCATATAGATAGGTAGTTATGATGTTGAACTTATATGTATGTATAGATGTTAAGACAATACGTAATGGCATAATGATATATGGTTTGATAACATGATAATAAAGTAATATGTCGTTGTAATAAGAAGAGTTTATGCTCAATAGTCGTAGTTGCCATCATTTCATACTTGTTCATTTAGTAAAAGACAGGTGACTAGAATAGGACGGTTAAAGTCTTAATACAACAGTAATTGATCAAGTCAAAAGACAAACATAAAAGGTTACTCTTTGGAGATAGTTAAAGCTAAGTAAAGTTTTATTTACATTTCTTACTGTAAAACTTGTATAAATATCGGGTTGGGAAGTATTTTAACTTCTTATATGCTATTATCTTTTATGATGCAATTTGCTAAGGAATTAAACAAAAACAAAAAGTTATTTGACACGTAAGAGATCATTATAGAGTAAAAAGATGATTAGTTGGAATTTAATAGACGATAATTGAAGATTATAAGGTCATAATACAAAACAAGTGAGAATGTAACTAGTATAGTAGTAGGCTATTAGTATAAATGTGATACAAATATGTACAGAATGGAAATACCTTAAAGTATAATGAATTGAAAAATATTGGAAAATACTCGTTTCTTTATGAATCTTTGTTTGATACTTGATTAACAAAAATGAATATCATTATTATAAATGGAGTAGACATAGTTTTATGTTTACGCTCTTATGGTATTATGAGAAAATCAACGATTAAATGTTATGTACTTACACGTGTTTGCTTTAACATATTGGTGTTTTAAGATTATGTATTTAGATATGTGATTATGACATTGAACTTATATGCATCTATAGGCGCTAAAATAATTTGAAATGGTGTAGGTAGATATTGATATCAGATTTGTAACTGAATATATGTATTTGATGTATTGGTTGAATATATATGTTGGGATTAAATTGAGTACAATAGAGCAGGTGAGATGGCTATAAGGAACCATGCAGGTACGTCTCTCTGAAATGACTGTGTTTATGTGCCGTTTTAGACACTCATAGTGGATGTGATAAGATTATATATGATTTCATATTCATGAAAGTAGTAATTTGAATGCATTTTGTGCTTGATTCGATATTTTAACCTTGTATTGGCAAGATTTAGAATTGACTAAATGCTTCTGGAAATTTGATTTTATTATGTGTATACATATATATATCGATATTGGTTGTCAGGCCATGTTGTGCCTAAATGATATTTAAAGCTTTTGGAAAGGAAGTTATGTATCTGTTAGCCTGCAGTCATAGTTCAGTCGTGGATTGAATAGGCGCCTATAGGGATATTGCAGCTGCTTCTGTTGATCTTGTTTGGGTCTTAGTCCTTCGTGGACTTCTGATTGTCCTGATTGGACCATTGTTTGATCCCATGGGGATCCTCTGTTTGATATCTTCGGATATCCTCTGATCCCGTTATCCACTTTTAGAACTTAGGCAGGCTAATTTCAATATAGTATAAGAAATCTAAACTACCAGTGCATATTTTGTATCTCATTTGTATTTGGAATTTGCAATGGTATGCATATGAAATTTCGATTAGGTTTTAACTCTGTGAAGATGTTTCTTAGCATTGTATCTTTTTGATAAATAGAGGCCATGTGATAAATTAACCTTTATTTAGTATTTCAAGTCATTTCTTACGTGCTTTCTGATGTTTTTCTTGAATATGGTGCATCTATGGATGGTAGTTTAATTACATTTGTATATGTATATGGACACCGATGTGTTTTTGGAAGATTAGTTATAACTGGATTTATAAGATATACACTACGAGTTGTGCATGGAAATGCTTTTAGGTATGATTATATGTTTTGCTTGACTTTGAGAAATTGATATGTGATAATTCACTTGTATGTGTGATTGAACGATTTCATATTGATTTATAAGAAAATAAAAGTGAAACTAACATGTGCATTGGTAATAGCTATGTGGATAATGAAGAAATGGTTTTTAACAAAGTAACTGGTAAGGTTGTAAGAATTATCCAAACTTTGCATACTATCAGCACAATAAATATATATATATATAAAGTAATTGTTGATCCTTATAGGAGATTTCTTCTATAAAATATTTGTTGTTCCCTACGAAGCTTTATAGCTTAGCACGTGTTTTGTTATCCGTGTAGGTTTATGGCTCAACCATCAGAAGAAGGATTTAGTGTGGGCAGATCTCCATCAGGGTTTACAGCTGTAATGAGATGATTTTAATGTATATTGTTCCTTACTTTGGAATGTTATAGTGAAGTAAAAGTGTAATTTGTAATATTGACTTATCTGAGGAATGTGATTAATAATAAGAATGGATTTATGAGATGCATGATGAAATTATTTTGTTTTGATGTGCCCCTGATGGGCTGAGGATATTGTCTGATTATTTTCAGGTGGATTAGATAAGTTTTTAGACGTTATATTGCTGGATTTTTATTTGGTAATAAGTCATTTGGACAATTATAGTTTATCGGCTTACTTAAGTTATAAGTAATTCCTTTTTGGACAAGCTTGGAGTCGATGGAATAGTTAAGATTCAAAAGAAAATCTTGCTGATTTTGGAATTGTTACTCAGTGCATTGCTCCTCAAAGGGTCAATGACCAGTATCTGACAAATGGTCCGTAGGAAAAAAATTTTTTTTTCAACTTATCACTTGTTTCGGTTAGACTGTTCAGCAATGGTGTTACATAAACTATCTAGAGGGAGCAAAGTGCAAATTGTTGTAGGGTGACAAGTGAGCCAATTAGGTAAGAGCATATGTCTCCTCTAGAAGAGTGAAGAGAAAGCAAGAAAGAAAAGGGAAAATCTGCCCTTTTAGTAAGTGGGTCGGAAACCTAAGTGCCAAAAGCAATTTCCAACAATTTTTGGTCTCCTTACCACTCTTTTGCTTATAATTCTACTTAGAAGGGAGCTTGTGTATATTGGTTAATTTAAGGTAAGTTCTTATGGAATTCTTAGTTCAAGCTTGATTCTTTATTTGTTTCAAACATAAGAGCAGGGATTATGGATGGGATGTGGATATTGATGTGTGTTTATGACATGTTCTAGTTGAAAAATCTAGCAAGGGTAAATAGAAGGAAGGAGAAGGAACCTAAAGAAAGGGTTAGAGCTTGCCAAGAGGTTTGGGAGTTTTCATTTTTCTTATTATGTGATTAATTGATTTAAGATAATTCATGTGTTATAATTATTATTTTATTGATGTTATAACTAGGTAATGATATTGGTATTGCATGAAAATGATAATTGTGTATGAAAAGTGACTTAGTGAAAATTATGCCCTAAGGTTCACTTGAACCTATTTTAGTATAAAGGGTATAAATATTTTTGTAGATTCCCAAATTAAGTGAATCAAGTTGTAAATGAAAGATAAAACATATATCTACAACTTTTAGAAGAAATAAAAACTTAATTCTGCCCTTAAAGTTCCCTAAATTTGGCTTGAAATGGAGTGATGTCTGCTGCCCTATCATCTAGATCAGTTTGTACTATTTTAGTAATATCTTGAGATTTAGAAGTTATAATTAGATTATTTTTAATTTTTTAAAAACTAGAGACATATAGGAACAAATTTGTAGAAGAATACTTTTCCTAAAAATGTCATTTAGTATGCCTAAATTGACATGCAAGTTAGATACTGAAAGCAGTCGGTAAGATTTCATGAGCAGGGTGATAAGCCCTCTGTCACAGTTGCGACCCATGTCGTACTCATGATAGAACACACCCACCTCCATTAAAAAAAACACCCTATTTGATGCCATTGTGATATTTAAGTATTCCAAACATTATCACAACCTTTAAGGATGCTTTTGAGCCTAATGAGGCCACATTAAGCATGGAATTAAAAGAAAAGATGCATATATGATCTTTAAATGTATAATAATGCAATGTGATGAATATGATCAATGATATGCTTGGTATTACATGTTACATGAAGAGTTAATTCTATCCTAAAATGTAATTTAAATGAAGTTAATTATGTATCATATAGGGATATCATTCCTATGTTCTATTATGTATAAACCTTATGACCTTGAATGTATCAAATATGATAATTTTGAGTGATCAAAGACTTAATGTGCTTGAATTTCCAATAGTCGTGCATAGATAAGCATACCTATAAAGGGATAGTGATTGCAGCTGCTGGTGTTGACATCGAAAAGTGTCTAGTGTTCTGATACCTATTGGTATCTAGTGATCCAAGACTAATATGTCTCTAATGTTTGATACTGCTCGCCAGTATCTAATGTTGTGCACCCGTTATCCACCATCAGTGGAAATTCAGGCAAATAAAAGTAATTTAAATTATTACATGAATATTAGTGAATGATTTATAGTGTAAATGTTTTAGTACCTTATGATCATTGCTATATCATATTAATTGTGTTTGTATCTTCAACAAAAAGTCTATTGTATTGCTTTACTCCCCACTGAGTTATCGCTTAGCACGGGTGCTTTCCTGTGTAGGTATATAGGTGTAGACTTGAGGTGCCAGTTTCAAGACAACATCTGTGGGCCACTAGGAGGAAGATGAGTGAAGAACATTTTGGTAGTTTAGTCACTTTTGTAATACGTTAATTGTAAAGAATATGGCATACCTATAATGAAATGCTTGTAAACATGTTTTACGTATATTAATCTATATATATATAGGTATTCATGCAAGTAATTAAATGAAACCATATGTAAATAAAAAGGTAACTAGAGTGAGCATTACATAACATCTTTGGGAAGGATGAATAGTTCATGACAACTGTAAAGTGATGTCCAATTTGATAAAACTCAAATCTTTTTATGCCATACTTCACATCTAAGATTTCTCTAAAAGTAGAGTGATAATGGCATTCAAATTCTTTGAATTGACCACTTGCATATCCGCAGATGTGTTTTCATTGTCTTTTTCTTTAAGTAGCATAGTACCCCAACATTTATCACTAGCATCAGTCTGAAGGATTCTTTTACCATTGAAGGGAATATGAAAAGGTGGTAAATTCTGAGTGACTTCTTTAATCTTTTTGACTAACTGAGTGTGAATAATTAACCAAGAAGGTGGATCCTTTTTCAAAAGTTGGTTCAGAGGTTTTGCCAGAAAACTGTAATGGGGAATGAATTGTCGAACATAGTTGGCAATACCAAGAAACTATTGAACTTATTTTTAGAATAGGTGGCAATCAAGAAAGTTGAGAAGTTATGAGGCTAAGTGGGGCTGAGGTTGATACGTGCCATTGTGGAAGTGCATGCCTAGAAAATCAATTTCATCTTTGGCAAGGATCATATTGGAAGGGGATAACATGATTCCATGATCTTTGGTTAAATCGATGAACTATTGAAGATGCTTCCGATGAGAAAAAACATAAAGGGAAAATATAAGAACATCATTAATGTAAATAAAAGCATAATGGAGCAAAGGCTCATAGATCCGAATTCATTGATTGTTGGAAGATGGAAGGAGCAACCTTGAGACCAAATGGAATAACGGTTCATTGATAATGGAAATCAAGAATACAAAAGGCCATTTTAGGTCAATCAATAAGGTCAATGTCAAGTTGCCAAAAACCTGCTTTGAAGTCAAACTTTAAAAAGATGTGGGCATGTGAAGGAAGGGGAATAGTAAAGAGATTTTTGGTAAAGGGTACTTGTTGTCTTTGAGGAAAGGGTTGAGTTGAGTGTAATAAATGACAAGTCTATTTTTTCCACGAACTTGTTCAACATGTTTGTTGACATAAAAGGCTTGAAAGGCCCAATCTGACTTTGTGGGCTCAATAAACTTCTCGGCTGATAGCTAAGCACATTCTTCTTTGGCTAAAGCATAATCATCAGGTGACATGTCAGGATGGGTAGATTTTATGGGATTGACATCTTTAGATTACTTGAAAGGAAGGGTAATGAAAAAATCAAAATGAGTCCATAAAGGTTTTGGGTGCTTGGTGAGGAATTCGGAATGGAAAGAGGCACAATAGTATGTTTCAAGTTAGGCTTGAAGATCCGTAAATGGGTCTAAGCTTTGAACAATAAACAAAGTGTGTTAGGTGGTGTGAGGTTGGAAATAGTGTTTGAAAAGAAGTTCAATAGGCTAAATGGATAATTTGGGTAAGCGGTATAAAACATCAAATCCAAAAATTAAATCTTTACTAGGAAGATCAGAACCAAGAGCATGGACCCATATGTAGTAGTCTGGGAATAACTAAATCTTAATGGGCTTTTTGGTTTTGAGCTTTATGGTGAGAATGCCTTAGTTAACAGCTTGGAAATGCTGAGTGTAAGGTTTCCAATATTCAAAGGGAAGGATTTTTGGGTTGAGAATGGTATTGTGAGCACTAGTATCGATGAAGGCAATGACTCTGATAGGGTTGGCAAATTTATTAGGGAAGATGTGGGCAAAGGCTAATGGAATGGGATGTGATGAAAGGATATGATTAGGGTTAGTTTGAGGAGAAGAACTTGCAATATGAGTGGGATATGAGAAAGGTATGTGTTCTGTCGTCGTTAGGTTTAAAAGAGGGTTATTAGAACAAGGGGAAACTGGAAAGGCATTAATGATAGCATTATCTGACAAAGGATCACTATCAGGGAAGTCTTCATCTGATTCAGCATCAGAATACTAGATGGCAAATAGACTATATGGATCAGCATCATCATCAATGGAGAAAAGAGACTCAATATCATCATCCTGGAGATTGATTGAAGATGTTTATTGAATCTGTTGCATAAACTTCTGTAATCGCTTTTTGTTGGGATAGGCTTTTACAAAATGACCTTTCTTTCCACACTATAAAGCCCCTCAACACCTTTATCTCCTCCTCTATCAACCTGTAAACCTAAACCAAAACCTTTCCAACCTAAGCCACAATCTTATGCTGCTCAATCTCTTGTCTAGCAACCAAAACCTATTCAAATACCTCATTCTATTTTCATGTACCAACCTACTGCTCCTTACACTGATGATTTTCCTTCTCTCCAGGAAACTACCAATGCAAACACTAAAATTCGTACCACTTCTTTTGTCAAATCCCCAGGTGTAACCCCTAAAGGAGTCCTTTAATTTGTCCCTCCAAATGAAGCTATCCTGAATTAGCAATCAGAAAATGCTTTAGCTCAAAACAAAGTACTTCACAGAATTAAAACTAAAATTGATAATGTTTCTTCTCGTGTTGATACTTTGGATTCTAATATCTCCAGTTAGAATGTTGATGCAACTTCTTCAGACCCAAGTTGCAGAATCGGACAAAGAGCTTATATCTGCTATAGCTCAACGTGTTTATGATTCTATGTTTAGTCAGAAGGCTTCTGAAGTTCAACTTAAAGCACAAATTGAACGCATTCAAAGAGATCTTAACAGGACTTCTACTCCTGCTCCACCAACCATGTCTTTCCCATTTTATGATCCCTCCCTTACAGCTTACACACACTAACCCTCCATCCAAGTACCTTTATACTCTGAACCTTTACAAACAGATCTTGAATGTTTAGGCTACTCTCATGAACTTTTCATGTAACAACAATTTCGTAAATAGGCTAAAAGATCTACTGCCCCTGTTTCAGCCCCTACATCTCCATCTACTCAGTTCACACAAACAATAGCCACATAAACCACTCCTCAGACCACAGCTCTCCTTGATGCTAAACAAAAAGGTGTCTAGAGTGAAGAACCACCTCCTTCTTCCCATATGATTCAACCTTCCAATTCCTTGGTTGACACTCTAAAACAAAAAGCTCTTCAATCCACTCCTGCTATCTCATCTGCCACTCCACAAGTTGATTCCTTTTCTGACTCTTTTGAATTAGATTATTCTGATAATGAGCCAGATCTTAAACATTTCCCAATTTTATGGCTGATCCAGCAGAAAGCACTACCATTACCCAGCCACCTCCAACCCAGCCTTATTACACTGATATGCCTGATGATGATGATCATGATGATGATGAAGAAGCTAACAGTCGACCGCCATAACAACCTCTAGGACCATCCTCTGGTCCTTGGTTTCAATTTAAAGATATTCCTAGAAGAAAATGGTGAGATAGAGTTCAAGAATTTTATGCTTGGCTTGAATTGCAAACCAGGCGTACTGATAATCCTTCACTTGAACAAATCTTTGTGGAATTTACTTCTCAATTCATTGGAAGACTTCGTGATTGGTTGGTTCTTATGGATAAATATTCAAAGGTGCACTTTATTCGTTGTGAGTCTATTGCTTATGTTCTCCAAAAGATCCATACTAAATTCATTGGCAATCTGGTGTTTTCAAAAAAGTTGCTCATGATGATTATTTCAGAATGAAATGTTGTTCCCTATTCAGAAAATATCTTGATAAGCATTATCAAAGAATGTCAAAAGTCTTTTATATGCTTAATGGTGCAAATGATCCTAATATCAAATAAGGATTTCTATCCTCCATTCCTAAGCAGCTCTCTAATAGCACCATGTTTTTGATTCGAGAATAGGGAATTCAACTTAATTCTCTTTTTCTTGGTCAGATTTATCAAAAGGTTCTCATGGCTCTTGATCATCTTTTTACTTCTCAAAAGTTAATTCAAGACACTTTGAAGAAAGGAAAAGATCCACAGCTCAAAGTTGCTTGCAGACATCCAGATTTGGAAATTCAATGCTTTCCCAAAAAAGATTGCTTGTGTAAGTCTTTCAAGCAATCTAAGTTCTTTAAGAAATCTAGACATGTTTTTCCTTTTAGACGAAGCAAGAAGATTTGATTCTTCCGATGTAAGAAATTCAAACATAAAAGTGACAGATGTTATGTCTTTCCCTCACTCATCATCTTTGTAGTCAGATCTCCATCTTCTATTTTACTTTCTCTTAAACTGGAAAGCACCCAGAAAATAAACTACCAGTATGAACTCTCTTTCTTGGATGACTCTAAGAAAGTCTAAGATTTCCAACTCCTTTTTCCTTAACCCTTATGATGCTTTTTCTAAATACTATTCTAATATTTTCTCTAAAATTAAAATCCTTATTTACCAACCAAAGTCCTAGGTAAAAGAATATGTACAGTCTTCCTTCTTCAACCAATGTCCCATAAAATCCATAGGTCAAGAACAGTTCATCACCTTAGAAATTCCTTCTGAATTGCTTAACCAGGTAGTTGACCGGTGTCTAGCAAGTGTACTAGATCGACTAGTAATATAGGGAAATATAGATTAAGACCCCAAAATATCGTACCCAAGGGAACATGGATTGCTAAGAATAATACCTATGTATGAGTTAAATTAATCCGAGATTGTTTCCCAAATATTTTTGATTTAAAAGCAAAAATTAAAATAAATAAACAATTAAACAAAACAAAAGCATGAATTAAAAACAAAGCAATAACTGAAATTCTCTTGCTAAAGAAACTATCCATCTTAACTTTCATTGTAATGACTTAAGTCCAATATAAACACCAGTGATTATGGAAAAACTAGTAATAAAGCCAGATATCTTTATTCAAGTCTATCATTCTTAGTATTAAACTCATAGACAAATCTAATACTTAGCATGCAAATCTAGTTTCAACTTCCTAAATATTCATTGAAGCCTTTCTCAAGTGATTCAATTCCAATTCATTCTTGATTCTTCCTCTCTTAGTATTAACCAATAAAATTCATACATAATCATCTCATATTTCGGATAATAATCATGCATAAACATTAAAGAGTTAACCCAAGAACATGCAAATCATTAACTATGTCAAAACCAATTCTTAGTTATTTATTCAATAAACCAACAACCAATCTCAACACAATCAAGGATAAGAATATGCTTAAAACCAAGAAATAATCAACCGATATTGAAATTAAGCTCAAAATAAAGTCATAACAATGAAAATATAAGATTTCAAGAATCCATTAGCAAAAGAAGAAAAACTACTTCCTAAACATATTAAAAAACTAAAAACAAAGTGTTGAAGAAAACAAGAAAAACTAAGAAACGTAAAATAAACTAAAGAAAAGTAAAACTTAATTCTAAGGGTTTTGATCCCTAATTCCCTAATCCGATCCCATTCATCCTCTTTCTTCTGTGTTTTGGACTGCTATTTATAGGCAAAAACGTGGTAGATTTCTTCCAAAACTGTAGAAACTAAATAGGAAGTGAATTCTGCTCAAAACAGGAAGTTCGATAAAATCCTTCGCACCATGGGAATAGCATCACGTGGCCACGGCTTGTTCCTTGTTGTTGAACACGTGGTCACATGTCTATTTACACTTCCTCCACACGTGGCCACGTGTGGACTTTGCCTTGGATCACACGTGGTCACGTCCCTTGCTTCCTTCTCTTCCTTGCTCCTTCACGTGGTCACGCCCTTTCACTCAAATTCCTTCATTCTCTTTTCACATGGCCACGTTCTCTCTTAATTACTCTTCCACGTGGTCACGTGTATGTACTTCACTAATTTCACATGGCCACGGCTCAATGCTCTGGACTGAAAGCTCGTTTTCTTGATCAATTTCTCCAAATTTACGCTTTTGACCCAAAACTTCGCACTTTTTACACTTTAAACCCTTTTTCATCAATTTAACCCTGGAAATCAACCAAAATTTACAATTAACTCCAAAAACATAAAACTAACAAATTAAACTCAAATTAAACCTAATTAACACAAAATTAACTTAATTAAATACCTAAAACACACTAAAAACATCATATAAATGACTATTATCAGTAGTCTTCAACTATCACTTTAACCACTAGTGCATCATTATGAGATTGCCAAACATGTTTCCCATTTAGAGATGAAAATTGAATGACACTTGTCAAAATAGGTTTGCTGGTGCTAAGGGAGAAAACTTCATTTACCTTACGCTTTTTGGAATCATTAAATAGTCGTAATGTTTTCCCCTTATAATCACATGGATAACTCTTGTTGGGTTTTTCTTACTGCCATTGTGCTCTCCCCTATCTAATTGTCGAGGTAGTGATCATTTGCCTTTATTCCCTTTAACAAATTGCTTCAATCTACCCTTCTTAATTTGATACTCTATCTCCTTTTTTAGCCATCTACAATCATTGGGTTCATGCCCCTTGTCTTTGTGGAAAATACGGTAGAGACTCCAATCTCTATTCAGATCTTTTTTATGGGCTTTGGCCAAGTAACTTGATCATTTGTCTTCATTCGAGATAGAATTGTTGCAGGGAAATCATTTAGTTTGGTGAATTGTTCCTCACTTTGGTTCTTTGAGTACGGCCTTGTGACAACATATGCTCTATTTGATCTCCTCATGGCTTGGGAATCACTTCTCCTAGAATTACCTTTATCTCGACCTAACCCTCTAGAATGCTCTCCATCCTCCCTTGCTTGGGTGTTATGCCTCAATCGTCAAGCTTCATTCATTCGGATGTATTTATAGGCTTGGGTCATTAGTTCGGTGAAATCGTAGGGCAACTTTTTACTCAACAAATCACTAAAATTTCGGTACTTTGTGTTTCTCCTAAATGCATTGATAGCGACCTCCAAGTTCATATTCTAAATATCTATTGCTATGACATTAAACCTCTTCACGTAGCTACACAAAGGTTCCTCCTTCTCTTAGACTACCTGATGTAGATCAACTAAGACTTTGGTAGGTTGGATAGCAGCTATAAACTTAGCAACGAACATGTCACTAAATTGCTAAAAATTATCTATTGAATATTCTGGCAGATTTATAAACTAGATTTGGGCAGAGTCAGTTAAATTTTGGGGAAAGACCTTATAAAGTGCAGCATCTTCTGTTGTGTAGATTAACAGTGTGGTGGAACTAGTCCAAGTGAGCTCGGGGGTTGTGCTTTTATTATACCTCGGCAATTTGGGTAATCGTATGCTCGGGAAAGGCGCTTCCAGTATTGCCTTGGACAATGGGGAACAAAAACTTCCCTACTATTACAAAGTGTTCTTATTTTGGTGTTTCAGCAGTCTCTCTGCAAAAAGTTTTTCGAACTCATCCAGGGTCATGGTAATTATGGGAGCTGGGGCTAGTGGAGAGGGTGTTGTGTTTTAGGTGTCAATGTTTGGGTTGTCACTAGAAGGAGAGGTTATTCAAGGAACTTAAATTGCTATGTTTGACAACATTGCTAAAAAAGCTTAGACCATTTGTGAGGTAAAACAAACTAAAGGGATCTTGTTAGATGTACCTGTGGAAGTAGGTTCTAAGGAGGTGTGGGGGCGATGGCGTGGCATTCTGGTTGTTTCCTGCTTAAGCATCAGGTGTGTCTTGATCTTAAGGATTCATGATGTCGATGGATGATTTCCATGCTCACCACACCAAATGATAACAGTTCGGATAACAGAACTATTTTCAAGGTCAAGCTTAAACAAAAATTTCCTTTGAGGCCACCTGAATACCTAAAAACAAAGAATTTTGACGAGTTGTCGACGAGAGAAAACTCCAACGGTCAAGTCAAAATGATGCTTTAAGAACGATTTAGAAAAAATTGGCTAAAGAGAGAAGTACCTAGAATATAATGCCTATTTATAGAGATATAGATCCTACCTCAAATAAGATTTAGTGTAATGGCCTCAACATCGGATCAGTCATGAATAGTACTTTTCGGCAGTAAATAGTATTTTTCAGGCCCAAAAGGACACCCGAAAGTTAAAAATATTTTATTGGACCATTGGAAAGGAATAGTCATGGTGAGCCTAGGGTTGAAATTTGAAGTGAATTTGAGGTCAAATATGCCTCCAAAAGTCAAAAATACGAAAAGGTAGCGAGTCAATTTCCTTGGTAGGGAAGGGGACTTAATTTTGCATAAATAATTAAAAATAGTAAATGAACTCCAAATATTGCTAGATTTTGCGTGCCTACATGAATTTTTATGTAGAATATTTTGGTGATGATAATGAAATTTTTCGGTGACACCGGCAGTTGTCGAATCGGACCAATAAATTTAAATCGGATCGATAACAGACTCCGATTGAGCTAAAAATTTATGTACTACCTAATTTTGATGTTTTAAGAATGATGAAATCATTTTTGAAGTGATTTGAAGTTTGAAAGAGAGAGAAATTGGATTAGACCTTAAATGGCTTAAAATGGACCTTAAAGTTTAAGTGGGCAAAGCCCACTCATTAAGCCCAAATTTTGGCCCATTAGAGAGGTATTTAAGGGCTAGAAGTCTGGAAAAAACTCCAAAAAAAATTGATCACCATCTTCCTCTTCTTCCTTGGCCGAAATAACCTATCCCTCTCTTCTCCCTCTCTTGCTTCTTATTTACTCAAGATTTCTCATAACTTCCAACTTAGGAGTTGTAGTTCCATCCCTCTAGATAATTAATCAAGCCTCAACCCTTTGATTTGAAGGAGGAAAGCAAGAGAAATCAAGAGGGAAAGGCTTAGGGGTCAAATTGAGGTAAGAGATTTTCAAGGTTTTAAATTTGTTTGAAGGTACCTATAAGTAATTTTAGGTGCCTAGAGTTTATTTTTATGGTTAAATTAAGCTAAAAAGGTTGATATCATAGTGTTTTCTTTGATGAAGAATTCGGCTCTCATGGGTTTTTCATGATGATGGAGGAATTTCTTTGGTTTAAGGCATGAAAAATGAAGCCTAAGGAAGCTAAAGCATGAAAAAAGGTAAGTGACTACAAAATCCTTTAGTTTCCCTATTAATATGATTTTTTCTTAATTATGTAATTAAGGTAAAAATATTTAAAGTAGCTAATTGACTTATGATAGGATAATTATAATTGAACTAGAGAAAAGATAAATGGAAAGTGAAAATGAAAGAAAGAAAAACTTTAAGGTGAAAAATTATTGATGGCCGAATTATTCCCTAAGAGAAATATGTGAAATTTTGCATGAAAATAACATATAATGACTTAAATGGAATATAGAGATGATAATTGGTGCCATTGAATTTTTAATGAATTATTGGAATTTATTTTGAAATTTTAAAGCCTATATATTGGTTATGTCTATAGTGAAAATTGTGAAATAATGAGGAATAATTGATTATTTTAGTGAGAAAGGATGCTAAATAATAAATAATGCATAAATAAATTTTGTTGGAATTTATTGAAATTATTGAAATTTTATTATAATTTTTATATGAATATGTACAATGAAAATAATTGAAATAGCAATGCATAATTGTATAAAAATGACTAAAGTGATGAATAAATATGAAATTAAATTAATGTCAATGATAAGAAATAAAAAGCCTGTCTATGAATTTTTTGAAATAATTATTAAGTCGTGAAAATAATAAGAATAATGAATTATCGGTAAATAATTCATAAAATAAATGGAAATAAATTGATATGTAAATAAAAAGAAAGATAAAATGAAGTTTTAAATGGAAAAAGGACTCAAATGAAAGAAAATAAAAGTTTTGGGGTAAAATGATAATTTTACCAAAGTGGGTAATTAATGAGTGAAAATAACTAAGAAATAGTTAACAAGGGCAAAATGGTAATTTTGGAGACCTAACTGTGTCAAAAGATAAAGTTTCCATGGTATGAGGACTAAAATATAATTTTACCCGAAAATGGTAAAAAAAAGAATAAACAATAAATAATGGAAGAAATGGTATAATAAAAATAGAAATAAATAATTATAATGACAAAATTATAATTATGTATTTGACATAAATAATCCCATAGAAAAAATCAAATTATGCATTTTTAAGTCATAAAATAATAAATTATATTACTAGAATTCCTAATTGCGTAAAAAGTAGTAAAATAAAGGTGTGACTAATTTATCAAAATAAATTAGTCAATGAAAAGCAGTAAAAGAGTATAAAATATTTCGCTGATGAAATAAAAGTCAGTTAAGCGAATAATTAAAAAGTTTTGAACAAAAAGAAAAACAAAGTGTAATCATTCAAGCTTAAAAGTATTGAAAAATAATTCGCAAAGAATTATAAAAAAAGAATAAAAGAAAATTACGAATTATAATGCCATAATTCATAATTTATAATCTGCATAAAAGACTGAAAAGCTTAAGTATCTGAGTGAATTATCAAAGAATAATTCACAAAAGTGACTGGAAAAGAGAAAGTTAATAAAAGGGACAAAAAGTTATTGAATAGTCAAAGACACAAAAGAATGCATCTGATTAGAATAAAGTGTAGTTATAAATAAAAGAAAGAAATTAAAGGTTTTAAATGTTCAAAAACGTTTATAAATGTGATTGATTATTTTGCCCTTAGCAATAAGCATGTATTATTATTCTTGTTTTAGATATAATTGGCTAGCCATAGGGACACCTCTGTACCGTGGTGCAAGTCATGGCGACTTGCTTTGCTATGGGTGGGATTTTTGATCTCCATAGCTTTAGTAAAAGTGAAAGTGTATCTGTTTTCTGCTCTGTGAGACTTGATCTTTCGAGATCATTTCTCTATCTGTTCAATAGAACATTCGGGTCCAGTCCCATGTATCCTTTTTGAGAATCCTGTTTATTGCACTAGGGGCACATCGAAATGAATAAATAAGTACTGTTTAATTGAATTGAATATAAAAAGTTATAACGAAAAATGATTCGTTTGAAAGAAAATACAAAGTTAAAATAAATCTGTAAAGATTTCTGAAAAGTGTAAGTAATAAGAAAAAGAAAAAGAAAGGTTTTATAAGAATAAAATGTAAAATAAAGATTAAGTTAGGCTTTTCTAATAAAAAAAGGATTTATTATGCACTTTTGTTTAACATGAAAAAGATAAATTTACTTAATTGGTATTTCTTGTACCAATTACTATTGTGAAAAGTGACAAGTTCGAAAAATAATATTAATTTTCTGTTTAAAGTTAAAAAGTGATGATTTTGACATGAAGTGAAACTTAATGCTTAAGTAATGTCTTTCTGAAAGGAAAGTTAAATGAAGAGTAAAACAATAGAAAGTCACATAATTTGCCAATGAGAAAAAAGTAAAAGACATAAATCTCAACAAATATTTGAACATAAGTAATGTGTTTATTAGATTAAAGTTAAAGTAAAGTAAAAGAATAAATAGTAAAAAGTGAAGTTAGAATACAAATTGAATAATTGACCAGTAAATCAAGTATTAAAAATAGTTTATTTTGGGTACTAGTAAAAACATGAGTACCAATACACATTGCTAAATGTAATGATAATTAAATCGCTGTAGCTAAAAGATAAAATGAAAGTAATGATAAAAGTGAAAGTTATAGTAAAAATTAACGTAAAGGTAAAAATAAATTCGATATTGATCCACCTAAGAAAATACTGTAAAGTAAGTTGAAAGTTTGGAAACAAAAGAACAATGATTACCAAAATGCGAGTTAATAACATGATTAATGTTAACCGAGGTAAAAGAAAATTTTTAATGAAATAAAAATAATAGTAGCATAAATTACGAAATTATGTTTTATCTTAGGAAATTTTTGGATTAGTAGTCACCACTGGGCATATTTAATGCTCAGCACGTAGTGTTTACTACGTACAGGTTTTGAAGTGTTGCGGGAGCACAGTACATAATGGGTCCAGATCGGAAAAGAAGGTTTTTGTAATAGTTGGTATAAGCTTTTGGCATGTATATACTTAGACTATTAAGGTAAAAGATTTAATTATATGTTGATAATATTTTTGGTATGATGTTTGATATTGGTTTTAATTGTTTATAAGACTGTTGATTGATTTTGGAATCAATGAAAAGTATTTTAAATGTTTCATTTTGTTCGAAAAAAAAACGTACCAGTTTCGGCTAAGTTTCGTTTCGAAAAAGACTGTTCCGAGAAGGGTATGACATTTAGTTTCTCAGTCAGGGTGAAATCCTATTATAAATAGGAATCCCATTTAAGAAGACATCTCCGTTCATTGGGGAACTGAGCTGGAACCCCTAAATAGGACTTTTATCCACTTTAGGTAACTGAATGTTCCTATCCAACTATAACTCCAAAAATAATTGTGTCTAGATATAAGCTCGGATCTGGGGTGAATTGAATAATCAAGTGACCAGGTTACTAGGGAGCCCAGTTATAATGTTTCTCAGTAGTGAAGGATCTAAAATTGTAAACTAAAGGAGGTAAATTTGATTGAAATTAATATAAATAAATAAATTTGGTTGAAATTAATTTAAAAAAAAAGATTAAAAATCCAAATAAAAAGAATAAAATTGAAATTTAAATGCCCCTTATAATAAATTTATGATCCTTCAAATTAACAAAAAAAATGAATTAATATCCTTTAAATTGATTAATACAGTCCTAGTATAAAACATAATGTAATAGAAATCATGAAGAATTTATGATGTGAAGCTCCTGTTACATACAAATGTGTTTATATTTAATTATATCTAGTCATAATATTACCAAAAAGAGACTTTGCTAATAGGGATAATCTAATACATGTTATATCTCTTGATTAGGTCAAACAATAGTTTTCAAAAGTTGTAGGCATGGTCTTGTTTAGAGTTAAATGTGAATACTTGTTAGTGAATTAGTAGTTACATCTCATTATAGTGGTTGAATATATCATTAAACTTAATCTTACCAAGGTTATCTTAGATTTCCTAACTATGAGATGATCACATAAATAATCTATTTAATGTGAGTGATTATTATATCTCACCATAATAATTGTGCACGTATTCTCAAAATTAAGGTCACCAAGGTTATCTTGAATATTGAATATTATGTTTTAGCACCTTTACTTATTGTCCCTTAGGGATCGTTCATAGTGTGAGATATTTGAAAGTAGTTGAGTGATGAATAAATGATTCATCACTTTTAATAGAGGAAAAATATATCTCAATGCCTCTTGTTAGAATTCTTTATTGTGTGAATTTTTGCCAGGAGTAGTATGTGTTTTTTAAAGAATTCATCACCACATACTATTAATATATATTCTGGGAACAACAAACTAACATATTCAAACTAGATGAGGTATAATCAATCTAATGGGAGTTGTCATATAGTCTATACTCTGAATTAAATGAGATATAGTATGATGAAAGAGTGCATTGCACAACACCTACCTATGAAAAGGTTGCAATCCTAGCCACTAACTTTGTAGACACTTAAGTAGTCATGATGCATTGCTAAACAATACTTACGATATACTTTACATAGTGGTGAGTTTAGTCATAGGAGAAAGGGGGCAATTGCCTTCCTTAACTTTTAAAAATAAATAAACTTACTAATATAACCCCTTAAAAATTTTAAAATTAATAATATTGCCCTCCCGAATATATAATGCTTACAAAATTCATTTCATGCAAAACAATTAATTTTCCTCCAATCCTAAAACTTAGCTCCCTTTTCATTTTCTTCAAATTATACAACCCCAGCTCCTAATTAAAAATCTTCTTTTTCTTTCTTTATCTATTCACAATCTCACCACTTTGTAGGGTTTTTTTTCTAAAATTTTTTTAATATGTTATTGAAAATTATTTTGCATAGAATTTGCTTGCTTTATGAAACACCATTGTTTGAATTTGGGATTTATGAAAAGACAACTAATTTTTAGATAAAACTATAATTTTAACTATTATTTACTTTAGCTAATTTCAAGAGAGAATTATTTGTTTTGGCTTATGAAAGTTAAAGGCGATAAAAATTGTGTAGTTATTAAAACACTTATAACAACCTTTATATACAGCTAATAGAGAATGCTTAGTAAACATATTTGGTAACCAATTAACTAATTAATATTATAACTGACTATTAACTTAGTTGTAACTTAGAAAATGTAAATGACAACTGGTACTTAGAAAAGATAAACAATCATGCAAAAAATTAATATGATTATTATATGAAACACTATAAATCTAAGATGTAAATGATATTGTTGCTCCTATTGATGAAGCTCGAATATGGGTTATCAATCATCTCGTTCTTAATAAATACCACTACATGTATGGCAACCTTATATACAATGGTGTTATGATCAAAGAAGTACTAACAATCTAATTCAGTTGATTATTCCACTCATAAATGAAGCTAAAAAATATAATTTCCCAATTTAGCTCATGGTGCCCTCTCAAATTGACAGAATGAACTCTATCATGGATCAATAGTTGACTAGGAATGGGTCGGTCCATTCCAAATTGCCGAATTCAACAATCTAATTGGCATCACTCAATGATATACTAAAGAAAAATTATCTCTAAAAGCGTTGTTTATACAAAAAGATGGCAAAAGATGCATCATGCAACTGTATAGTTCCTAATCCATCTAATTAAAAAGATGCAATATAGTGATAAAGTTGTAACAAATACATAAGATTTAACAGATTAAAATGCATTTTCAAAATGATTACCTAATCATCACTCTGAGTGTCTAACTCTAATCGTTATGCATGTATATGTTTACTATTATTCTTGCTCAAATCGATAGCGGATTGCCATATAATACACAGTAACTTATCATGTTTATAAAATATTGTATGAATACTTATAAATAAAAATATCTCAATTTGATAATAAATAAATAAAATTACCTATATCAATAAGGCATACTCTGATCTAGCACAAATCCATGTATAAAAGGAGGTCAAAATGAAGGCAGTCTTTCCTATACCCACATCTATAATAACTGTTGATAACCATCAATCCTTTGATCACTTAAACGTGGAGCACAACAAAGCTTCCTATACAGTCATGCCAATCAAGTTGGACCCTAATTGTAATTTCCAGTCAAATGGATATAATTGTTTAATTGTGAAGGACATAACAACCCACTGGTACAATGTAATATCTATGCATTGGTAAAGCGTTGGATTTTGTATTTAGTAGCATTGGCCGGTAAAAAATTAAAAGTTATTGATAGCCAAGTTATTTTAATTGAGTGTCCTTTGATAACATTTTCAGGAAGCATTTGTTCTAAAAGCTGGTTACATAGAATTTTTGAATTATATTGTAAATATCCAGTTACTGGACGCCCTTCGATGGGTAAACAGGTCAATATCTCAATATCTTATAGTGTAATGGTGGTTTCACCAATTGGAAGGTGAAAAGTGTGTGTCTCCGGCTTTCATCTTTCTACAAATGCAGTCATCAAATTCATATTGACATGCATTGTCTAATCTGAAGTACTCCATAAAATTCAGCCAATCTCAAATATGGTATTTTACCCAAAATTTTCAATTTTATCAAGAAAAAACTTACAATTCCTCAAAATGCAGGAAAATAGATGTTGAATGAGGTTGGGAGAGGCAAGTTTAAAGAGGGTATAAATATACTCTGGGAGAAGTATACTGTAGACACATGATGTTTGGAAACACGAGATTCTGTGTTTGGTTGTAAAGTGGTAGGAGGCTGCCTGATTCTGCAGCAGAGCCTTATGAAATCAAAAGTTGATTTCATAATGGTCTACCATGAAATTAGGTGGTCTTTTGACCACCCAACAGCTCCACCTTGGCAATCGTGCACCATTCTTACTTTGCCTCGACAATCGCGCCCCACTCTGGATTTTGTAGCATAGTGCTATGGGATTGATCTCAAACACCAAAATTCCCTAAATACTTTCAAAACACTCTAATTTCCTAAATACTTTTTCAAAAAATATATTTATAAAAAAGTCCCAAATTTTAGTATATTATCATATTCTTTTTATTTTATATTATAAAATTTAGTTCTATTTTTTATGGTAAAATTACTTTTTCAATACTATGAATATAAAAGAAAATTAAAAATAAATATGTAAGAATGACTCAATTATCAACTTTTACCAAATTATAAATTAGCAAGACAACTAATTTATGATATAAATAAAAAATAATAAAGATTTGGCATTTTTATTATATTTTATTTTTGAAAGTCGTGAATAAAAATATTTTATTTTTTAATATTTATACTTTTTTATTTTTAAATATTTATAAATAGTAAGTATAAATTATTTGGTGAATATGTAATTCTTTTGAAATTTTTTTTAATTGCTTTATAAACAACCAAAATTTAAAGATAATTAACAACATTTTATAGAAATAATTTGTCAAGTGAACAATATATATCCACAAAAATTATTTATCTTAAAATTTGAAATTCTTTCTTTTTTTAATCGATAGCACTTCATTTTTAAGTAAGAAAACGTGACAAAGTATATGAAAGAAATGAGAGAGTTAAGTTGAAAAAAAAACAGAGAGAAGAGTATATTAAACCAAACATTTCATTAATTTTTTTTACACAGAGTATCCACAAAATAAACCAACTAATTAGACCTGTCAAATAAGTCAAATCAGATAGATTCGGATTGATTAATTTAGATTCGGTCAATTTCAAGTCAATAATTTTAGCTCAAATTTTAGATCAAATTCACTTTTTCAACATCAAATTATTATTAGATTTTTAAATTATCAAATCAGCTTTTAATCTCATTTTTTTTAAAATATCAATATATTTCAACTACTTCTACATTTTAATAATAATATTTGCAAATTCAAAAAAAATTACTAAAATAATATTATGAGTGTATATTATAAAGAAAACTTAACTACAGTATCATTTTATATTAATTAATTATTGAAATAATAAAACAACAATAACAATATATATATATATATATGTACACTCACTTACATGCATGTATGTATGTACATGTTACATGCATTTATGTTCATATTTACATACGAGAATACACACACTATAAAAAAACTGCTCCGTCGCTAATTTGCAAAATCCGTCGCTAAAATAATTTAGCGACACCGCGACAAACAGTCGCTAAAAGGCCAGTCGCGAATATATTAGCGACGGATTCCAAATCGGTCGCTAATTTAGCGACGAAAAATTTTATCGCTAATATTTTTCCGTCGCTAATTTATATTCATAATTAGTTGCCTTTATTATAAGTATAATTAGCGACTAAATTTTCTGTCGCTAATTATTATTGTATCAATAACGACAAGTTGCCACAAAAAATTCCCATCGCTAATTATTTGTGAAATTCTTATTTTTACATATTAGCGACAGTTGTTTTCGCGAATCCGTCGCTATTTTTTGTTGCAGTATTTATTAATTTTGATCCTATACACACTATTGATCACACATACATACACATATATATTTATATATTTATTCCAAAACATAATATATTCGAAAACACATATATAAAAATAATTGAAATCGTACATAATGTTTGATAAAAGTAATTGAAATCATACAATGTCATCAAACAATCTCTCTTAAAACAATACAACAAAATACTAATAATATCTTCCTACATAACATCAACAATTGTTCCTTTTCCTGCTTCTCATCTTCATTTTCAATCAATTTTCAGACTTTTCTTTGTTACATAGATGAGCTTGTTTTCCCTTAAATTCACAATCCACAGGAGAATCTACAGTAGCAATTGACAAAACAACTAAATCTATAAAAAAATCATGAATAATATTTCAGTAGATATAATAAAACTCTACCTATTACCAGAATAAGACAATGATGCAACTAATTTCATCAAACTCTACTCATTACTCAATATAACCTGAACTTCATAATTAAAGCATAGCTAGTAACAATTATTACTTGAACATGTACAAGTGTACAAATCAACATAATAACCATTTCAAGAAAGATTGAGTTGAAAATTTGAGCACCAGATTATCAAAGCTGCAGATAATGCTTCCACACAAGAAAGCTCACAGGGTGAGCCATAATTTACTGGATTTGTTGCTACAAGCCATGATATTGCAATACATAACAAATTATCAATCCCAACAGAATGCCTCTTTGGAGAATTGGAATCACTCCTATGTGACTTTGTACCACTTTTCATGCAATTGGCATTAGTCTTTAGCAAATGCAACCGTTTACTATGAATATGCATAGAAGCTCCAATGAAGCAAGCAACAAACCAATTATGGCACTGAGAATAAAAAATGTGAATGTAATAATTACTATGAATATGAAATATCTATGGTTTAAGAAGATGAAATCAACCAAGGATCTCTCAGGCCCATAAGAAATAAATATTGGAAAGCAGCCAATCAATTCATCAAGTTAGTCAATTTTAAATCTAGCTAAGTGCATGCAAGTCCAGCAGCAGTAGTTCAACAGAGTGCATGCTAGCATCAGGGACAGCTAGCCCATTTGGTTGGGTTGTGCTCCAAGTCCCAAGGGAGTGCAAGTTAATAAAAGCAAATATCTTCACATCAACATCAAGATTAAGAGCAATGTTAATCTTTGATTTGATAAACACGAAACTAGATGAGAACAGAAAGGTTTACACAAATAAATAGAAAAAGAAAAAGCAAAAATATCATTGGCCCATGACATCATTCCAGGAGAAGCTACAGATTATGCAAACTCAGACATGGAAAAAAATATCCAAAAATAACAAAAAAAATTACAATGCTTAAACGAGAAATCAAAATCGTAACTTTGATTTCCTCTGCAATTACCATTAGGTGCAAATGGTTAATGGAAGTTCCATCCCCAGAACATGATGCTGAAATGAGAAATCAAATTAAATTGCACATTTTGATTTCCTCTACAATAAGAACTCAACCAAACGATGATGGAAGATGAACAAAGTAGAATAGTAAGAGTGGATATTGAAAGAGAGGAAGAAGAGAGAGCAAGTAGTAATTGTATGATTGTTAATTCATTATAAATTAAATTAATGCTTATTTATATGCTAGAAGAGGTAGTTGTATATTATATATAACCACTACAAACTTAATTTTGAAAAGCTAATTAAAACTGAAAGACCGCAACCTTTCACTATAAGACATACATTTTTACGATGATTTAATATCCAAAATTAAAACAATATATAATACTAATTATATAAGTCTATTAAAAAATTGTATAATAATGTAATTTATTTCTGAATTTTTTTGATAAACATGGTATCAAATTTAAAAATTCAAGTTATAGAATAAATATTTATATATCTATTAATAAAAACGAATTTCATATATCATTAAACTTAATTTACAAATAATAAAAATAAAGTTTCATAGGAGATTAATTTACATTAAATCTGTAGAAACAAACAACTAATTTCAAAGCATAATTAAAAAAAAATTAAAAATGTAATGAAATCTGACTATAACTCAAACAAGGCAATACTACCTTGGCTTGTATCTAGAAGCAAGATCATTGAACAAATAATTCATATAGAATTTAAGGCATTACATCTTGAAATAGATTTGTCTAGTGGCACTATTTTACGTATTTACATAGAGTCATATGGGGAGAGGAAGAAAAGAACAATAATATTACATTTTCCTTCACAATAAAAAATACAAGCGCTGGAGAAGTTCATGGAAGAGATGCACTTCTTTGCCATAAACAATCAACTAGCAGTATTCAGCAATAAAGAAAATTGCATGTTTTCCCTTTTCTATACTTGGAAGTTGGAAATGGACATTTATACAAATTGAATCAGTAAAGCAGCATAACTATGGAAATCCACAATGCATTGACAAGTTAAAGGTAAGATGATAACCACACCTTTATCCGCTGCATTTGTGATAGTAACACTTGTTCACTTCCAAAATTTGACACAAATCAGTTAAGCAAATATAAGCTCGAAAACCTAAACCAATACTCAATACCACCACTCCAAATACCTCAAATTCTTCTGTGGTCCCAGATGCAAATACCTCAAGAGCTCTTATCCTTGATTGATACTTCTGTGTCCGAATATTATAAAGATTGTTTTGCTGAAAGCATACAAAAGTATAGGTATGACTAAGCATGACTCTGGAAAATAAATCAAAGGGGGAGAAGGATCAAATAAGCTCATATTATACACACAGGAAAGGACCAGTTCCAGAATGGGAAAGGAGATGCTCATCGAAGCTTCGCCGGACCGGTGATCGGAGCTTCACCATGATGGAATATGACATGGTATGAACATAGAAATCACGCAGCGGAAAAATGACAAAATGATCATACATGCCAAACAATTCCATGACAAGAATCGAAACATGCAATTTTAGGATTTTTGAAACTTACAACTTTTGATGCCTTTTAAATCTTGAATTTGGTGATGACCAGCAACTAAGATGACTTTGTCCGCCTTAGATCTTGATCACCAATGCCAAGGAACAGCCTTTTACGCCACTCCTTCTATTCTCACACACACAATTGCACCGTCGGCTTAAAATCGAGATTGCTAGCTCTCATTTAAGGTATTGTGTAATGGCTATGGTTTGAAGCTACAAAATTTGATTTTGTACTTCTCTTAGGTTGCTATTACTACCCAAGAACACAAGAGAATGAGGAACAATCCTTTCTCCTTGTGAAAATTGGATCAAAAGAATTAAGAGAGAGAGAGAGAGGAGTTCACGCCAAACCTAAAAGGACTAGGGTTTCACGCCACAATCTTAGTCTCCTTTAGGGTTTTATTTCCTTTTAATATATATCCTTATCTTTTGGCAAGTATTTGATCTGAATTTTACTATCTCAAGATAATTAATTCAACTTCAATCACTTCCTAAAAATAAGTAATATATATTGATTTAAACTCCTTTGAATTTAAAATTCAAATTTGAAATAAAACAAAGACATTTAACTAAATAAAATCACTTAATATAACTAGTGAGCATGTGCCGAAATTCCTTGATTTCCATCTTGGAATTTCGGCCAGTTCATCTATTATTTAAATGATTTAATTTAATTTAAATTCTTTTAGGCTTTAATACTCAATTAACTTAATTAATACAAGATAATTAATTAATTGAAATTAAACCTTGTGGGCTGAATTTTTCTCTCTCATGGACCAAGGTCCAATAGCAATTTTAAAACCCATTACACACATTAATTTGACTTTAATTAAAAGCCCAAATTAATGCCCAATACTTTATTTAAATATTTTAAGCCCAATGCTTTGTGTGCGATCCTATAGGTCCATTTAATGTTGGCAATGAATTAATAAATTAATTCAAAGGCTATATATATTCTCTAGCAAGATATTATAGCATTCCAAATTAAATGAAAATGCATATGGCATTTAGTGACCTAATGCAATTTTGCATAGTCCCTTACCCATAAATATCAGAATTAATATAAGGCATGGAACTAGTCATCCTTATATATATTAATTCCTTTCTTGATATTTCAGTGATACTGAACTCTCTGATAAATAATGATTACTCATTATTTCATCTCGGTATGGCCATACACTTCTCAGTTCACTGATCAAGTGGCCGATGATATTTTCTCTCTTATCGAGAGGGGTAATCCCTTCACTTCTCTCATGCTCTCTAACATGAATCAATGCATACCCAATCATACCCGTACTTGTCACTCTATTACGAGCACGTTAGGTGTATGTCAAAGTACACAATAATTCATAAAGAGTTTCATAGAGATTTCAGGTCTAAGAACTTCGATACAAAACTTGCATATGAGAAACATTTATGACTTGTACCATGTAGTGTTCTCATGAGTGGATCGAATCCAGATACCATGTTCTAAACATGTATCTATGATCTCTGATTGATACTCTTGTCCTTATGATCCGTAAGACATAACTCAACTTATCATTGTTATTCTATAGAGCATACTAGTCTTAATTCATTGTTATTCCCATAACAATGACTGACTAGGGATATTTAGAATGAAGTCTCATTTGTTTCAAGGTCTTACAACCATGTACCTCACACATGATAACTTAAACCGAAACAACATTCTTGGACAGTTCTATCAATTGATATGCACAGGAATACAAGGGATAAAACAAATGCCTCATTTTATTAATTCAAAGTGTTTTATCACAATGCATTGCTTATACTAACAATCTCCCACTAGCACTAGTCCCAATTGGGCATAGCCCTAAGACCGAAAGCTCTCAAATGAGCTTCGTACAGATTTGGACGCAACTATTTCGTCAAAGGATCTGCTACATTGTCTTCACTTGCTATCTTGCTAACCTTGAAGACCCCACGATCAATGATCTCTCTGATCAAGTGGTACCTCCTGAGTATGTGTTTGGATTTTTAGTGTGACCGGGGCTCCTTAGCCTGTGCGATGGCCTCGTTATTGTCACAAAAAATTTTTAATGGATCTAGGATGCTTGGGACCACTCCTAATCCAGAAATGAAATTTTTAATCCAAACAACCTCTTTTGCAGCATTACTTACTGCAATATACTCAGATTATGTAGTTGAGTCGGCAACTGTCTTTTGCTGCAAGCTTTTCCAGCTAACAGCGCCACCGTTAAAAACAAAACCAGATTGCGATCTTGAGTCCTGAGTGCTGGTCTAAAAAGCAACATCGACATAGCCTTGTATGACGAGCTCTTCTTGACCACCATACACCAAGAAGTGATCCTTAGTCCTTTATAGGTACTTCAGAATCCCCTTTTATAGCAGACCAGTGCTTTTCACCAGGGTCTTGCTGAAACCTACTGGTTATACTCAGTGCATAAGCAACATCCAACCTAGTACATAACATAGCGTACATGATAGATCCAATAGCAGATGCATATGGAATTCTACTCATGTTGTCCCTTTCCTCTTTGGTTTTAAGGCACTGTTCTTTAGTCAAAGGAACTCCCAAAGCCAAAGGTATGTACCCTTTCTTTAAGTCTCCCATACTAAAATGCTTTAGTACTTTGTCTATGTACTTTTTTTGACTTAGTCCCAAAAGTTAATTCGATCTATCTCTATAGATTCGAATACCAAGTATTGTCTCGGCTTCACCTAAGTCTTTCATTAAGAAACATTTTCCCAACCATTGCTTAACCTTTTGCAATGTTGGAATATCATTTCCAATGAGAAGGATGTCATATACATATAGGACCAAAAATACTACTATGCTCCCACTAACCTTCTTGTACACACAAGGCTCATCTTCTTGTGTAATGGGTTCTTGTTCCACAACTGGTTGTGAAATTGATCCCATTTCCAACTCATCCTCTATAGGAGTTTGTGGCGCTTGAATTTCTCCAAGTTTTACTTTACTCCCACTGTCTTTCTTGAGAAGGAACTCCTTTTCCAAGAACACATCCTTGCAAGCAACAAATACTTTGTTTTCGGCTTGTGAGTAAAAGTAGTATCCCTTTGTTTCTTTAGAATAACCCACAAACAAGCAGACACTGGATTTGGACTCTAGTTTGTCAGATGTTAATTTCTTAACATGTGCTTCACAGTCCCAAATCCTGAGAAAAGACATATTGGGTTCTTTCCCAGTCCATACCTCGTATGGTGTCTTCTCAACTGCTTTAGTTGGAGTACGGTTCAATAGAAACACAGCAGTTTCTAATGCATAACCCCAAAAAGAGATAGGAAGATTTGCTTGACTCATCATAGATCGAACCATGTCCAACAGAGTTCGATTTCTCCTTTTGGACACACCATTCCATTGCGGTGTTCTAGGAGGAGTGAGCTGTGAAATAATACCACACTCTTTTAGATGATTGTCAAACTCTTGGCTTAAGTATTCGCCACCTCGATCTGATCGAATGGCTTTTATACTTTTGTCAAGTTGGTTTTCTACTTCGTTCTTAAACTCTTTGAATTTCTCAAAAGTTTCAGACTTGTACTTCATTAGATAGACATAGCCATATCTACTGAAGTCATCTGTGAATGTTACGAAGTAGCTAAAACCACCTCTAGCTTGTGTACTTAAAGGTCCACATACATCAGTATGTATTAGTTCCAATAAGCCATTAGTCCTTTCACCTTTCTTATTAAAAGGACTCTTTGTCATTTTTCCATGCAAACATGGCTCGCATGTATCATAAGACTCTAAGTCGAATGACCCAAGCACTCCAGTTTTATGGAGTCTTGAAATGCGTTTTTCGTTTGTATGTCCTAAACGACAATGCCAGAAGTAGGTAGGGTTCAATTCGTTTGACTTAACCCTCTTCGTATTAATGATATATATGGACTCTTTGTTTTGTAGATCAAGGATATAAAGACCATTTTGTAACATGGCATTGCCATAAGAAATGCCTTGGCGACGAATATGAGCATTGCCATTTTTAATAACAAAATCAAATTCATCATTATCCAAACATGAAATTGAAATAATGTTTCTGCTCATAGCAGGTACATAATAACAATTATTCAAAACAACACAAAGTCCGAAAGGTAAAGTGAGGTGATAGTTGCCTATCTCCATGGCAGCAACTCGTGCTCCATTCCCCACACGGAGGTCCGCTTTATTCTTCCCAAGTAACCACCTATTTCTTAGCCCCTGCACATTTGAACAAATGTGAGAACCACAACCGGTATCCAATACCCAAGTGGTAGAAATAGAAAGGTTCATCTCAACAACAAAAATACTAGAACTGGATGCCTTGGCTCCATTTTTCTTTTGTTCTTCCTTGAAGAGAGCGCAATTCTTCCTCCAATGCCCTATCTTGTTGCAATGGAAGCAAGTGCTCTCACTCTCTTTGAGTTTCTGAGCCTTGGGCTTGGATTGGGCCTGAGGTGCACTCCCACTTGACTTAAACCGAGCCAGGTCATTCTTGGGTTTTGCCTTTCCCTTTGCCTTTCCCTTAGCGGGTCCCTTCTTAATGCCCCATTGAACCATCAATATGGGATTAGTCTTTCGAATGTTCTCTTCAGCATTCTTAAGCATCCTATGAAGCTCAGTGACTAACTTGTTTATTGCATGCATGTTATAATTCATCACGAATGGATCATAATCATCAGTCAATGATCCTAAGATCAAGTCAGTGGCCAATTCCTTTGGCACTAGTACCTCAAGCTTCTCAAGAGTATCAAGATACCCTTTCATCTTGAGTACATGGGTACTAACAGGAGTACCCGCAGCCATCTTACAAGAAATTAAGGCCTTTGTTGTCACGAACCTCTCGTGACGAACTTGCTCTTGGAACATCTCCTTGAGGTGCACCATGATCGCATAAGCCTCTTGGTCCATAAATTGCTTTTGCAAGTCAGGCACCATAGTGGCCAGCATCAAACAGGTCACATCATTGGAGTCGCTCTTCTTGGTCTCAAAAGTTTCCTTTTGAACAGCAGAGGCATTCCTGCCAGGTTCTTCAGGCAAAAGTGCATCCAAAACATACGACTTTTTCTCTTGCTTAAGAACTATTCTTAAGTTCGAGACCAGTCTATCAAATTGGTGCCATTCAATTTGTCCTTTTCAAGGACCGATCGCAATGAGAAATTGTTGTTTGAAGATGCCATTTTCAATCTACAATAAAATTTAGTAAGATTAAATGAGGTCTTATTTATGATCCCACAAACCGAATTAATATCCCTTTAAATAATTTGTGTTAGTGATTTAATGTGGGCCAAGATCCACTTTTCACAATAACTTTTTAGTCAAACTGAGCTTGTACACCTAATAAGTTAAGTTACTTAGGTAGAAAAACTCCAATCATGTCTCGTACATGACTCTTGGATCAAATGGGTTAACATCTTAAGATGTTATAGCACAAATCCATTTATTAGTTGCCTAGGTCCGGGCATCCCTTTCCATGTTAAGTCCAACCTACATTCACAACCCATGCCTCACAAAGATAATCGGGCGCATCTAGGACTCATAGTCTACGTGACCGATGATCGATGCCTTGACATGTTTCGAATTAGGAAGGCAACTTTGTGACTTACTATTTTAGGGATTCATTTTATTACGGCTTACATGGCATACCCTTTGTCATCCATACATAGCATGTATATATAAATAATTGCATAAAGTAAAGCGTGACAAACATGGGCCCAAAAACCTACAACTAAGATTCTATACTATTACATAAGAATCTTCGAGTTGGGCTTCTCCACTCCGGTGGGCTTCGTCTTGATTTACAAAGTCTTCAAATAAATTCTATTCTAAGAAATAAATGAAACTTTTACAATAAAATATAATGGCATGCATGCCATATTTAATTACAAAAACCCAGGGCCCATAAATGCACCATGCATATCCATTCATCACACCAAACAAGCAAATAAATATACATAGCATTCATGGATCAAACAAAGTCCAATTTTAATTAATTTAGCCAAGCCCATTAATGGAAATTGTGTACTTGAACCTTTAAGAGATGACCCCGTGATGGGCCTGGGCCGAAGCCCAATGGACTAAATCCTCTTATTGAATAAGTTCTCTTAAAAGCCCAAAACACAAACTAGTTAGATTTGTGCCATAAATCAACTCTAGTATAATTTCCAATTTTGTCATTTTTAATTTTATGTCATACAGCCCATAAACATTAAAAATACATATAATATGTGCTAACATGAATTAAAAATAAAATCATGAAGAACATATAGTACACGGCATTCATGCAAAAACAAACAAACAACAAAACTAGTTGTTTAATGCTTATGTAATGCCATAAAATGCACAAACATTTAAATCAATTTTATGAGTCATTTAATAATCTAAATAAGTCCATAAATATTGATTTAATATTCTGTACCATTTTAATCTAAATGTGTTTTTACCATTTTAATCAAAACAAAACAAACAATGTTGATTAAACATGTAACAAACACAAACTAGTTATAGTTTTAAGTGATTTTAAAATTAATCAATTAAATTGTCATGGACCAGAATTAAAACCAAATTTAAAACATGTCCATACCTGATATTTAATCTTTAAAAATCACTTACAAACATTCCAAAAACGTTTTTACATTTAATATTTAAAACTAGTTGTTAAACTTACAATTAACATGTCAAAATGCACCTAGTTTTAATATTAACATGTACCATCAGGTATTAGCAATTAAATCTGACCATTAATAGCTCCTAGAACATCTTAGGACAGTATATTAACATGTCATATTAATTATAATACCTATCTAATCAATTAAAATCGTTTTTACACCAAAACAATGCAAAAAAAACTCAAAACAGAAAATTTCAGATTTGCATGTTTTCATAATGATGATTTTTAATTAATTTTTTCATGCATCTAAAGCACTAAAATAAGCATGTTTAGGCTCTGATACCACTGATGGAATATGACATGGTATGAACATGGCAATCATGCAACGAAAAAACGACAAAACGATCATACATGCCAAACAATTCCATGACAAGAATCGAAACATGCAATTTTAGGATTTTTGAAACTTACAACTTTTGATGCCTTTTAAATCTTGAATTTGGTGATGACCAGCAACTAAGATGACTTTTTCCGCCTTAGATCTTGATCACCAATGCCAAGGAACAGCCTTTTACGCCACTCCCTCTATTCTCACAGGGCTTAAAATCGAGATTGCTAGCTCTCATTTAAGGTATTGTGTAATGGCTATGGTTTGAAGCTACAAAATTTGATTTTGTACTTCTCTTAGGTTGCTATTACTACCCAAGAACACAAAAGAATGAGGAACAATCCTTTCTCCTTGTGAAAATTGGATCAAAAGAATTAAGAGAGAGAGAGAGAGAGGAGTTCACGCCAAACCTATAAGGACTAGGGTTTCACGCCACAATCTTAGTCTCCTTTAGGGTTTTATTTCCTTTTAATATATATCCTTATCTTTTGGCAAGTGTTTGATCTGAATTTTACTATCTCAAGATAATTAATTCAACTTCAATCACTTCCTAAAAATAAGTAATATATATTGATTTAAACTCCTTTGAATTTAAAATTCAAATTTGAAATAAAACATAAGACATTTAACTAAATAAAATCACTTAATATAACTAGTGAGCATATGCCGAAATTCCTTGATTTTCATCTTGGAATTTCGGCCACTTCATCTATTATTTAAATGATTTAATTTAATTTAAATTCTTTTAGGCTTTAATACTCAATTAACTTAATTAATACAAGATAATTAATTAATTGAAATTAAACCTTGTGGGCTGAATTTTTCTCTCTCATGGACCAAGGTCCAATAGCAATTTTAAAACCCATTACACACATTAATTTGACTTTAATTAAAAGCCCAAATTAATGCCCAATACTTTATTTAAATATTTTAAGCCCAATGCTTTGTGTGCGATCCTATAGGTCCATTTAATGTTGGCAATGAATTAATAAATTAATTCAAAGGCTATATATATTCTCTAGCAAGATATTATAGCATTCCAAATTAAATGAAAATGCATATGGCATTTAGTGACCTAATGCAATTTTGCATAGTCCCTTACCCATAAATATCAGAATTAATATAAGGCATGGAACTAGTCATCCTTATATATATTAATTCCTTTCTTGATATTTCAGTGACACTGAACTCTCAGATAAATAATGATTACTCATTATTTCATCTCGGTATGGCCATACACTTCTCAGTTCACTGATCAAGTGGCCGATGATATTTTCTCTCTTATCGAGAGGGGTAATCCCTTCACTTCTCTCATGCTCTCTAACATGAATCAATGCATACCCAATCATACCCGTACTTGTCACTCTGTTACGAGCATGTTAGGTGTATGTCAAAGTACACAGTAATTCATAAAGAGTTTCATAGAGATTTCAGGTCTAAAAACTTCGATACAAAACTTGCATATGAGAAACATTTATGACTTGTACCATGTAGTGTTCTCATGAGTGGATCGAATCCAGATACCATGTTCTAAACATGTATCTATAATCTCTGATTGACACTCTTGTCCTTATGATCCGTAAGACATAACTCAACTTATCATTGTTATTCTATAGAGCATACTAGTCTTAATTCATTGTTATTCCCATAACAATGACTGACTAGGGATATTTAGAATGAAGTCTCATTTGTTTCAAGGTCTTACAACCATGTACCTCACACATGATAACTTAAACCGAAACAACATTCTTGGACAGTTCTATCAATTGATATGCACAGGAATATAATGGATAAAACAAATGCCTCATTTTATTAATTCAAAGTGTTTTATTACAATGCATTGGGGCTAAGGCTTATACTAACACACCAGAGCTCCACCGGTGACAATCTGACACTACCACTTCGTAGATAGGGATCCCCATATTTCATTTTCAGTGGTCACGCGCTCTAACACTGCCATGGTTGGCCGAAATCTCGTAAAAACCGGTGATGACTTCTCATCTCCGATCTACCAATCACCGACAAGTGAGAAAAGGTGGATTGTACCGAAAAGTACCTCTCGCCACTGAGAATCAACCGATAGAGGTGGTGTAACCATTTTGCAGCTGTGACTCGTCGGAACAGAGGAAAGAGAGTTTCGGTTTTAGTATGAGGGAAGCGGGAAAACGGCGCTGTGATCAGAAAATAGGCCCACGATGGGAGTTACCAGCAGTGGCCGAAAAAACGATGGGGATTGGTGCCATTGATCGGTAATCCAGGCGATGCGACACCACCCCAGCCCCTGCGTTTCTTCTTCCTGTCATTCCCGATCTTTTCTTTTTTTTCCTTTTCTTACAATTTATGGCCACACAATGTTAGTCCCTAAATTTCCAGGAACTTAACCGACTTCCCTTTTTTTTTGGTCACTTATGAGACCCAAAATATCTAGAGTTGTTTCATTTATATATATATATATATATATATATATATATATATATATATATATATATATATATATATATATATATATATATATATATATATATATATATATATATATATATATATATATATATATATATATATATATATATATATATATATATTCAATTTGTGGCTACAAAATCTTATAGTCACGATTTTTATTTATTTATTTATCTTATATGTTTACTTTATGATTTATTAAGAAAACATATTTTAATTTAAAATCACTAATTCAAAATTTGAGACAAAAATGCTTAGTCGTCCTAATTTTTCGAAAAATTATTCCCCTACATACTTGAATCAAAATATGATTTTACGAACTAGAAAATATTTTCAATCGACTCAAAGTCGGGGCGTTACATTCACATTGTACCAACTCTGTATCAAGATTGATTTTCTCTTCAAACCCTTAAAAAAGAAAAAATACTTGAATCAAAATTCTATTCGACTGATGATCAATTTAGAATATCCCTATTTTTATTTTAGAATATCTATTAAATTGGGGATAATTTTGTAAATACATTTATATAAAGTTTTTTAATTTTATCCATAAATATATTATGTACACATATTAAATACATATTAAACATAAAAATTAATTCTCATTAAACAAGATAAAGTTTCATTATATTGAAAAATTGAATTGCTATGAACGACATTAATTTGATAATTTTGAAACAAGAATTATTTTTATATTTATTCAGTTTGTTTGGTTTTTGTGGTTTAATTATTTCAGTTTTTTCGATTTTTTTTGTTAAAAATCAAAATAGACCGAACCAACCAAACTTTATACACTTTTATTTATTTTTTAAATATTTTGTATATATAATATATAATAAATAATTAGTTAACTTATTTAGTATATTATGTGAATTAATTATAATCCAAGCATAAATTAATTATTTATATTATTTATACAATATATATAAATATAACTATAATTATATATAATACATATTTACTTATTATAATTTTTTTATATGTATTAATCATTAAGAACAAAATCTTTAAACGGGTTTATCTCATGAAAGGTAGTTGAAATTATCTTTTTCAATATTTCATAATGTGACTATATAATAACTATGACAATTACTTTATTATTATTATTATTATTATTATTATTATTATTATTATTATTATTAAAAATGTAAAATTTTCAATTAATAAGTTTAGATTTGGGGATAATCGATAAAAAATCATCACAATTTTTAATCATTTAATATTTGATTTAAATTTTATAAAATAAAAATAAATAAGAAATTTTTTTATTATTATTTTAAATAAAATAATAAATTTTATATTACTATTTTATAAATATTTATTTTTATCAATCTTCATTATGCAATTATATAATAATATTAACAATTAGTTTATTATTATTATTATTAAAAATGTAAATTTTCTAAATAAATAACTTTAGATGTTGGTATAATTGATAAAAAATTATTATGAACTTATAAAATACTTTATAATTCTCTGTTACAAAATAAAATATTCATTTCATATGGTCTATATTAAAATTACTTGAAATTATATATAAATCATGTGAGTGAATTTTAAAAAATTATTTTTTAATTTATTTGCGGCGACGGATTAGCGACTAAAATATTTCCGTCGCTAAACCGTCGCAAAAAAGGCGCTATATTTTCCCTCCAATATTAGCGACTAAAATGTTCGTCGCTAAATTTTCTTGAAATAATTTAATGAATAAAAATTTATAAAATTTAGCGATGGAGATATGCGTTGCTAATTCCGTCGCAAAACATGGCGCGTATACTTCCCGCCAATTCGTCGCAAAAAAATTGAATATATCCTCCCACGACAAAAATGTAAAACAGTCACGAATCCGTCGCAAAATGTGCGATGAAATTAAGGCCGTCGCTAATTGGCAGTTTTTTTGTAGTGACACTTATATGTATGTATGCATGTACATATATATATATACATTTATGTATGTGCAGACATGTATTTATGTTTTATGTGTATATGTATACATAAACACCTAAAACAACGTTTTGATCAGTTTAGTTTTGGAGAAAGTGCAAAGAGAAGATCGTATAATTTATGTCAGTATAAATTCTTTATATATCAATAAAATGATACAATATAGATAAAATTGAATTTTAAAAAAAATAGTGTGATTGATTACCGGAATTGAAAAAAATTAAAAATAAAATTTATAAAAAAATCAATTTTGAATCATTTAGGTTATTTTCAGGTTGATCCTAACCCAACCCTCAATTTTCTGAATCGAATCATACGTCTTGTTTTAGATTTGGATTATATTTCGAATCAGAGTAAAAAATTCATTGCTCTACATCTAATATAAGAAACACCAACTAAAATTATCAACAAGCTATCTTCAATGCCAGTAGAAGGGAAATTAATTAAATTAATTAATTTTTAATACATTTCATTAAACTAATATTTTAATTTTTAATATAAGAAATATGTATGAGTTGCTTTGTATTAGAAGTTGTCTCCAATTTTCTTTAAATTTGTCCCATTCACCCAAGAGAATCTGTAAAGTTATTACCTTTTGAACAACTGTTTTTATTTATTTATAGAATGATAAAAAAAAATGTAGAACTAGACCTAGCAAATTTTTTAAGTTATCATTTTTCCAAATAATTTCAGTTCGAGTCTCAGGTTACAATAAAGTTAAAAAAAATGCAAAATTGAAAACCGAATAATAAATTATTCGATATATTTAGTTCAATTTTTTATTTAATTGGTTTGATTTGACTTTTTAGTTTTGGGGATGACCTTTGATTTTTTCATTCTTCCTACTTAAAATATATATAGTTTACATCATATTTAACTCATCATGTTGGTTAATTTAACTTTTTAGTGTCCCAAGTTAACTTTAATCACCAATCAAATTTGGTTAAATATGTCACTATTCACTATAAAACTATCGTTCGAATTTTGATTTTAAACACTTTAAATGAACTTGTTTTTGTCTCAAATTCGACACTCGAATATGTTTCAAATGGCACTTTTCATAACCCAAAAAAATAATATTCTTGTAACAGGTAGCACTATTTATTTCGGTAACTACTATTCACAGTTTACAATGTATTATTTACAAATTCAAAATTTACAGGATCTTACATTCATTTCCCATTTTGAGATGCTGTGATTTAATGAGAAAAAAAAATAAAGAAAACGACTAAGTAGTAGCGGCAATGTAAAATGATGGATAAGTTCTAAATAATAGAACAGCAATGGATTAAGGTATTTAGTGAAAAAAAAAATCGAAAAAATATGTAAAAAATAGAAATAGTGAAATATAATATACACTGCAAGCTACTTAATTATTTTTTCTGCTTTACCTTTTTATTTCGTTTCTTTTATTTTTTCAGCTTAAAACTTAAAAAACTATACGTTTCCTTTTACTTTCAATTATATTTAATTTTTATATAAAATTGGAATCAGGATATTAATTTGTTTATATATATATATATATATATATATATATATATATATATATATATATATATATATATAAGTGAGTAAATAAAATCGAAAATATAATTAACCATAAAACCAATCCGAAATCGAATTAATTTTTTTTTATAAACCGATCTAATGAACTCGGTTACGGTTTTTAATTTTTACATTTTGGATTTTTGGGTATCGGTTAATTATTTGTTCACAGTTAACCGGTTCATATATAATATATATTATATTTTTATTTTTATACTTTAAAAATTTTTCTTTTTTCTTCTATTTTTCTCTAAAAATTATATAAAATAATATTTTAAAATATATTTAAATCATATTTTTATTTTTATATCTTAATTTTTTTATATTTTTCTATAAAATTTATATAATATTTTAAAATAAATTTATATTATGTCATTCTCTTTAATTATATAGCATATTTATATGTAATAACTGATTAACTTTTATATATCTTTTTTTATTATATATAATAGCATTTAATTATATTTTTTATATTTTAGAGTTTATATTTTAACATTTAATATTATCCAAAATTCTATTTGACTTATAATTAAGCATGTTAATTTTCAAAAAATATTAAATATATTTTATAATATTAGTTATTAATTTGTTAAACATAAATTTTAACTAGTAAATTATGTTTGTTTTGTAATTTGTATTTTAAATTACTTTGCATATTTAAAATTGAGTTGAATTTTTCCTTTTTTTATAATTTTATGTTATAAATTTTAATGGTAAACCGAAAAATATTGGTCAACTAAACCGAAAATCGAAACCGATGGACTGATTAATGGTAATAATATTAAAAAACAGATATTAATGGACTGATTAATTTTTTTTGCTCGTAAACCGGTTAACTGGTTCATGCTTATCCCTAAATAAATATAACAAAAAAGTAAAATTTAATTAAAATAAATTGGATCGTGGGTTAGGATCAAGTTACATGTATTTTCAAGCAGATTTTTCAAGTTCAGGTTAAATTCTACCCTAAATTTTTTAAGTTATTTGCATTCGAGTCATATGAATTTTTTCCAAATTTGGATCATCATTTTCGAAAAGATTCGAATCAGATAAAAAATTTACAGGTATAGAATAGAAAATAAAAACAAAAAAAAAATATTGTTCAAGTATGCGAAATGTTATATTAGAAAATTAATCTCATTTCTTCTTTATATAATTATTATATTATTATTATATTATTATTGGTTGTATTTTTAAATTGTGTACCCATTGTCAAAGTCAGTCATTTTTAATAATTTGTTTTGGAAAGTTTTTAATATTTTTTTTCTTTAAAGTCCCCAGGAATCAAAATCCTAGTATATTCTAATCGGATACAACATTTTCTAGCTACTTCAAATTGAATATACTCTTATTGACTAACAATTAATATAAAATTTTCATATTATTTAATTGAGTAATTCAATTTTTGTTCTTTACTAAGCCTCTATATGGTTTTTTTTTCTTTTTTTCATCAAACTCATTATCAATATTATCAATTAATGTGAAATTTTGCAAATTTGTCTTTATGTTTATGAAACTATTTTTTGGCGAGCATTTGCTTTGTTTTTTCAACAATTATTCGATATTTGAAATTTATTAATTTAATATTCAAAATTTATTGGCTTTCTCCTATTTTTGGAACCATGGGTAAATCCAGGGTGGAGGCAAGTTTTCATTCAATTTACATGAACTTTATTATTTATTTTTATTTTTATCTCGATTCAAAAATGAAGTTTTATCTCCACTACTTTCACAAAATATAAAACATGCAAATTTATGTTCTCGAAATTCTATTTATTACTCAATTGTCATAATAAATTTTCAACAAAATTATATGTTTTTATTTATTGCCCCCATAATTCTAAGAAAATATAAGATTTATAAAATTGCAGGGGCAATTTTATCTCGTTGAAAAAATCTCTCTATTGAACTTAATTTTCAACAGTAATTTGGGTTAATTCTAAAAATAATATTTAATGATTTATGTTTAATACATTTTGTATATGTAATGTATCCAATCATTTTTCAGCTATACAAGGAAAAAGAAACAAAAGAAATTGGAGAAAATATTGGCATTATATGTTCAAATATTAGTTGAAAACTGTTTGTAAATAGAATTGGCAATTTTTGACCTGATCCAAAATCTATTCCAAAAATGTAACCTGAACCTAAATCGAACGAAATCTAAATGATCCAAAAAATATAGGGTGAAACTCAAAATCTGAAAAATTAACCTAAAATTACTTGAAATCCGACCTGAACTCATGACCTAAATTTTTTCAATTAAATTTTACTTTGTCATATATATATATATATATAGTAATAATATATAATTTTATTAATATTTACAATTTATTTTTTATATAAAAATTAAATTTAATTGAAATGAATGATAAATATTTAATTGTTAAGTTTTAAGCAGTAAGTAAAAAATAATTGAGAAAGAAGCAAAAAAAAAATTAAACAGGATTGGTTGACCAAAATTCAATACGATATTATTTTGATATATATATATATATATATATATATATATATATATATATATATATATATATATATATATATATATATATATATATATATATATATATATATATATATATATATATATATATATATATATATATATATATATCAATCAAAATCTCAAAATGACATAATTTTGCTAATAGTTTGGTTGATTCGATTTTAGTGGTTTTTGAATCTATATGATCGGATTTCTATTTAAAAATTGAACCAAATATATTAAATTATTTTTTGTTTGATTTAGTTTAAGGTTTAATTCAATATAACAATGACTAATTTGATTGTCGATCCAATTTTTTAGTCCTAATTGTAATTCAAGATTCAATTTGAACCCATTTAAAAATAATTGATCCAACCAAAAGTTATTCAAAAAAAATTAATAATCTAAAAAAATCTAAATACAAAAAAATCGATCCGAAATTACTCAAATTCAAATCTACCCAATTTGACCTTTGCAAGTTATATTTGTAAATATGCAGTGTATCTACGGGGTAGTAGTATACATTGAAGTTGTAAACCCCATGATACTGCGATTGCGTGTAGGGTAGCACAAAGCTTTAAGCATCTTGACCATTGACTAGCACGCTCCTGCATATGCTGCATACAAAAAAAAGGTTACGTTGGATTTGTTACGTTGAATTCAAACTGTGCATCGCATAGGAAGTTTGGACTCTATAAATACCGATAATTAATGTTTTTTTTTGTCCCCAAGTTTAGTGCTCAACCATATTGAATTTTCAGTCAGGGTGTTTATTTTTTCAATTTTTATTTTTATTGACCGTATTAGAAGTGTGTTGGTGACTCACTTTCGTTATTGATATATATATATATATATATATATATGCATGCATGCATGCCAGTAAATTTTAAATTTTTTTATGTAATATGATTCAATACGTTTGAATGTGCTTATATAAATAATTTCAAGTTAATTAAAAGAAAGGTAAAAAAAGAAAAACAAAATGCATTTTGCACTCTTTCCAGCTATATGTTTTAATATTTTCATTCAATATATGCAAATGTTATTAACACAGCAACTTTATTATAATTAATTTTCTCAGAAAAAAAAATTTAATGAATCATATTGAATTTTGAAAAAAATAATCTTCTTAAATAAAAATATTATTACTTTCCAAAAATTTATGGAAATCATGTTTAAATACAACAGAAATTAATTTTTGAAAATTTTTCTTCAAAGATATTTCTTGAATTATTTAAATTTGCAACCGAAATTTCAACAAATGTGAACCAAAATTTGATTGTGAATTATTACACAGTTATTTTTATATTAACTTAAATTAAATATAAAAATATATAAACATTATTAAAACACATACGATTAGATCTCAAAAAACGATATTCAATTCCAACTCACCTTGAAATTTATTGATCTTAAATAGATTGGATTCAGATATAAAATATTATGGGAAAATTACACAAATACCACAAAAAAGAAAAAAATATATCATTATTGCCCGCGCGCGTTTTCAAGTTACTATAAAAGCCAAATTTAAATTTTCTGTTTTAAAACTGCTACTTCTCCAATATTTCTCTTTCAAATATACCCAAAACGAAATTTTCCTAAAATAATAGTTAAGATTCAAATATGATTCTCTCTATAATAACAAAAAAACAGGATCGTCCTCATCGATTTTTCCAATTATTTCTCACAAATCATAATTGTAGATCGCTTTGTTATCGTGATACCTTGATCTCTTTCGTTTGGTGACATGTTCATCTCCCTACAATCAACGTAAGTTCTATCTTTTTGCTCTTTTTTCTTTGTGCAATGAATTTCTTCGATATCTTTAATAATTATAACTACTCGAGTTTACAAATCGTCATGTCCATGCGATCAAAACATTTGCACTAATTTATCTTTAATTTGTTAGATTGCGAAGACATAATAGGTGATAAACTAAAAATAAACTGTGTTATTTATTTTTAAGATTGGAACCACTGATATTTATTTGCATGAAACTCCAACAAGTTCAATAGGTGCATGATCTTTAGTATTTAAAAAGCACTGTATGATCTTTTGTAAAAAAATACAATATATGACCTTTTATAAAAAAAAATATACGTTGTATAATTTTTTCAAAATAAAAAATATACAGTGTATCATCTTTTTTTAAATAAAAAAATTATAGTGTATGATATTTTTGAAATAAAAAAATACATTATCTGATCTTTTGAAAGTAAAAAATATAGTTTATGATATGTCATAAAAAAATATACTGTGTATCATGTTTTCAAAAAAAACACTGTATGATCTTTTTAAATAAAAAATTAATTAAAAAAGGACTGTATGATCTTTTAAAAAAAATACAGTTTATGATCTTTTGCAAAAAAAAAAAGTGTACTTTGTTTTGCAAATAATAAAATATAGTGTATGATTTTTTTACATAAAAAAATACTGTATGATCTATTGCACATAAAAAAATATAATGTATTTTGTTTTATAAATAAAAAAATAAAGTTTATGATCTTTTCTACATGAAAAGAAAAGAAAAACTAAATGCTACTAGATTAAAATATACAAATTATTTGTATTAAAGAACATAAATTGTAAATAATAAAATTGATCCATTGCATTACATATTATATTTTACATGTTTTACATTTAAAAAAATTTTGATTTATTTTACATTCATACAGAAAATCTTGAGGTAGTGACAATATCGATATGATACCAACATTAATTCAACATGGAGGGCACTGGAATCTGAATCAAGAATATGAGAATTTTGAAGTGAAAGGCATTTACTTTCATTGAGTTGCAAATATGAAGAATTAGCTGGAATTATATCAGAACTACTGAATATAAAAGTAAAAGACGAAATGCTTGATATAAGGTACAAGCTAAAAGCAAGATATCTACAACTAAAAGTTGCTGATGACATATCCCTACTATTTTATGTGAAATTGAAGAAAAAAGAATCAGATTTCATAGCATCACAGTTCTACAAAATACTATCCTATGTAAGTATGGTTGTCTGATCTTTTGAAAGTAAACAAATATAGTATATTACCTTTTATAAAAAAAATATAAAGTGTATGATTTTTTATAGAAAAAAATACACTGTATGATGTTTCAAAATAAAAAAATACACCGTATGATCTTTTCTAAATAAAAAATATAGTATACGATCTTTTATAAAAAAATATACAGTGTATGATCTTTCAAAAGTAAAAAAAATATAGTGAATGATCTTTTGTAAGTAAAAATATATAGTGTATAATCTTTTAGAAATAAAAATATACAGTATGTGATATTTTGAAAGTACAAAGATATAGTATATGATATTTAAAAAAATATACATTATATAATATTTTCAAAATAAAAAAATACACTGTATGATCTTTGAAAATAAAAAAAATACAGTATATAATTTTTTATAAAAAAATATACAGTGTATGACATTTCAAAAATAAAAAAATACATTATATGATCTTTTGTAAATAAAAAATATAGTGTATAATCTTTTGAAAATAAATAAATACACTGTATGATTTTTTCAAAATAAATAAATACACTGTATGATATTTTTTCAAAAATAAAAAAAATGCACTATATAATCTTTTAAAATAAGAAAAAATACATTGTATGATATTTTCAAATAAAATCATTTATTCAATATCTAAATATAATTATTATCCTTTTTAATTAAATTTTTATATATTTGTTCGTTAGGTGATTCCTCAAACACATTGCCAAATGAAGTTGCAATAACTGAAAATGAACAAGCTGAATCTAGTGAGTTGATTGATGATAGTTTACATTTTAATTATACTAGCACAAGCTTGATGGAATATGTGAGTAACCTGAGCAAAAATACAGTTCAAGAATTGATTTACAATGACGAAAATATTCAAGGACAACACGAAGACCCCTAATATGGAATCATAGGTAATGATATGCAATATGAAATTTATGTGGGACAAATTTACAAAGATAAAGACACTCCAAGAAAATCGATCAGTTTTTTTTGCAATAAAGCATGATTTCCAATTTAAGGTTCAGAAGTCATGTTCTATGCGATATTTTATTTACTGCATAGATGATAATTGCTGCTGGAAGTTGAAAACATCAAAGAAATGGGACACAAAAATGTTCAAAATCAGAAAATTCATATCTGATCACAGCTGCAATGTCAACGTTAGACTAAGTAACAAGAGGCAGGCTACATCAACCTTGATTGGTGATATTGTTAAAAATAAGTATATGAATGTGAAGACTATCTACACTCCAGTAGACATCATGCGTGATATGAAAAATGATTATGGAATCGATATGAGTTACTGAAAAGCTTGAACGTCAAAGGAAAAGGTTTTGGAAAACATAAGAGGCAAACCATCTGACTCCTACTCACTTTTTTCTAAATATTTATACATGCTAAAAACACAAAATAGTGGATCTATTGTGGATTTGTTAACGCAAGAAGACAACTCTTTCCAATATGTTTTCATAGCGCTAGGAGCCTCTATTAAAGGCTGAAAACATTGTAGGCCTTTTGTAGTTGTTGATGGTACCTTTTTGCAATCAATATATGGAGGAACAATGATCACAACATCTACACAAAATGCAGTTGGTGAAATATTTTCGCTAGCATATGTTGTAGTTGATTCAAAAAATGATGAATCTTAGGAATGGTTTTTTGCAAAATTCAAACAGAGTTATGGATTAAAACCCAAAATGTACATCATATCAGACAGACATGACAGTATAAATAATGCTGTGAAGAAGGTATATTCGGAAGTTAGTCATTGCATCTACGTTTACCATCTATTGAACAATGTTAAAGGAAAATTAAAAAAAAAATGCAAAAAAAAAATCAAGGAACTGTTATTTGCATCAGCTACATCATATATGGAGAATGATTTTGAACATAACATGAAAGAGCTGGACAAAGTTGATGCACATATTAGATTATACATACAAGATATTGGGTATGAAAAATGGTCAAGATCATACTGTACGAGCAACCGATTTTCAACCATAACATCAAACATTGCTGAATCTATGAATTCAGCAATGAAATCAGCAAGAGATTTACCAATTGTGCCACTGCTTGAGTATGTACTCCAAGAATGGAGTTGCATTAATAGTGTAACGGCCTCAACACCGGGTCAGCCGTGAACAGTACTTTCCGATGGTGAATAGTGCTTTCCGGGCCGAAAGGACACCCGAAACTCAAAAATATTTTATTGGACCATCGGAAAGTATTGGTCATAGTGAGTCCGGAGTTGAAATTTGAAGTGAAATTGAGGTCAAATGGGCCTCCAAAAGTCAAAAATACTAAAAAGTTAGCGAGTCAATTTCCCTGATAGGGAAGGTAACTTGATTTTGTGTAAACGATTAAAAATAGTAAAAAAACTCCGAATATTGCCATATTTTGCCTGCCTACATGAATTTTTGTGTAGAATATTTTAGTGATGAGAATGGAATTTTTCGGTGACACCGGCAGTTGTCGAATCGGACCGATAAGTTTAAATCGGACCGATAAGTTTAAATCGGACCGATAACGAACTCCGATTGAGCCAAAAATTTGCGTGCTAGCTATTTTTGATGTGATAAGAGTGATAGAATTATTTTTGGAGTGATTTGATGGCTGGAAGAGAGAGAATTTTAATTGGGCCTTTAGGGGCCTAAATTGGGCCTTTTAAGTTAAATGGGCAAAGCCCATTATTCTAGCCCAATTTTGGGCCCAATATGGAGGTATTTAAAGGCTGAATTTCTGGAGAAAACTCCAGATTTTTCTTATGTCTCCTTCTTCCTCCTCCTTGGCCGAATACCCTTCACTCTTCTCTCCCTCTCTTTTGCTTCTTAACCACTTAATATTTCTCTTAAATTCCAAGTTAGGAATTGTAGTTCCATCCCTCTAATACACTAAAATAGCTTCACTTAGTTGATTTGGGCAAAGGAAGTGAAGAAATCAAGGAAAGAAAGAAAGAGGGATGAGTTGGAGCTTGATAATTTTAATGTTTTAAATTGATTTCTTAGTGGTTTTCCATAGATTTTTGGGTGTAGATTATGATTATGAGGTTGGTTTTTGCACTTGAGAACAAGAAAATGAAGAAATCTAAGCTTAAATGGGCTGCCTATGTAGGTGAGCAAATTGAGGGGAGTTTTTTCAAAAGCAAAGGCAAGGGAAAGGAAGCCTAGACTCCCTAATTGAAGAGAAAATTGTAAGTGACTAATAAATCTTTACATTTTCTAAGTTTATAAATTTTTTCTTAATTATGTAATTAGGACAAAAATGTTTAAAGTTGTTAATTGATGCAAATATGTTAGGGTAATTGTAATTAAGTGAGAGAAATGATGAATGGAAGATGTAAATGAAAGAAATAAAATTTTTAGGAAGGTGAAGTGGGTTGGCCGAATTTTATAATTAGGGTATATAGTGAGAAATTGCACAAAAATAATAATTGTTAGCTTAAATTAATAGTAGAGATGAAAATTAATATCCATGAATTTTTAGAGAATTTTTGGAATTAATTTGGGAATTTTTAAGATTATTTATAGTGTATGTAGATAGTAAAAGTTGTGATTTATAGTGAATTAATTGATTATTTTAATGAAAAATGATAATAAATAATAAATAATGCATAAACAAATTTTATTGGTATTTATTGAAATTATTGTGATTTTATTTAGAATTTAATGTTATTATGTATATTGAAAATAATTGAATTATTGGTTAATAATTGCATAAAAATAGTGAAATTGATTAAGTTATGTGAAATTAAATTAATGTTAACAAAAAGAAATAAAAAATCAATTATTGAATTTTTCGGACTTGAAAAGAATTAATAAAGTAATTATTCATGTGCCCTTAGAATTAGTCTGACAGTAAAAACTAGTTCTGGATATAGTTGGCTAGCCATAGGAACACCCTTTACCGCGGTGCAGGTCATGGCGACTTGCTTTGCTATGGGTAGGATCATTGATCTCCATAGCTTAAGTGTTAATGTGACAGTGAAAAGTGCAGTGTTCTGAGAATGGTTCCTTGGAAATCATTTCTCTTTTTAGTGGGGCCCGTGGGGTCCATGTTCCGTGTATCCGGTCTGAGATTTGTTGCCGGATATGTACTAGGGGCATAATGGTAATAAATTGAGAAAGAAATGAAAAGACAATAAAAAGTAGGAAAAGAAAGTGAAAAAGGACCATAATGAAAGAAAAAGAAAGTTTAGGGGCAAAATGGTAATTTTCCCAAAAAGTGTAAAAAGATAGTAAATTAAGTGAGAATTTACTAATTAAGGATAAAACAGTCAAATAATAGTTAAATTAAGTAAAAAGTAAATTTTATGGACAATAAGGGCAAAAATGTAATTTTGCTTATAATTGACAAATTAAGTGTAAAGAAACGTAAATTGCTTCAGTTATCAATTTAAAGATTATCATTGAGCCTATAATGGCAAAATTGTAATTATGTGACTAAATTGAATAACCTTATAGAAAATGTTAGGTTGTTGTTTAAAGGTGATAATAATTGATTTTATAATTATGTTCATATTTATATGCTAATACTTAAGAATAAAAATGGAAATGTTAGGAAATGTATCGATTGTTAGTCACCATTGAGCATATTGAGTGCTCAGCGTGTAGTTTTACTGCGCGCAGGTAAACGGGAGCTGGAACAAGAATTCAGACTGCAGGATTTCTTTTAGATTGCTCTAGTTGTATAATTTTGGCATGTATATATATAAATATATGAGTACAAGTTTTACTTATGGTTATGTAATGTAAACAGAAGTTATTGTACTAAAGAGTATTGGATTGTGAACAAATAAAATGGATGAAATGAATGTATATGGCTGTATTTTTTATTGTTGTGCCTCTGAGAGGCTGTGGGAATTGTCTGCTTTTCAGGGGGCTAGTACTATGTACAGCCCTTATATTGCAAAATTTTTATTAGGTGCATAGTAAATTGGACAGTTATAAGTCAGCGGCGAAATTTAATTATTGATTAAATAAATATCGATAAGGTTTTTAGGTATGGAAAAAAAAAATTTTCGGTCTTCGGTATGCCGGTACAATTTAAGAAGGGATAAGGGTGTTACAATTTGTGGTATCAGAGCTGTGGTTTAGACGGTTCTAAGATCGGAGTGGGTGTAATGTTTGATTTAAATTGATTATATACATGCTAATTGTTATTTTGAGAAGTATTTTGGAATTAATGAATTCTTGCTCCTTTCTGTTTTATAGTGAAAAGATGTCTGGAGAGCCGAGCCGTGAGGCAGGCGATGACAGGAGTGAGGCCTCAAGTAATATGGGGCAACAGGAGGTCCCACCGCAGCAGGCACCTCCACCAGTAGCGCCTCCTCCTCCTCCTCCTCAGCTGGATTTCCTTAATCTGATGTCCGACTACATCCAGCAGCGACTTCAGGCTGCACAGGTTCAGGCACCGCCACCAGTGATACAGGTTCAGCAGCCTGCTCCGCCTAGAAGAAGACCTATATTGGAGCAGTTGAAAAGACTGGGAGCAGAGGATTTTTCAGGTGAGGACCCTTTGATGCCAGCGGCTGCTGAGGCATGGCTTTTTAAAATAAAGAGATTGTTTGAAATTACCCATAGTTCGGAAGAAGAGAAGCTTGAGGGTATTATAGCCTTGCTTCAGAGTTCAGCTTTTATTTGGTAGGACTCAGTTCGGAGACATACACCTACAGACCGTCTGAATTGGAAGTTCTTCATTGATCAATTTGAGAAGAAATATGTTGGGTCTGAATACAGGCTTGCTATGCAAGATGCTTTTTGGAGGCTGAGACAAGGAAACCGTACAGTAGCTGAGTATGATAGAGAGTTTGAGCGCTTGAGCGCTTATTTAGATGAGGGTGTTGGAATTTAACGGTTACATGCATCACATACATGAGCGGAATTTTAAAATTTTTTAACCATTAGATCTGATCTTGCCATGAATACACAATATAACTATATGAGAATAAGAAAAATCACCTTTGATTTTTGTTGAACAGTTGATTTTACTTCGCACCGGGTTGTCGCAAACCACAGTGTCCAAAATCGAACACCTCCAATGAGTAATCCACACTAGAGAGGGGTAAATTGAACCAACAACTTGGTGTTCAACTAGGGCTGGCCGAAATTCCCAAGAGCTAGCTTGGGAAGTGGCGCAAAAGGGAGAGAGGATTAAGAGAAAAAGACTTTCCTTTTGTTTTAATCACTTAACCCTAATTCTCATTAGTTGGCCTTTTATAGTTAGGTTAAAATTCCAACTCCTTAATGAGATTGGGCTCTTTAAAATTGCTGGAGAATTATTAATTGGGCTTCTGGAATTAATTATAATCATTTGGGCTTAATTAAATCCAAATTAAATCTTTTCATAAAAGACCATGCACAAAATCCACAAACTAGGCCCTTTGTGCATCTAATTGGATTTAAATACCCAAATGGATTCCAAATCCAACCAAATTAAATATGTGAGTTCCATAACACTTATGTAACATATATAAATTAATTTGGTCCAAGAAAAAGCCCTCTAAGCCCTTCTGTATGAAGTTGGCGTGTAGCCCTCTTCTGGAGGGCTTCCTCCAACTTCTTCATTCCTTTGGCCCTCTATAATTTCTCCAATGGTCCTATTAATTATTATATCAGTCCTATAACACTTATAGTAGTCTTATAACACTTATAAGACAATAATAATTAATCATGAAATACATTATTTCATTTAGGTCCAATTTACAGAACATTTCTCAAAAGTTCCGCGGACAATTTTATTTGATCATAATTAATTAAACTCTTTAATTAATTATTATCATATTCTCCTCTCTACCTTTATAATAATATCAAATATTATTATCCTTGTCATTTTACCATTTTACCCTTTTCTCTATATGTGTGTGACCTATTGGGTTCCTGTCCATGTTGGCAGTATAATATGTAATTGTGAGTTCTATTCAAAACTCACATGATTTAAACTCCTTTAAATCAATTTATCAATCTCTATTGATATTTTGATACATCATTATACAAGTCATGATTGGCCTCTAGCTAGGCATCATGACTACCCAAATGTCAGGAAAGTCATGTGGTTTGACTGTACCCTTCCATAGAAACAGTTACCGTGCAATTACTCCTTTCACCACTCTTATCTCAATTAGATTATGAGTATGGATTTCTGTCAACTCATATAAATCTAATTATGTATGTTCTATTAATTTAACCATTGTTCCTAAATGCCCTTCATGGATCTCCATCCATCTCGGCATATTACTCTGGCCAGAGATTCTCTGAACAAGGCAATTATAGAATCATGCGAGATAACTTCCCTTGTTAAATCTGGGATGGTGAATCCTTTGTCAATCACTCAACTATCTTCAAGTAGGTCATGATATACCCAATCTCCTAACTATGTTCACTCCCAGTTGGAAGTAATCAGTTATGGAGTCAAAGTATACCACTTGCTACTTAAGATAACTTTGGTGATCTCAAGTCTAAGGATACTTGCACAACCGCTATGAAGAGATTCCTCACTGACATAGATTTAATATCCATATGAGGATTCTCTTTGCAGGTCTCCAATGAACTTGTTCCTCTAACAAGCATCCACATGTTAGCTTTGATTATCATCCATAATCACAACTATGAGAACCATTGCTTGAACCATTCAAGAAGCATAACATGTGCTAGTCTGTCCGAATTAACAATGTCCTATCTTGTTAATTCTATGACTAGGGATATTTAGATATTAACACATTTGCATGCGATAGACATCTCACATCATGAACACCTTCATGATTGCCTTTGCACTGTGTTTATAATATCTAGGACTTCATTTATTAATTTAAGATTTACAAACTCATGTATTCAAACACAGCATTAATAAATGAATGATGCCTTTTATTAAGAATATAAATTTCATACATATGAAAGACATCCCTATTACATGGGCTCTAGGGCATACTCTCTAACAATCTCCCACTTGCACTAGAGCCAATCACTCATATGTCTCAGACCCATGCTATTTATATGGTGATCATGCTTTATCTGGGAAAGTGCTTTAGTGAGGGGATCCGCCACATTGTCATCTGTGGGAACCCTTTCTATTTTCACATCATTTCTAGCTACTATTTCCCTTATGAGATGGTAGCGTCTGAGAACATGTTTGGATCGCTGATGAGACCGTGGTTCCTTTGCTTGCGCAATGGCTCCATTGTTGTCACAATATAAAGGAATCGGATCAACAATGCTAGGCACCACTCCTAGTTCAGTTATGAACTTTTTGATCCAGACTGCTTCTGAAGCAGCAATGTACTCAGCTTCTATCGTGGAATCAGCAGTTGTTTCTTGTTTGGAACTTTTCCAACTAACTGCTCCTCCTCCCATTATGAACACATAACCAGATTGTGATTTACAATCATCTTTGTCAGATTGGAAGCTGGCATCCGTATACCCATTTACTTCCAAACTGCCCTCTCCAAATACCAAGAATACATCCTTAGTCCTTCTCAAGTACTTAAGAATATTCTTGACAGCTGCCCAATGTTCCTCTCCAAAATTAGATTGGAATCTGCTTGTGACACTCAAAGCAAATGCTACATCTGGACGTGTACATAACATAGCATACATGATAGAACCAATTGCAGATGCATATGGTATTCTATTCATGCTCTCTCTATCCTCCAGTGTCTGTGGACACATAGACTTAGAAAGGTGTTTCCCATGCACCATGGGTATAAACCCTTTCTTAGAGAGATCCATATTGAACCTCTTCAATACTTTATCTATATATGTACTTTGAGAAAGACCTAGCAACCTATTGGATCTATCTCTATAGATCCTTATTCCCAGAATATAGGATGCTTCTCCAAGGTCTTTCATGGAGAATTGCTTGGATAACCATATTTTAACAGATTGGAGAAGAGAAACGTCATTTCCCATGATCAATATGTCATCTACATATAGAACTAGGAAGACAATTGCACTCCCACTGACCCTTTTATACACACAAGGTTCATCTTCATTCTGTGAGAAACCAAACTCTTTGATTGTCTCATTGAATCGTATGTTCCAACTCCTAGAGGCTTGCTTCAATCCATAAATGGATCTTTGAAGCTTGCATACCTTTTCGCCATTTCCTGATGTGAATCCTTCTGGTTGTGTCATATACACATCCTCGGTAAGATTTCCATTAAGGAAAGCTGTCTTCACATCCATCTGCCAAATCTCATAATCATAATGAGCTGCAATGGCTAAAAGTATTCTTATAGACTTAAGCATCGCTACAGGAGAAAAAGTTTCGTCATAGTCAATACCTTCTTTTTGACGATAACCTTTTGCTACTAAGCGAGCTTTATAGGTAACTATATTACCTTCCATGTCAGTCTTCTTTTTGAAGACCCATTTGCACCCTATGGGTTTTATCCCTTCAGGTGGTTGAGTTAAAGTCCATACTTTATTCTCATACATGGAGTCCATTTCGGACTGCATAGCCTTAAGCCATAAATCACGTTCTGAACTGTTCAAAACTTCTTGATAGCTTGTAGGCTCATTGTCCTCTACTACAGTTATGCCTCTATCCGAATCAATGTGAAATCCATATCTCACAGGGATAGAACGCATCCTAGTAGACCTTCTAGGATTCTGTGTATAATCAGGTTCAACTGTAATCTCATCATTATGAAATTCAGTTTCGGGTTCAATCGGTTGATCTACTTCTATTTGTGGGTCCTGAACTTCACCAAGTTCAATTTTACTCCCACTGTCTTCTCGTAGGAGAAACTCTTTTTCCAAGAAGACAGCATGCCTTGAAACAAACACTTTTTGTTCTAAGGGATTATAGAAATAATATCCAAACGTTTCTTTTGGATATCCCACAAATAAACATTTGTCAGACTTAACATCCAGTTTGTCTGACATTGTCCTCTTCACATAAGCAGGACAACCCCATACTTTCATATGAGAAAGCGTGGGTTTCTTGTTATTCCACATCTCATATGGAGTAACATCAACCGATTTACTAGGAACTCTATTTAACACATAAACAGCAGTTTCTAGTGCATATCCCCAAAAAGACTTAGGCAAGTCCGCTCGGCTCATCATTGATCGAACCATATCTAATAGTGTTCGATTCCTCCTTTCGGATACACCATTGTGTTGTGGTGTATATGGAGGAGTCCATTGAGATAAAATCCCATTATCTCTAAGATAATCCTGAAACTCTTGACTTAAGTATTCTCCACCTCGATCTGATCTAAGTGTTTTAATACTTTTGCCAAGTTGTTTCTCTACTTCATTTCTGAATTCTTTGAACTTTTCAAATGCTTCAGACTTATATTTCATTAGATAGATGTATCCAAACCTGGAATAATCATCTATGAAAGTAATGAAGTAGGAGTAACCTCCTCTAGCATGTGTAGTCATTGGACCACATACATCCGAATGTATTAAGTCCAAAACCATTTTAGCTCGTTCTCCTTTACCAATAAAGGGAGCTTTTGTCATTTTTCCCAATAAACAAGATTCGCATGTATCAAATGATTCATAATCAAATGATCCCAAATCACCTGACTTGTGCAATTTGGTCATGCATTTTTCATTTATGTGGCCTAAACGACAATGCCATAAGTATGAGGTATTTAGATTATCATGTTTCATTCTCTTGGTATCCACATTATGTACTTCTTTAATTAAATCAAGAACAAATATACCATTCTCAATGATAGCTTTTGCATAAAATATATTGTTCTTAAAAATGTAACAACATTTGTCCTTTAAAGAAATATCATAATCGTTCATTAAACAACTGAAAGAAATAATACTCTTGGACAAAGCTGGAACATAATAACAATTATTTAATTCCAGTACTAATCCACTCGGAAGAGGCAAATGATAAGTCCCCACAACAGTTGTAGAGATGTTTTGTCCAGTAGCTGACTGCAAACAAATCTCTGCCTTTCCAACTCTTCTAAAGCTTCTAAGCCCCTGTAGATCATTACATAAATGAGATCCACATCCGGTATCTAATACCCAAGATTGTTTTGAAGCAATAGAATAAGTATTAATTTCAATCATATGAATACCTGAAGTAGATGCAACAGCTTGCTTCTTCTCCTTAAGAGAATCTAGATAGGCCTTGCAGTTACGCTTCCAATGACCATCTTTTCCACAATGGAAGCAAGTTCCTTTGGGATTCTCTTTCTTGGCAACCTTCTTCTTGGAGATCCCACCATTCTTTGGCTGCGCCTTGGTTATCATCTTCTTCTTCTGCTTCTTGCCTTTAGCAGAAGTGACAACCATGACACTTTTTGGATCTTTCTTAAATGATCCATCAGCTGTCTTGAGCATGTTGATTAACTCAGGAATGGATACTTGGATCTTGTTCATGTTGAAGTTAAGCACAAAAGGTGCATAACTTGGAGCCAACGAGTACAAGATTAAATCTATGTATAGATCATTATCCATAACATAGCCAAGTCTACTCAAATGCTCAATATACCCATACATCTTCAATGCATGAGCAGCAGCTGAAGTGCCTTCCACCATTTTGCAACTAAATAGAGCTCGAGCAATCTCATATTGCTCAGTTCTAGCCTGAGAAGAATAAAGCTCCTCTAGATGCAAAACGATGGTTCTAGCATCCATCATTTCATGTTGCTTCTGAAGCTCCGAGGACATAGCACCCAGCATCAGACATGCTGCTGCTTCACTATCCTCCATGTATTTCCGATAAATGCCTTTGATCTCATCAATGGCATCATCTGATGGATGTGGTGGTGGATCTTTATCCAAGACATAATGGATCTTTTCAGCCCTGAGAACAATTCTCACTTGCCTGATCCAGTCAGAATAGTTGTTGCCAACCAGCTTGTTATCCAAGATTGATCGTATATTAATGTTTGATGTGCTCATGATGATGACCTAGATGTGAAAAAGAAAAGATATGAGAGTATGTTCATATATATGTATGCATTAATAAGGTCTTTAATTAATACATTTACTCCCACTATTTTATTGCGAATTAATAGCCCTCACTATTTAATCCGAGAAAACCCGATGGTTTTCTTAGTGGGCCAATATCCAATCCTTGATATGTAATTTGACCTTGACTGTGGTCAACAAGCCAAATTCCATACCCTTGAAAGGTAGGTATCTCTATACCAATTGTGTCTCTACACAACTATTGGATCATTAGGTTATCAACTCTTGATGCATGCATATCATATATGCATTCCCTAATCTTGCCTCTAGAACCATTAGCCTTGACTGTGGTCAACAAACTAATGGGCTAGCTAAGATGACCCATTTAATTAGATTTGAACATATTCGATATAATGTGAGCTTGACTGTGGTCAACAACCCACACTATAAAGAACTCTGGTTCTCCTCAAATTAATGGAAGGCTTATATACCTTAGTATTTGTTTGAGGGTTTTAGTTAATTAAGTCTCATCATACATGGTTGGCATACATTGGTATGCATCCTATATCTATCACATAAATATAAGCATACAAATATGGTATAGTTATGGACTTCACTACATTGATTTCCCCGAGCCAAGAGGGAAATCAAAAGGTCACACCTAGGTAGTATGCATGATTCAAACAAGAAAATAATTACATTATCTTCAAGCTTGTTGGATCTCCATCCGGCCCATCTTGCTCCTTGATATTGGTCTCCATCTCTATTTCTAATTCTAATCTAAGTAATCTAATTACATTTTACAATTTGAAATGAAATACAAACCAAAAACAAGTGGCCGGGACATGAAAGTCCTCATTGGGCCAAAACATGCATTATGCTCAATCACATTGGGCTTTGTCCATAACTAACCATCATGCCAATCATTCACCCTTATATGCCTTTCTAATGCATAAAGAAATGGATTACTAACTTTGTTTCAACCTTTGAAACTATATTTTGAGTTATTTTAATGATGTGATCAAATTAGGAAACTTTTTCCATTTTGGAAACTTTCATTTTAGGAAACCCTTTTGCATGAATGTGTTCTTGCCTTAATAATCAATCAAATTGATTATTAATTAATTATAAATTAATTATTTAATTAATTAATCATATTAAATAATTAAAAGAATCAATTTTGGGCTTAAAATAAGTGTAGGCCGAAACCCACAGAAGAAAAACCCTAAGTGTGTTCACACACAAACTAGTTTTGTGTCATTTGGACCATTTGGGCCTTTTGGAATGAGCCAAGCCCACTCCAGCCCTTAAAACCCATTAATAAACTTAATTAATGTTTATAATAGTTAATTTAAATCAGCTCCTTGGGCCTACCAAGTCATTTACTAATTTAAACCAAGTCCGTAAACATAATTAAGCCCATTAAGTGGTTTTAATGAATTAAAATTAATCAAATTAATTTAAGGCCCATTTTAATTAATCCAATTAATTAAAAACACTTTAATATATCATATATATCATATTTAGAAGATCAAAAGTCGTTCTAACCAAGAACACATCAAGAACACCAATTTATCGAACTTTTCGACAAAACTAGTTTTCATGCAAAACTTGTTCGATTTTAATTCCGTTCGATCCTACGGCTTAATATCACATATTAAACACATAAAATATCATTTAAATGATTTTTAAATGGATCCATAAGAAATTAAATTAGAACAGCCCCTACATTACCTAGGGTTTCACGCCAAACCCTAATGGGTTTCACGCAAAACCCTAGTCACTTTTCTTCAAAAGTTCCGTTTTTGTTTCCGTCAAATTTATTTGATCACACATACAACCAGAAATCAATATTTCTCATTCATGAACAATCAAATCTAATATTTTAAAGTTCATGAAATAAATAACTCAAAACAAAACAAAACTTATTCCACAGAAAATATAGAATTGTGTATCCATGGCAAAACCTGGCTCTGATACCATGTTGGAATTTAACGGTTACATGCATCACATACATGAGCGGAATTTTAAAATTTTTTAACCATTAGATCTGATCTTGCCATGAATACACAATATAACTATATGAGAATAAGAAAAATCACCTTTGATTTTTGTTGAACAGTTGATTTTACTTCGCACCGGGTTGTCGCAAACCACAGTGTCCAAAATCGAACACCTCCAATGAGTAATCCACACTAGAGAGGGGTAAATTGAACCAACAACTTGGTGTTCAACTAGGGCTGGCCGAAATTCCCAAGAGCTAGCTTGGGAAGTGGCGCAAAAGGGAGAGAGGATTAAGAGAAAAAGACTTTCCTTTTGTTTTAATCACTTAACCCTAATTCTCATTAGTTGGCCTTTTATAGTTAGGTTAAAATTCCAACTCCTTAATGAGATTGGGCTCTTTAAAATTGCTGGAGAATTATTAATTGGGCTTCTGGAATTAATTATAATCATTTGGGCTTAATTAAATCCAAATTAAATCTTTTCATAAAAGACCATGCACAAAATCCACAAACTAGGCCCTTTGTGCATCTAATTGGATTTAAATACCCAAATGGATTCCAAATCCAACCAAATTAAATATGTGAGTTCCATAACACTTATGTAACATATATAAATTAATTTGGTCCAAGAAAAAGCCCTCTAAGCCCTTCTGTATGAAGTTGGCGTGTAGCCCTCTTCTGGAGGGCTTCCTCCAACTTCTTCATTCCTTTGGCCCTCTATAATTTCTCCAATGGTCCTATTAATTATTATATCAGTCCTATAACACTTATAGTAGTCTTATAACACTTATAAGACAATAATAATTAATCATGAAATACATTATTTCATTTAGGTCCAATTTACAGAACATTTCTCAAAAGTTCCGCGGACAATTTTATTTGATCATAATTAATTAAACTCTTTAATTAATTATTATCATATTCTCCTCTCTACCTTTATAATAATATCAAATATTATTATCCTTGTCATTTTACCATTTTACCCTTTTCTCTATATGTGTGTGACCTATTGGGTTCCTGTCCATGTTGGCAGTATAATATGTAATTGTGAGTTCTATTCAAAACTCACATGATTTAAACTCCTTTAAATCAATTTATCAATCTCTATTGATATTTTGATACATCATTATACAAGTCATGATTGGCCTCTAGCTAGGCATCATGACTACCCAAATGTCAGGAAAGTCATGTGGTTTGACTGTACCCTTCCATAGAAACAGTTACCGTGCAATTACTCCTTTCACCACTCTTATCTCAATTAGATTATGAGTATGGATTTCTGTCAACTCATATAAATCTAATTATGTATGTTCTATTAATTTAACCATTGTTCCTAAATGCCCTTCATGGATCTCCATCCATCTCGGCATATTACTCTGGCCAGAGATTCTCTGAACAAGGCAATTATAGAATCATGCGAGATAACTTCCCTTGTTAAATCTGGGATGGTGAATCCTTTGTCAATCACTCAACTATCTTCAAGTAGGTCATGATATACCCAATCTCCTAACTATGTTCACTCCCAGTTGGAAGTAATCAGTTATGGAGTCAAAGTATACCACTTGCTACTTAAGATAACTTTGGTGATCTCAAGTCTAAGGATACTTGCACAACCGCTATAAAGAGATTCCTCACTGACATAGATTTAATATCCATATGAGGATTCTCTTTGCAGGTCTCCAATGAACTTGTTCCTCTAACAAGCATCCACATGTTAGCTTTGATTATCATCCATAATCACAACTATGAGAACCATTGCTTGAACCATTCAAGAAGCATAACATGTGCTAGTCTGTCCGAATTAACAATGTCCTATCTTGTTAATTCTATGACTAGGGATATTTAGATATTAACACATTTGCATGCGATAGACATCTCACATCATGAACACCTTCATGATTGCCTTTGCACTGTGTTTATAATATCTAGGACTTCATTTATTAATTTAAGATTTACAAACTCATGTATTCAAACACAGCATTAATAAATGAATGATGCCTTTTATTAAGAATATAAATTTCATACATATGAAAGACATCCCTATTACATGGGCTCTAGGGCATACTCTCTAACAGAGGGCTTGGCTACAGAAGAAAGATTATGTCAGCGATTTGAGAGGGGACTGCATACTGAGTTGAGGCAGATCATTGGGGCCCAGAAATACCCAGATTTGAGAACTATGATTGATGCAGCTCTCAAGTTAGAAACTACTCAAGTTGAGCAAGCAGAGAGGCAGTCCCGATTTCAGCAAAAGAGGAAGCAGGGACAGAGCAGTGGAAAGTCAGGACAGAGTAAAAAGTAAAAGGGTCAACAGGCACCTCAAGGTCATTCACCAGCAGGCAGAGGATAGGGTAGTGCCTCCCGTGGCAAGTCTACTGCCACCACGACATCTAGTGCACCCTGAGGCAAAGATAGTGGGTCAGCAGTACAGTGTGAGCATTGTGGCAGGACACACCCTGGGGAGTGCAGATTTCTGAGAGGAGTCTGTTTCAAGTGTGGGTCCCGAGATCACCAGATCAAAGACCGTCCCATGATACAGACTGCTTCAATAGCTTCACCAGCTTCCGATACTGGATCTTTTGCACCACGTGGCCGTGGTAGGGGAGCAGCCCCTAATCCGTCAGCCTCCAGACCAGTTGGCCAGTCGTCTCAGGGACAGAGGCGGTCAGGGGGACAGACATATGCTGTGAGAGCTCGTGAAGAGGAGGATGCTCCTGATGTGATTGTGGGTCAGTTCATTCTGTTATCTAACTCTGTATATACATTGATAGATCCTGGATCCACCCATTCCTATATTAGCACAGAATTGGCACGGGGTAAAGGGATGAAAGAGGCCTACTTGGACCAGGACATCTTGGTGAGTAATCCTCTGGGGCATAGTGTGGTAGTGAATAAGGTATATAGACAGTGTCCTATCAGTGTCCAGGGACATGTATTCCTGGCAAATCTTATCGAATTGCCCTTTCGTGAGTTTGATTTAATTCTTGGGATGGATTGGCTATCCGCCCACCAAGCGACTGTCGAGTGCAGAAAAAAGAGGGTTACATTACAGCGTCAGAATGGTGATGACATCACTATTATGGGTGCGAGATCTGACTTTTTGTCAGAGGTGATATCAGCTACTGCAGCAAAAAGATTGATCAGAAAAGGCTGTGAAGCATATATGTGTTTTGCAGTGGAGGTGAAGAAGGATAGTTTAAAGGTGTCAGATGTGCCTACAGTTAGGGAGTTCCAGGATGTGTTTCCGGATGAGCTTCCAGGCTTACCACCTGATAGAGAAGTGGAATTCTCCATTGAGGTCACTCCTGGTACTGCTCCTATCTCTATTGCTCTGTATAGAATGGCACCTGCAGAATTGAAAGAGTTAAAGATTCAGCTTCAGGAGTTGCTCGAAAAGGGATTTATCAGACCTAGCACTTCTCCTTGGGGAGCACCTGTCCTATTTGTAAAGAAAAAGGATGGGACTCTTCGACTGTGCATAGATTACCGGCAACTAAATAAAGTGACAGTCAAGAAACAAGTATCCCCTTCCTCGCATTGAAGATTTGTTTGATCAGCTTAAGGGAGCGGGTGTCTTCTCTAAGATAGATATGAGATCGGGCTATTATCAAATGGGGGTAAAAGAAACTGATGTGCCTAAGACTGCTTTTCGTACTAGGTATGGCCATTATGAGTTTTTGGTCATGCCATTTGGGCTTACAAATGCGCCAGCAGCTTTTATGGACCTGATGAACAGAGTTTTTCACCCCTACTTGGATCATTTTGTGGTGGTCTTCATTGATGACATACTAGTGTATTCTAAGACACCAGAAGAGCATGATAAACATCTGAGGATTGTATTGCAGACATTGAGAGAAAAGCAGCTTTATGCCAAATTTAGCAAATATGATTTTTGGCTGAATGAAGTATCCTTTTTGGGTCATGTTATCTCATCAGAGGGTATTGAAGTAGATCCTTCAAAGATTGAAGCAATCCTTCAGTGGAAGCCACCCAAGAATGTAACCGAAGTGCGAAGTTTTTTGGGTTTAGCTGGATACTATAGGAGATTTATCAAGGGCTTCTCCACCATTGCAGTTCCTATGACAAGACTGCTACAGAAAAATGTCAAATTTGTGTGGACTGACAAGTGCCAAGAGTGTTTTGAGAAATTAAAGACGATGTTGACAGAAGCTCCTATACTTACTCAACCTGAGTCAGGCAAGGATTTTGTCCTTTACAGTGATGCTTCCAAGAATGGGCTAGGCTGCGTTCTGATGCAAGAAGGCAAGGTGATAGCTTATGCTTCTCGGCAACTCAAGACTCATGAGAAAAACTATCCTACTCATGATCTAGAGTTAGCAGCCATTGTTTTTGCATTAAAGATATGGAGGCATTACTTATATGGAGAAAGATGCTACATTTACTCAGATCACAAGAGTTTAAAGTATTTGCTTACCCAGAAAGAACTCAATCTTAGACAGAGACGCTGGTTGGAGTTGATCAAAAACTATGATTGCTACATCGACTATCATCCAGGAAAAGCAAATGTAGTGGCTGATGTGCTCAGCAGAAAATTTATGTCAGGTAATGTTAATGTTTTGAAATGAATTTTTGCAAGGCATTGATAAGTGTAAATGATTAATAGTAATCTTTGCAGCTCTTCGGGCAATGAACACCAGCTTAAGTTTGGCTACAGATGGAGCTATAATAGCTGAACTATGAGTTAAACCAGATTTTGTACATCAAGTGAAAGCGGCTCAGAAAGGAGATGACAAACTAAATGCTATTGTGGAAAAGCTACATCATAACAGTGAAAGTGACTACTCATTGTCAAATGATGGAAGCCTTTATTTCAAAGGGAAACTTTATGTGCCAGCTCAGGAAGAATTGAAGAAAGAGATTCTGACAGAAGCACACCATAGTAGCTATGCTATGCATCCTGGGAGTAACAAAATGTACCAGGATTTGAAAATCTACTATTGGTGGCTAGGTATGAAACGGGATGTAACTGAATTCGTGGGTAAATGCCTGACATGTCAACAGGTAAAAGCAGAACATCAGGTACCTTCTGGGCTACTTCAACCACTTGTTATTCCAGAGTGGAAGTGGGATCAGGTAACCATGGATTTTGTGACTGGGCTGCCTATGACTCAGTGGAAACATGATGCCATTTGGGTAGTAGTTGATCGCCTCACCAAATCAGCTCACTTCTTGCCAGTTCGGATGGATTTCTCTTTGACCCGACTGGCAGAACTCTATATAAAGGAAGTACTTAGATTGAATGGAGTGCCTGCATCCATTGTGTCAGACAGGTATCCCAGGTTTACTTCTCACTTCTGGAAGAGTTTCCAAGATGCTCTGGGTACTAGACTTCGCCTCAGCACGGCTTTTCACCCTCAGACTGATGGACAATCCGAGCGGGTGATTCAGATATTAGAGGATATGCTTCGGTGTTGTGTCCTAGAGTTTGGTACTAATTGGGAAAAACATTTGCCATTAGCTGAGTTCGCCTACAACAACAGCTATCAATCCAGTTTGAAAATGGCTCCATTTGAAGCATTGTATGGTGGGAAGTGCAGGACTCCTTTGTTCTGGACTGAATTGAGTGAAAGAAAGCTTTTGGGTTCGGATTTGATTCGTGACTCTGAAGAAAAAGTCCATATCATTAAAAACAGACTAAAGGAAGCAATGGATCGTCAGAAGTCTTATGCAGATCTGAAAAGAAAAGATATCGAGTTCGAGGTCGGAGATAAGGTCTTTTTGAAGGTATCTCCTTGGAAAAAAGTTTTGAGATTTGGGAAGAAGGGCAAGTTAAGCCCTAGATTCATTGGTCCGTATGAGGTACTTCAACGAGTGGGTCCCGTGGCCTATAGATTGAAATTGCCATCTGCTTTGGAGAAGATACATGATGTCTTCCATGTGTCCATGCTCCGAAGATACAGGTCTGATCCGAGCCATGTAATAACACCAGAAGAAATTCAAGTTCAGACTGACATGAGTTATGAAGAAAGGCCAGTAAAGATTTTGGCTAGGGAAGTCCGACAGCTTCGAAACAAACAGATTCCTTTGGTGAAAGTCCTATGGCATCACCATAATGTCGAAGAAGCAACATGGGAACCCGAAGCAATGATGAGACAGCGTTATCCTCTACTTTTTAGTTCAGGTAAATTTCGAGGACGAAATTTCTTTTAGTAGGGGAGAAATGTAACGGCCTCAACATCGGGTCAGCCGTGAACAGTACTTTCCGATGGTGAATAGTGCTTTTCGAGCCCGAAAGGACACCCGAAACTCAAAAATATTTTATTGGACCATCGAAAAGTATTGGTCATAGTGAGTCCGGAGTTGAAATTTGAAGTGAAATTGAGGTCAAATGGGCCTCTAAAAGTCAAAAATACTAAAAAGTTAGAGAGTCAATTTTCCTGGTAGGGAAGGTGACTTGATTTTGTGTAAACAATTAAAAATAGTAAACGAACTCTGAATATTGCCATATTTTGCCTGCCTACATGAATTTTTGTGTAGAATATTTTAGTGATGAGAATGGAATTTTTCGGTGACACCGGCAATTGTCGAATCAGACCGATAAGTTTAAATCGGACCGATAACGAACTCCGATTGAGCCAAAAATTTGCGTGCTAGCTATTTTTGATGTGATAAGAGTGATGGAATTATTTTTGGAGTGATTTGATGGCTGGAAGAGAGAGAATTTTAATTGGGCCTTTAGGGGCCTAAATTGGGCCTTTTAAGTTAAATGGGCAAAGCCCATTATTCTAGCCCAATTTTGGGCCCAATATGGAGGTATTTAAAGGCTGAATTTCTGGAGAAAACTCCAGATTTTTCCTGTGTCTCCTTCTTCCTCCTCCTTGGTCGAATACCCTTCACTCTTCTCTCCCTCTCTTTTGCTTCTTAACCACTTAATATTTCTCTTAAATTCCAAGTTAGGAATTGTAGTTCCATCCCTCTAATACACTAAAATAGCTTCACTTAGTTGATTTGGGCAAAGGAAGTGAAGAAATCAAGGAAAGAAAGAAAGAGGGGTGAGTTGGAGCTTGATAATTTTAATGTTTTAAATTGATTTTTTAGTGGTTTTCCATAGATTTTTGGGTGTAGATTATGATTATGAGGTTGGTTTTTGCACTTGAGAACAAGAAAATGAAGAAATCTAAGCTTAAATGGGCTGCCTATGTAGGTGAGCAAATTGAGGGGAGTTTTTCCAAAAGCAAAGGCAAGGGAAAGGAAGCCTAGACTCCCTAATTGAAGAGAAAATTGTAAGTGACTAATAAATCTTTACATTTTCTAAGTTTATAAATTTTTTCTTAATTATGTAATTAGGACAAAAATGTTTAAAGTTGTTAATTGATGCAAATATGTTAGGGTAATTGTAATTAAGTGAGAGAAATGATGAATGGAAGATGTAAATGAAAGAAATAAAATTTTTAGGAAGGTGAAGTGGGTTGGCCGAATTTTATAATTAGGGTATATAGTGAGAAATTGCACAAAAATAATAATTGTTAGCTTAAATTAATAGTAGAGATGAAAATTAATATCCATGAATTTTTAGAGAATTTTTGGAATTAATTTGGGAATTTTTAAGATTATTTATAGTGTATGTAGATAGTAAAAGTTGTGATTTATAGTGAATTAATTGATTATTTTAATGAAAAATGATAATAAATAATAAATAATGTATAAACAAATTTTATTGGTATTTATTGAAATTATTGTGATTTTATTTAGAATTTAATGTTATTATGTATATTGAAAATAATTGAATTATTGGTTAATAATTGCATAAAAATAGTGAAATTGATTAAGTTATGTGAAATTAAATTAATGTTAACAAAAAGAAATAAAAAATCAATTATTGAATTTTTCGGACTTGAAAAGAATTAATAAAGTAATTATTCATGTGCCCTTAGAATTAGTCTGACAGTAAAAACTAGTTCTGGATATAGTTGGCTAGCCATAGGAACACCCTTTACCGCGGTGCAGGTCATGGCGACTTGCTTTGCTATGGGTAGGATCATTGATCTCCATAGCTTAAGTGTTAATGTGACAGTGAAAAGTGCAGTGTTCTGAGAATGGTTCCTTGGAAATCATTTCTCTTTTTAGTGGGGCCCGTGGGGTCCATGTTCCGTGTATCCGGTCTGAGATTTGTTGCCGGATATGTACTAGGGGCATAATGGTAATAAATTGAGAAAGAAATGAAAAGACAATAAAAAGTAGGAAAAGAAAGTGAAAAAGGACCATAATGAAAGAAAAAGAAAGTTTAGGGGCAAAATGGTAATTTTCCCAAAAAGTGTAAAAAGATAGTAAATTAAGTGAGAATTTACTAATTAAGGATAAAACAGTCAAATAATAGTTAAATTAAGTAAAAAGTAAATTTTATGGACAATAAGGGCAAAAATGTAATTTTGCTTATAATTGACAAATTAAGTGTAAAGAAACGTAAATTGCTTCAGTTATCAATTTAAAGATTATCATTGAGCCTATAATGGCAAAATTGTAATTATGTGACTAAATTGAATAACCTTATAGAAAATGTTAGGTTGTTGTTTAAAGGTGATAATAATTGATTTTATAATTATGTTCATATTTATATGCTAATACTTAAGAATAAAAATGGAAATGTTAGGAAATGTATCGATTGTTAGTCACCATTGAGCATATTGAGTGCTCAGCGTGTAGTTTTACTGCGCGCAGGTAAACAGGAGCTGGAACAAGAATTCAGACTGCAGGATTTCTTTTAGATTGCTCTAGTTGTATAATTTTGGCATGTATATATATAAATATATGAGTACAAGTTTTACTTATGGTTATGTAATGTAAACAGAAGTTATTGTACTAAAGAGTATTGGATTGTGAACAAATAAAATGGATGAAATGAATGTATATGGCTGTATTTTTTATTGTTGTGCCTCTGAGAGGCTGTGGGAATTGTCTGCTTTTCAGGGGGCTAGTACTATGTACAGCCCTTATATTGCAAAATTTTTATTAGGTGCATAGTAAATTGGACAGTTATAAGTCAGCGGCGAAATTTAATTATTGATTAAATAAATATCGATAAGGTTTTTAGGTATGGAAAAAAAAAATTTTCGGTCTTCGGTATGCTGGTACAATTTAAGAAGGGATAAGGGTGTTACAAATAGGGACCTAGCGTCAGTAACTTTTACAACCCTACTCAAAGACCACGAAGACAATATGCACAAAAATTACATTTCTTCCCAAAAAATTAAGGTATGTCCTAAACTTAAATGTATATATGAAAACCTACTAAAAATACAATGTATTTTCTTTTGGAAAATGATGTATTTTCTTTTTATAAAAAATAATATATTGTATATTTTTTCACAAAAGAACATACAATATATTTTTTTTAACTAAAGATCGTTTAATATATATTTTTTGTTTTGAGAAAGATTATACACTTTATTTTTTTAATTTTAAAAAGATCATACACTGTATTTATTTATTTTTAAAAATATCATACATTTTATATTTTTTTACAAAAGAATATACACTGTATATTGTTTTCCAAAAAAGCATACATTATTTTTTTAATAGATGATATGCTTTATTTTGTTTTCTTAAATAATATTCTGTATTGCACATAAATGCAGGTTAAGCCATCAAGTGATGTTCAATTTACTGTTTATCATTACCAAAATACATACGTTGTGAATATTGAAGAAAGAACTTGCACATGCAACAAATTCCAGCTAGATGAAATGCCTTATCCTATGCATTAGCAGTAATAAGAGATAGGAACTAAAATCCTCATGTGTACTGCTCAACATACTACACCAAACATACAATGATAGCAACATATGAAGAAATTGTTAATTCAATACCAGGTGAATCTACATGAAAGATACCTATAAGTGTTCAAACAGAAGTTGTATTGCCTCCTAATGGAAGAGTTAGGTCCGGCAGACCAAAACAGAGAAGAATCAAAGAAATTTGGGAAACTAAAAACTCTATAAAATGTGGACGATGTGGAAAATATGGTCATAACAGAAAAACTTGTAGAGATATTCCTAGGAAATAAAAAAAAATTCAGAATTTTCTTTTCAGGAAACTTCGCTGAGTTCTGTACTTTTTCCATTACAAATATACAATGTATTTTTTTTTTGCATAAAACATACAGTGCATAAACTTTTGACATAAAAAAAATACAGTGTATGATTTTTTCAATAATAAAAAATACATTGAATGATAATTTGAGAATAAAAAATAAAGTGTACGATCTTTTGAAACAAAAAAAATAGACTACATTATCTTCTTAAAAACAAAAAAAAATACTCTGTATGATATTTTGTAAAAAAAATATACAGTGTATAATCTTTTTAAAAATAAATAAATATAGTGTATGTTCTTTTAAAAGTAAAAAAATACAGTATATAATTTTTTCAAAATAAAAAAAATATAATTTATGATCTTTTGTAAAAAAAAAATAGTATATGATTTTTTGCAAAAAAAATATACAGTGTATGATCTTTTGTAAAAAAAATATATGGTGTGAACAAATACAAATTATGATCTTTTGTAAAAAAATATATATAGTGTACAATCTTTTGTAAAAAAATATATATAGTATGATCTTTTGTAAAAAAAATATACAGTGTATGATCTTTTCAAAAAATTAAAAAATACAATGTATGATCTTTTAAAAATAAAAAATATACAATATATCATCTTTTCTAAATAAAAAAATACAGTGTATGATATTTTTGAAATAAAAAAATACACTATCTCTTCTTTTGAAAGTAAAAAAACGGTCTATTATCTTTCATAAAAAAATATACAGTGTATGGTATTTTAAAAAAATAAAACATTGTATGATCTTTTCTAAATAAAAAAAATGTATAAAAGTTTAATTAAAAAGGATTGTATGATGTTTTAAAAAAATACAATCTATAATCTTTTAAAATAAAAAAATACAGTATATGATTTTTTCAAAAATAAAAAAATACATTATATGTTCTTTTAAAAGAAAAAATACACTATATTATCTTTTCAAAAAAAAATATATATAGTATATGTCCTTTTGAAAGTAAAAAAATTATAGTGTATCACCTTTTCAAAAATAAAAAAATACAATGTATAATCTTTTGTAAAAAAATATACAATGTATGATCTTTTGTAAAAAAAATATACAATGTATGATATTTTGTGAAAAAAAAATATCAAAAAGATTATACAGTGTATGATCTTTTCAAAAATAAAAATATATAGTTTATGATCTTTTGAACATACAGTGTATAAGTTTCTCGACAATAAAAATTACATTGTATGATATTTTGAAAATAAAAAAATACAGTGTATGATCTGTTCATTACAAAAAAAATACATTGTATGATATTTTATAAAAAAATATACAGCGTATGATCTTTTTAAAAAAAATATACAATGTATGATTTTTTCAAAAATAAAAAAATATAATGTATGATTTTACCAAACAAAAAAATACACTGTATGATCTTTTGTAAAAAAAATATACAGTGTATGATTTTTTGAAAAAAAATAAAAATACAGTATATGATCTTTTTAAAAAAATACTATGTATAATATTTTGTAAATAAAATATACAGTGTATAATCTTTTCAAAAATAACAAAACATAGTGTATGATCTTTTAAAAATAAAAAATACAGTGTATGATCTTTTTGAAAACAAAAAAATATATATTGTATGATTTTTTTAAAAAAATATATAGTTATTAATGTCACTACTATATCAGACTATCTATTTGCAACAAAAGGAGTTGGAATTGATCAAATTTCTCCGCCTCCTACTGCCCTGGACAACATTAACAATGTAAAAAAAATATACACTGTTTTTCATCACTATATGATCAAAAAAATATACATTGATTGGCATCACTGTATGATCATACAATATATACACAACATTTTGAAAAAAACTAAACTAGCTTTATAGTATCCATTACAACTTTTTTGTTCAATTTTCTTCTTTTCACTTTTTTTTTCATTTCCTTCAGTATCACTTTGAATGGTTCCTTGTTGCTTACCTATACCATACATGTACAATAAAAAACCTAATATATCCCTATAATTTTACATTAAAATTTTTTTGAATCGTTTTTCCTTCGATGAAGTACTCGCAAAATACTGCTATAAAAATTCCTCAATCACTGAAAAACATATAATTAAAACATGAAAAAATGATGTAAAATGTAAAAACACTACAATTAATAAAAATATTAACATATTATATGCAAAAAAATAATAAACATACCTACTTGTTTGAATAGGAAGGTTTTCAACATACACAACCTCAATTGGATGATTTTCTTTACTATGATCATTAGTTTGCGTATCGCTTACTCCATCAAAAAATTCTAAACACTCAAAAAAATATGGTAGTATAACAATATATGCATTTACTGTCAAGTCAGCGTCCAACTTCTTTCGTGCTAATTCCAATGAATCATACACAAAAAATTTTCTCTCCATCACTAAAGACCTTCCCAAAATCCAATGAAACCTATCTACAATTATGGGCAAAAAAACATAGTCCACCTCCAGCCACACTATATTATACAGCATGAAACTATCGGTCCCAATAATATACTCAGCCAGTAGATGTCCAGCATTTATAAACAAAATATCTTTGTTCTTATCATTGTAATTCTTGTATTCCCATTGTATTGTTTAGTCGAACAATCTGTCAGTTGTCGTAAATGTACACTAAACATTGTGACTAGCTTTCCCCCTTTTGCGCATATAGTAAAAAAAACACATCTAAGTGATGAAAAAAATAAACAAAATAAAATACAATTAAAATATAAAATTTAAAAACAGATACGATATATATAGACATATACATACCTCATTACTAAGCTCTCTTCTAGAGTATGCTAAATCATACCACCATCTCTTATCTTCAATAATTGCAACACCAAAATGGAACTTTTTGTCCAAAGTTGAATTTTTTTTGTATAAATTCGGTCTTTGTCCCTAACAATAAACAAAAAATAATATATTATAATTGTATGAAAAAAAAACAAAAACTTTAAATAAAAGTAAGAAAATTTTTAGTAAATTACTTGGTACTTTTCTTAAGCAAACCCTCATCAACCCAAAGGAGATACTCCATTAACTTTGTATATTCAATACTCTCTTCAATACTAATGTTAAATGGATTATCAATAATGTAACACCCGAAACAGAATAGTTATTTCCGATATGAACTTAAACGTTTTGCCTAAATTTTTTTTTTAATTACCAAACTTATTCAAATTCAAAACATCAATGTATCAGAATTTTGGCAGCATAATGGCTACCCACTATTGACCTCCTAAAATGTCAAACAATAACACAGCCTCCAAGAGGCACAATAGAAGAACACAAACAACAGATACCAATCATTCGCATACCAATCATATTTATTTACTGTTATATCAGTAATTATTATCACAAAATAATAGTTAAACAAATACAATAAATTCTCACTATTATTAGATGAGTAAATACATGCCAAAATACCTAGAAGTACAAGCAATCCTTTTCTTCAGACTTCACTCTGCTGTGTACTATGCTCCAGCTCCTTTTCAGAACCTGCACGCAGTAAAAACTACTTGCTGACCATTAAATATGCTCAATGGTGACTATCAATCCTAGAATTTTCAATTAAACATAATTATCATATTTATGACAATTATTACGTTGTCTTATCAAAAGTTACTTTTAATCATTTATGCAGACTTTTCAGATCATTATCAACACTTTGGTAAACTTTTTACTTTGATTTAAATTTTTCACTTAATTCAGAATATTCTCTTTTTGTCGTTCAATAATAAAATTTACATTTTTGTTTTCTTATATTTACTTATACTTAACTTTTACGTATGACACTTTTCAAGTAAAATTCTCTATTTAATTAATTCAGTACAATCTTATTTTAAAGAAACGATTTACATAATTAATTGCCACGGTAACGGAAGATTTTCAATGCAGTACTTTATGTCTTCATTAATTGCAACATTATTCTTTTAATAGTAAAAATTTCAATTTCGCTATTTATTCTTTTATTTTTACTCGAACTTTTTGAACTACTAGTCAGATTCCAATTATCAAAGTTTTTAATATTCAATGCAAAGTGATGTACTTGATTAGAAACACTTTGCAAATAAGTCTTTAATTCCTTCCTTTTTCTATACAAAGGTTCTTTTACTTACTTATAGAAGACTTGGCACTTTTCATTTCTAATTACAAAATTATCGTCTATTTACTTATTTTTACCTTTAGTTAACTTTTGGCTTACAAAAGTTCATATCAGATTTTGTTTGAATTTTTCAGATAGCATATTACTATTTTAGCCTCTAATTTCTCATTATGAAATTACCATTTTTTTCTTTTTCAGAAGCACATTTTTGGGCTATTTAATCATTAAACTACTATTTTACCTAGTAAAATAGTCTCTTTTCACATTTCCTTATTAATTTCAATTTTTGGAAAAACTTACATTTTTTCCAAAAACTTTTTAATTCATTCACGTAAGTTCTTTTATTCAAAACTTTTACATTCAGTTTACTTTTACAAATTCTGATTTATTCTTTTCAATATACCCCTAATGCAATAAAACAGGACTTTCAGATAGGATACGCGGGATGTGGACCCTACAGGGCCACAACAGAGAGAGAAATGACCCCTAAGGGATTATTTCTCACAGAGCAGAGAACAGAGACAGAGAATCCCATGGTGATCAGAGATCAAGTCCATAACATAACAAGTCGTCATAACTTGCACTGTGGTATAAGGTGTTCCTATGGCTAGCCATTTATATTCTGTATAAGACTATTACTACCTGACTATTGCTAAGGACAAAATCAATCAATTATTTTCAAAGTACTTTTCAGACTTTCAGAACATTTTAATTTCTTTATTTTTCTTAAACAATATATTTTTGTCAATTGCATTTTTTTAGTGCTTTTGACTATTCAGTCATTTTCTCAATCTTTTGACAAAACTTTTAAAATACTTTTAAATTTCAAATAGTTGCAGATTTTTTTCTTTGAATCAGTATAATTTATCAGTTAATCTTGTCAGATCTTTGACTATTCAAATCTTTTATTTTCAGTCACTTTATTCTTTTTTTCTTTTTAACTTTTTTTTTGAAATTATTCTACAATAATTCACCAGAGACATTTTTCTCAAAAACTTTTCAGACTTTTAAAAATAAACTTGATGTTTGCTTCCCTTTCAAATCATCTTGAAAAAAAATAAAAAAAAATTACAATTGAACATACTGTAAATGAGATAATTACACTGTATCTCGTTTACATATAATGACTTTTTTTTATTTAATCTAGTAGTTTTAACCATTTCATGACTTTTGTATTTGAGATAAATACAGTGTATATTATTCTCAGAAAAGAACATACACTATATATTCTTTCCATAAAAGAAATTACACTGTATATAAAACAAAAAAAAACTTACTTTTTTTCAACATCTTCTTCAACAGATACAACATTCTCTTTGTCAGAAATATAATCTCCATGTTTTTCATATTTTTCATGCTTTTGGACTCTTTCAGACGAGTTATTGATAGGATCTGATACTAATACAATTTGTTTGTTTGTCTCATTTAATTTTGTAACAAAAAAATACAGTGTATGATCTTTTAAAAATAAAAATAAATTACATTGTGTCATTTTTTATAAAAAATATACAGTGTATTATCTTTTGTAAAAAAAATATATAGTGTATGTTCTTTTATAAAAAAGTTGTATGATCTTTTGTAAACAAAAAACTACATTGTATGATCTTCTCAATATTAAAAGATACACTGATGATCTTTTCTAAAAAAATATACAATGTATGATCTTTTGTATATAAAAAAAATATAATGAATGACCTATTCAAAGTAAAAAATGTTGTGTATGATCTTTCTAAAAATTTGAAAATAAGAAAATACAACGTATTATATTTTTTGTAAAAAAATATACAATGTATGATCTTTTCAAAATTAAAAAACACACTGTATGATCTTTTCAAAATAAAAAATATATTGTATGATCTTTTCAAAATAAAAACAAATTACATTGTATCATTTTTTGTAAAAAATATACAATATATTATCTTTTATAAAAAAATATATATTGTATGATCATTTATTATATTTTTTTATTTTTGAAAAGATCATAAATATATATTTTTTTACAAAAGAAAATACACCGTTTATGAAACATAACAAAACTTACTTTTTTTCCAACATCTTCTTCAACAGGTACAACATTCTCTTTGTCAGAAATATAATCTCCATATTTTTCATCTTCTTCATGCTTTTGGACTCCTTCAAACGAGTTATCAATTGGATCTGATACTAGTATAATTTGTTTGTTGGTCTCATCTAAATCCTGTAACCAAAAAAAAATTATTGTATTTTAATTAATATGCACATATTATAAAATATACATACATATATATATATATATATATATATATATATATACAAATATTTAATTTTACTAAAATTTATTTCTTTCTGCTAACTAAGTTCCATCATTACAGCTTGTACAATACAATCAAATGTCTCATCACCCATATTGTTAATGAATGAAATAGACATTTGTCTCTTTACGAATGAATCTTGTTATAAAATAATGAAATTTAATTACATTCCAATATGAAATTTTATTTTATTAAAGTGTATGATCTTTACTAAAAAAATATACAATATATGATCTATTTAAAATAAAAAATACAATGTATGATCTTTTTTACAAAAATAATATACAGTGTATGATCTTTTTTAAAAAAAAAAGTTGTATGATCTTTTTTAAAATAAAAAAAAAGTTATATGATCTTTTGTAAACAAAAAACTACATTGTATGATCTTTTCAACATTAAAAGATACATTGTATTATCTTTTCTAAAAAATATATAATGTATGATTTTTTGTATACAAAAAGAATATAGTGTGTCTTTTCAAAGTAAAAAACACTGTGTATGACCTTTGTAAAAATAAAATAATACATTATATGATCTTTTTGAAAATAAGAAAATACAACGTATGATCTTTTTTTGTAAAAAAATATACAATGTATAATCTTTTCAAAATTAAAAAACACATTGTATGATCTTTTTAAAATAAAAAAATACAGTGTATGATCTTTTTAAAATAAAAATAAGTTATATTTTATCATTTTTTGTAAAAAATATACAGTGCATTATCTTTTGCAAAATAAGAAAAAAATATATAAAGAATGTATGATCTTTTCCAAATTAAAAAATACACTGTATAATCTTTTCAAAATAAAAAAAATACACTGTATGATATTTTTGTAAAAGAATATACACTTCAAAAAATGTACCGTAATCTATTTTCTCAAAACAAACACTGTATTTTGTTTTATATAGTGTTTATTTACTTTTTATAAAACTAAATAAAACGCTGAAATTCTATTCATAAAACATGAAAAGCAGTAAAACTTATTTCATTTAGTTCTTCATTATATGTTTTATTCCCATCAATGTCTTTCCCAACAGGTATCCTTCTTTATACCCATATCTGCATCCTCCTCAGCATTGATATCATGAAAAGAATATACATAATTTTCATTTTGCTCATTTTTTTGATGACCTTCAAAAATAGAACTAGCAAAACCCTGATGAAAATTGATAATTTATCACTTACACATAATTTAATAATCAATACTGTAAAATCCATATATAATGTATGCAATACAAAATATTACCTGAGTGCTAGCACCACAATCTATTTTCTGACACATTGCAGAAACAACTTCATAAATCTTGGCCAGTTTTGCATTTATTTCTGGATACAACACATTTTTAAAATAACATACATCTTCTTTCATGATCCTAATATCTTTTCCAATTTCAAGCTGCTTAGAACATATTGATTCAATCTTTTCCTTCATGTCATAAGGAGATACATCCTTTTCAACATGACAACTTTCTTGCTGAGACATACGAACAAATGATGATGGATCACCAGCAATACATTGTACAAATTCAAGAGAATTTACCACCTGGTGAAGGTGTTGGGATACTGTTTAAACCCCTTTCACCCTCTGAATCACCATCCTCATCCTCATCAATATTATTAATAACAAATACTTCATTGCTATATCTGACCAAATTTCTCAAGTCATACAACTCAATCTCTTTATTTGTTGGCCGAATATTTTCTACCTTCAACTAAAGAAACAAAAAAAAAAACAAAAAAAGACAAAAATTAATTCACCTCTGAACATAAAAATAAATAATGTATTTTCTTTTTGTTAATCTAATGAACAAACAGTTTGTACAATATTAAAAAATACAAACTCTTTGAAAAAATAATTACCTTCTTATTAAAAAGGTGACTCTCAACAAACTTCCAATGAGCAAAGTGTTCAATCTTTCACCTCAATAAGTGAGGAAAACTATTGTTAATTGATACCCCAAAACATGGATCAACCGTATCACAATACTCATAGAACCACAACAAAAAGGCCAATGGGTATCCTTTTAGCCTGTACATCTTTGAGCAATGCCTTTCTTCAAACTATCTCCTAAGGCTTTTTAATGTCATATCAAAAACTTCTTTCCCCATGGATAATTGTTGTATCTACCACTATCAACAACTTCAATTTGCTCTTTACTTACAATTTTAGCCCCTATGTCCGATAACAAATATGCATGAACCAAATACAGTATAGCCATTTTAACTTTATCCTCATCTGATTCAAACTTTGCCCTAAAAAAATCTCGCTTATAAATTTTTTTGAAATTTTTCTATTTTTTGGAAAATACTTATTAATATAATCAGCACCGTCACTTGATAAGCTTCACCAGTCAAAATCTCCACTGCACTTTAATCTAGTAACCATAGCAAACTGAGCTATATCAAATGTCAAAATATTACCATTTATATTTACAGATAATTCTTTAGCATTACTTGTGCATATCTCCCTCAACAGTAGCGAATGTACCACTTGCCCTTGAACCATAATCCTTGGCATCTCTAAAAAATATCCAAAACATGAATTTCTAAAATTTTTTTTCTGCCCCTCATCTAATGCTCTAACAATCAATCCAGGTACATCATTCACCAAAGCAAAATTAATATTACCTTTAAAATAGCCATTTAGATCAACGAATGAATCACCGGGCTTTCTTGGATCTGCTAGCTTCTCTATTTTCCTCAATATTTCTGAAGCACCTATTGTCTTATGAGATCTAAAAGACTTCCGAGATTGACGATATGATAAAGATGACATATTTATCTGAAAAAAATCATACATATATAACATGAAAACACACACACAAAAACACATAAAATGCAAATGAACTTTAAAACACATAAGAATATAAAGTATATTAAACTCATATGCAAAGTACACAAAAAGCTAAAAACCATTACATTGAATAAAAAAAAAGTCTTCATATGTAAAAGAACATACACTATATTTTCTTTTATGAATTATGAAAAGATCATACATTGTAAATCTTTTTTACAAAGATCATATACTGTATATTTTTTTTCAAAGATCATACACTGTATTTTTTTATTTTCAAAAGGATCACAACTGTCATTTTTTTAATTTTAAAAACATCATACACTGTATATTTTTTTACAAAAAATTATACACTGTATATTTTTTTTACAAAACATCATACAGTGTGTTGTTTTTGTTTTGAAAATATCATACACCATATTTTCTTTATTTTCAACATATCATGCACTATAAATTTTTATTTTTAAAAAGATCATACATTGTATATTTTTTATAAAAACATCATACATTATATATTTTTTTATAAAAGATCATACAATATATATTTTTTACAAAAAGATCATATACTGTATATTTTTCTATACAAAATCATACATTGTATTTTTTTTTTCAAAAAATCATATATTGTATATTTTTTTACAAAAGATTATACATTGTATATATTTTTTTTTAATTTCAAAACATCATACACTGTATTTTTTCATTAAAACAACAACTAACTTGTACACATTACTAAACAAAAGAAAAAATATAGAACAAATTACGCGAAATATATCTCACTTCGGATAACAGAAAAAGACCTATCGGATAACAGAAAAAAACTATCTACTACTCACACAATGTCGAAAACAACAACACGAAAAAATAAAAATAAACAAAAATCAACACAATAACCATCATTAACAACAAATCAATACAATCTAAAAAAACAAAAGAAAATGAAGAAAAAATAATCGACATAAAAATAAATAAATATCGATTTACTTACCAGCGATTAAACATAGCTTGAGAAAATTTTAGAAACAAATACAGGACGAACGATGATTGTCTAACAGATTGCTGGTATCAACCAAATAACTTAAAGTAAGTAATAATAAGAAATTTCTGAATATACTAACAAAACCCTCAAGAGGATATAAACCGTCGTCAGAGCTTACAATAACAAACTGCATTTAAACGTTAACAAGAAAATAAGTCGCTGATATAGAAATTAGGGGGTATTTTTGATATGCTCAATATTTTTAAATTAAAAAAAGGCATATTTGAAAGCAAAAATGCAAATATGAAAAACGCGAAAAAAACTTTATGGCATTCTTGAAAACAAACTTAAAAAGGGGTATTTCGCATAATTTTCTCAAATATTATTTAAACTCTGGTTTTTAATGGTGGGGCCGAATATTACAATTAACTACACGTTTTTGCTTAAAATTTTCAAATTTGGCATTTTCGGTTTTGAGCTTCCATAAATATTTCAATATTCTCCTAGTGCAGTAATTGCTTTCTTATATTGTACTGTGTCACCATTAAGAATATTATATATTTTTTACATATACCAAGATAATTTATATACATCAATTTTGATCCAAATTTAATAACATAACTAAAAAAAAGACGATCCATATCCGACCTAAAAAATTAAAGATCACATTTAGTCCATTTTAAAATTGATCCGAATGAATCGAATTATTGATAACAATCGAACTTATAGATCGGTCCAACGGTCCCGCATTGATCGGACACCTAGCTCAATGAGAACCCCGAGAACCGACCAAAGGTTCAACTTTCCCGGACTCTCAGACCGAGCCATAGTTTGATTACGAATGTGTTCCGAAAATAGTACCACCACGACGGATAAACAGTCACCACTAACCCACGTTTTCTCGAGAATCGTCGAAAATAGGTTAGTGGCCAAAAAGAACGGGAAACTCCTCCCATTATCTCCTGAAAACGTGCTGGCTCCTCCTATAAAAAGAGGAAAAATAGATATGAAACAGTTACTGAAAATTTTGCTTAAAACTTTTACTCTTTTACATAGAAATCCTAACTTGACCGTCGGAAGCTCCCTTGTCAGAAATCCATCGATCCTTTGTCTATTTTTACAGGTGATCGTAAGGAACTTGCTGTGCATTTTACCTATCATCATTTGGTGCGGTGAGCGTGGAACATGGGCCTTTTTCCAGACCTCAACCCAAACACTTCCTAATAAGAAAATCCAACATCCAACCCCACCCCGCCTGGAACACAATAGTTTCTCCTCAACTCAACAACACTACCTCTGCTTCCCCAGCCATGGTAATCCCAAACATCACTCCCAGCATTACTCCTCAGACATCACAATCCCTTATTACCGCACTATCAGCCATCATCGCCCAAGCTCAGCCTCAACCTTTACCCCAACAAAACACCAACATACCTCGAGCTTCACAGCCTCCTACTTGGGAACCCTACTCACCAGCCCTAGCCCAAAATCCAAATTCCACCATTACTCTAACTACTGAATAATTTAATCGCCTTTTGGATGGCCGAATCCAAAGGCAACAAAATCGAATAACACTGTAATACCAAGGTAGTTTTTTATCTCCCCTCTCTTGGGAAATCTTAGCTGCCCTATTTCCTAACATTCTACTTCCTCACCTGAAAACTTATAGTGGCAACACCGACCCTCGTGCTCATATCGACCAGTTCCAGCACACTATGTTGGTGCTCACAGCTGATGAATTCGCTTTGTGCAAGATTTTTTCCCAAACCTTGGTAGATTCAGCCCAGATCTGGTTTCGAAACCTGCCATCGCACTATATTAAGAATTTCAAGCAGTTCAGCGATATGTTTATCGCAAAGTTTGTGGCCTCCATCTGCTCGAATAAGGTGTCCGCAGATTTGAACCTAATGCAACAAGAAAAAGGTGAATCACTACGGGCCTATGTGGAGAAGTTTAATAATATGGCCATGGATATACAGAATTTAAACCTGGAGTTCGCCATCAATGCCCTCATTCGAAAAACAAGGTGTCAGGATTTCAGTGACTCCTTAAGCAAAAAAGCCCCAAATGACTTTACCGAGCTCACGTCAAGAGCACACAAGTACATTCGCATGGATGAGGCTCAACATTTTTGCCATGCCTTGCATAGAGCATGGACATCTCAGAAGGAAGGAGGTGAAAGTGCAAGAATGGCTCGGGATAGGGGAAATCTCAGTAAAATAGACCTGAAGAAATTTCGGGAGGGTAACTGGCATAATCGATCCTATGCAATTACTACTCCCCGCTCGGACAACTGAAGAGATGAAAGATTCATGCCCCTAACTGCCTCTCGTGAATAGATACTGGATTGGCTAAAATAAAACAGTCAAGTTAACTGACCGAGACCCATGAGGGAAGACCCGAACAGGGAGCAAGGCCTTTACTGTGCTTTTTATAGAGACAAGGGCCACGAGATCGAGGATTACAGGCAACTCAAGTGGGAGATCGAGCACCTAGTTCAAAAGGGTACCCTAGCTCGGTTCGCCAAGTTAGATGAAAGAGGAAAGAGGCAGAGGTCACCGTCTCTCCAACCGAGCAAGAACAGAGCCAATGGTGGCAGGCGGGCACCAACGAAGGTCATACATGTAATTGTCGGGGGCGAGTAGCGGGTCCATTCCCGAAAAAGGAAGGCCAAGGAGGTCATGACCGTCAGATGGGGGACGAGCTCGGCCCCAAGTACAATCCAGTTTTCAGCAGCGGATGGGGCACATGTTTGGCATCCGCACACAAATGCTTTAGTTATTGAAGCAGTCATTCAAGACTTCTTGGTCTAACAAATATTGGTTGACACTGGGAGTACGGTCAATCTCATAACGTCCCAAGCATATAGAGCATTAAGGATGCTAGACCATAAACTTGAGTAAGTCAATGTCCCTCTTATTGGTCTATTCGGAAGGCCTGTACGGGTAGAAGGTCTAGCAACTCTATCTGTACAACTTGAAGATAATTTAATGGTGTGCGCTTGCCGAGTGGATTTCATGGTGGTCGATATTCCACTATCTTACAACATGATATTTGACCGACCTCTACTATCTGAGGTAGATGTCTGTGTCTCGATGAAAAACCTTGTACTCAAAATCCCCATAGACGATGGAGTGGCCATTTTGAGAGGAAATCAGAAGACTGATAGGGAGACTTATCTGACCATGCTCAGAGGAGCCAATCAAGGCCTGTCCTTAGACACAATAAATGTACCCGAGAAAGAGGAATGAAGGGCAGAACCAGCAGAAGTGTTACAAGTAGTCAAGCTAGAGCCGAGGAAGAATGTTCAGATATCGGCTGGAGCTGAGAAAGAAGCCCTACTCTCAATGCTTTGTAAGTTCATTGATGTTTTTACTTGGCAAACATCAGACATCCAGGGGGTCAAGAAGGACTTAATAGTTCACTCGTTGAATGTTCGGCCAGAATGTAAGCTAGTAAAATAGAAGAAGAGAAACCATGCCCCAGAGAGATAATTGGCCAACGAGCAGGAGACCGCGACTTTGTTGGAAAACGGTTTCATCAGGGAGATATTATATTCGGACTGGTTAGTCAATCTTGTGTTTGTCCGGAAGAGTAGTGGCAGATGGAGAATGTGTGTTGATTTCATTGATCTAAACAAAGCATGCCCGAAGGACTGCTATTCGCTGCCGAACATCGACACATTGGTGGATTTAACAACAAGATTTGAAGAGTATGCCTTTCTCGATGCCTCAACGGGCTACCATCAGATTCTAATGGCCCCAACAGATGAAGAAAAAATAGTGTTCATCACTCATAGAGGAACTTACTGTTATCGGTTCATGCCCTTTGGATTGAAGAACACAGGGGCCACTTATCAAAGGCTAATGAATCAGCTGTTTGTCGAGTAGTTAGGGAGAAATATGAAGGTCTATGTGGACGATATGATCGTCAATAGCCGAGCCTTGACAGACATGTGCACTAAGCTGAAGGAGACATTCTAAAGACTCCGAGATTTAAGCTTGAAGTTGAACCCAAAAAAATGTGCCTTTAGGGTGCAGTTCGGAAAATTTCTTGGTTTCATGATATCGAAGCAGGGGATCCAGGCAAATCTGAAAAAAATCAAGGTGATTATGACCATGGATCCACCTAAAATGGTCTGGGAGGTTCAGAGATTGAATGAAAGGATTACATCTTTGGGCAAGTTTATATCTTGCTTGGCCAAATGATGCCTGCCCTTCTACCGAGCAATCAAGAATCTCAAGAACTTTACATGGATAGAAGAATGCCAGCAACCATTTCAGGCCTTGAAGCAGTTTCTCTCAACCCTGCCATTGCTCAGTAGGCCACTAGCTGGTGAGGTTTTGTACATCTTCTTATCTGTCTCAGCTGGTGCAGTAGGTTCGGTCCTGGTTAGAGAAGAGGAGGGCCAATAGTTTCCTATTTACTACACGAGCAAAGTACTTTGGGGTGTTGAACTTAATTATCCAGTCTTAGAACAGCTAGCCCTTGCACTCATCATCACAACAGTTAAGCTCCGTTCGTACTTTCAGGTACTGCAGAGGCCAGAATGCTCAGGCCGATTGACAGAATAGGCTGCTTGCCTAGGGGAATTCGATGTTCGGTATGAGCCACGAACATCCATGAAGGCACAGATACTGGCAGACTTTATTGTCGAGCTACATGAACCAACTCTTGAGCTGACAAAAGTATCATGGAAGTTGTATGTTGATGGAGCCTCAAGTTCGGATGGAGTGGGAGCCGAAGTATTTCTGATAAGCCCGATGATAGTTCTAATCTGAGCTATGGCAAGCCCGACCTTTCTAGCCTCCAACGATGCAGCAGAGTATGAAGCCCTATGCTACGGGCTGTAGTTGGCAATAAAAGTGAAGCTAGACATCTTAGAGATATTCTCAGATTTTCAACTGGTGGTTAGCCAACTAAAAGGAAATTTAGAGGCCAAAGATCGTTCCATGATCCGCTACAAAGAACTAACTTTTGCCTTGCTAGCCAGGTTCGAGGAGAAAGGGGTAACTTGGCCGATCACTCAGATACTCCGGGCAGAAAATGTGGAGGCAGATACTCTTGCTAAGAGAGCTTGTCTCAACAGTCTGGTTGATGATACGGAATCAATTCCATGACCATTTCGCGTCCAACTTATGAAACTTTTTAGGTTTAAGTATAGGAGCCAATGGAGGGTTGGCGTTTACCTATTTATCAATACCTGATGTGAGAAACCCTGCCAGAGGAACAAGCCCAAGCCCAGAAAGTAGTTCAAAAATCGAGCTTATACGCAGTAATGGACGGCAAGCTTTACAGCCAATCTTTCTCCCACCCATGGACTTTATGTGTAAGCAATGATGAAGGGGATTATATCCTTAGAGAGATCATGAAGGGATCTGCGGAGCTTATGAAGGTGCACAGGCCATAACTTGGAAAGCTCTCTTACAAGGGTATTATTGGCCAACCATGGAGGCTGATGCAAAAAGTCCTAGTGCAAAAATGCGATAAATGCAAGAGGTTTGCCAACATTTCGCACCAGAGCTTGACAAGGCAGAAGCATATCCACAACGCGTGGCCTTTTGCCTAGTGCAGGATTGACATATTGGGTCTTTTTCCTCGAGCGAAGGGGCAGCAATGATTTTTATTAGTAGCGGTAGACCACTTCACCAAATGGGTGGAAGCCGAGCCACTTGCAACCATCACACCGATGAATGTCATCAAGTTCTTGAATAAAAACATCATCACAAGGTTCGGTATTTCGCACTCATTTATAACTGACAATGGCAAATAGTTTGATTGTCAGGTTTTCAAGAACTTCTGCTCAGAACTGAAGATCCAGTTGAACTTCACTTCAGTCTACCATCCATAATCCAATAGAATGATCGAAGTGACAAACAAAATTATCCTATTCGGACTCAAAAAGTGGCTTGAGGATGCCAAAGGCTTATGGACCGAAGAACTTAATAATGTGCTATGGACATATCGGACATCACCTCGTGCAGCAACAGGGTTAACACCCTTCGCATTTACATATAGAACTGAAGCGATCATCCCTTGTGAGATAGGAGTACGAGGCATCCGAACGTCTTCCCCAGATGCAGAAAGCAGCGTCGGGATCTTATATAACTTAGATCGCTCGAAAAAAGCAGAGAGCTCACCCAGATATGGTCCACAACATACAAACAATGCATGGCGGCTTATCACGACCGCAGGATCAAGCCAAAGTCTTTTCGGGTCGGATAGTTGGTACTGAAAAAGGGTGGTGTTTGTTCAAATGGCAGTAGGAGTAGGCAAGCTGGATCCCAACTGGGAAGGGCCATATATTATCCAAGAAGTAAGCCAAAACGGAGCATACAGGCTAGAAGATGTCGGAGGCAAACGACTCTCGTACTCCTGGAACGGACTCAACCTCGAACCATACTATCAATAGCTCGGCACTCTTCGCGCCATAACGAACCTTGTACCAATTCTAATTTTAATCATCTTTAATTTTTATTCATTATTATCATTGTTACTTCATTTCTACCGCAAGTTGTCGCCATGATATTCTGGCCTAAATGCAAGTCCTGCAGATGTTTCTGCCTACTGGACAAAAGTTTAATGAATGACATATTCTGTGCAAAGTACTTAGCAAATTTATATCAGAATATGTCTATGGGCTCGACATTATTGCCAAAACTAGCCCGATCATCCTAATAATTTCGGTACAATTCGCCACAAAACTCGTTAACATATAAGGCTAACTACGCCTATGTCTACGGGCTCGGCATTATTGCCAAAACTAGCCCGATCATCCTAATAAGTTCGACACAATTCGCCGTAAAACTTACTAACATATAAGGCTAACTACGCATAGGTATAAGGCTTGACATTATTGCCAAAACTGGCCCGATCATCCTAATAAGTTTGGAAAAATTCGCCGCAAAACTTGCTAACATATAAGGCTAACTATGCCTATGTCTACAGGCTCGGTATTATCGCCAAAACTAGCCCGATCATCCTAGTATGTTCGACAAAAATCACCGCAAAACTTGCTAACATATAAGGTTAACTACGCCTATGTCTACGGGCTCGACATTATCGCCAAAACTAGCCCGATCATCCTAGTAAGTTAGGCGAAAATTGCCGCAAAACTTGCTAACATATATGGCTAACTATGCCTATGTCTATAGGCTCGGCATTATTGCCAAAACTAGCCCGATCATTCTTGTAAGTTCGGCAAAAATTACCACAAAACTTGCTAATATATAAGGCTAACTACGCCTATGGAAAAAGGGCTTGGCATTAACGCCAAAATCGCCCAATTCTCTAAGTAAGTTTGGCACACATCGCCAAATAACGTGATAAACTAATCGTGCCATGAGAAAAATGTTTGTAGTTGATAAATTAAACAACCTCGCCCTAGGCAAACAGGCAGCCTCCTTGAGCCTGTGTCCTCAAACCTCTCTAAGTACGCTGACTACACAGCCCTAAGGCACATTCCAATTCGGCATTCCAAAGCCCTTGAACCGGAGTATCGAATGCAAGGTATGCATCATAGAGCACTCATTATTTACATTGCCCTTTTATCGGGCAATTTCTTTATTTAATTAATTAAGCTCGGTTTTGCGATCGAAAGCTATTCTGAAAAAATCGAGACACCTTACCTTGTCACACACGAATATTTTGTCTGTCCCAACATTCTTAGGAAAATAGACCGAACATGAATCACAAACTTAAACACGACAAGAAGAAAGATAGTTCACATTTCCATTAAATTAAAAAAAACTATTACAAGAAGTTAGTCCTCATCTGGATACACATCATCCAGGAAGGACAGATCGAAAGCTTTTACAACATAACATATCTTGGCGCTGAACACCATGCACTTTTCGGCCAGTACCTCGGCCTCTTTCTCCTCCCGCTCGACCTCTTTTTTCTCCCACTCGACCTTTTTATGCTTGAACTGCTCGACCTCAACCTGGAGAGCAGAATTGGACTCCTCTCAATTTAGAGTGGCCTCCAGCTCAGTCGCTTTCTTCGCAGCCTCCTTAGCCTGCTCCAGAGCTTTACGAGCTTTCTCCTCGGTCTCACCCATCTTCGACCGTAGAGCACCGAAGTTGGAATCAGCCCATCGACACTTCGAGCTGAGATCATTCATCTTCGCAATAGTGGCACTGATCAGTTGGAATCCCTACAAAACATGGAAAAGATCAGTCAATAGTCGATAGACGAAAACCATCAATAAGTTTGAACTACTTACTTCGACCTGATGCCTCTTCAAGCACTCGGTCAAGTGTTCGCACTCAGAGATGTAAGGGGACCGACCTCCTTAGGCATGCAAGAAGCAACATGCGCAAAGAGGGAGAAGTCGAGGTCGTTGGAGGAATACTTATCCCCCTTAGCTTCCTAGAGCTCATAAATTTTGCTAAGTAAAAAGTGAAGTTCTTTTGGCTCCTTCTTGGTCTGGCCTTGGGGCTCGGAGGATACAACAAGCTCGGCCTCAATAACCGGAGTCCCAAAAACCTCAGCAGCTACTGTCACTGGCTGAGCCTCGGGAGGGGGAGTAGCCACCACTTTTTTAGCGATGAGAGGCACGCTTAGAGAAGCTTCGGCGAGCTTTTGTCTTTTTGCCCTCATGATCTCGATAGCTCGATTCATTCTCCTCATAGATGCAAAGAGAAAAAAAATTAAAACAGTGCATCCGTATCATTGAATAAGAAAATACTGTGCGTTACCTTTTCTTCGATGAGGAATCAGTTCTGAACTGTAAGGATCTAGTAGATTCCTTAAGTCCCACTTGTCCCGGGCCAGTTCCCTCCAGCGAGCTAAAATAAGCTCCTCTTCATCAGAGAGCCACAAGTTTTCGTCATTACAATTTATATACCTCCCCCAATTTGTCCGTACTTAAAAGTCAGTCCGAACTCTCTCCACCAAAAAAACTGATCCTTCCACTTTTTCAAGGACTCCGAATTCCCAGTCGACACCCTATAGCATACCGAGCTTGTATGTAGTTGTGGTCTTCGATACTAGCTCGAAGACTGACCACGTGGGTTGCTCGAAACAAGTTTAAGGTCAAATCTATGCCCTGTTCCACAGCCCAAATTTGAAGAGTGGTAAGAGTCCGCCAGGTATTGGGATGGAGCTACCCTATGGCCAGGTCCAAGTACCTCAGCACGCTCACTTCAAAGCTCGTTAGGGGCAAGCGGATGGTGGCCTCCAATTGTGCCTCGTAAATGACAGTCTTCCTCTTGTTGGTGAACTCTGTGTTCGCCCTTTGTGAGGTGTTGGGTTTGCTTACGACATAGTCTGGTTCAGATGTCAGTTAGTCAAGGAGCAAATCGAGCTCCTCCTCCTTGACCGTTGAACTTATACTATCCACTCCCGATAATCGGCGTGGAGCCTTCTTTTTGGAGGAGGTAGCAGACTGGCCAAAGTTAAAGGGTCGACTCCCTTCTTCCGAAGCCGATCCCCTGCTCATAACTGGAACGCTGCCCAAAGGGACATCTCTACTATCCCCCACCCTTTCGCTTAAAGCAGTGGCCGAGCTCATAACGAAAGAATTAAACAAAGAACAAAGGAAAGAAGAAAAGGGGAGGAAGGACAAACCTACTATGTAGGGGCGAAAGCAGGAGGAAAATGGGCAGAGAGGATGAATTTTGAAGTCCAGGGAACGGATATAGAAGCTACTGTTGCGGAGAAAAAGAAAGGAGCAGTGTGTAAACCCAGAAAATGAAAAGCAAAAGCTTAGTCAAAATTAGAAGGGGGGTCTATATAGAAAAACCATGATGGATCCGGACCATACACGTGGCCGTCAATCCGAACTTAGGATAGTTCATTTAAGGCGATGCACCCTAATCTAGGCACCCCTAGCTATTATGCACGATAAAATAGGAAGCCATAAATATTCTCTAATAAATACACGTGGAGAAGTTGACGTCATCCTGTCAAATCGCATGCGGCCAAGTAGCTTTAGAGGCAGGCCTCCCCTGCACCAGAACAAGGTAAGTTTACATGACCTTTGACACCGAACTCCAGATAAAAGCTCGGTAGATACTCAGACCTCGAATTGTCGTAACTAGCTTATTCAGCCCAGTTGCCCTGAGTTTCGGTCTTACGGTATTGGATAGGCTCATTCGGTACTTATCTGCCAACTGTCGACATAAATGTCGCCCACTGGGGGGGACTTATGAAAACAACCAAACTTACAGACCGGTCCAACAGTCCCGCATTGGCCGGGCACCTAGCTCAATGAGGACCTCGAGAACCGACCAAAGGTTCAACTTTCTCGGGCTCTCAGACCGAGCCATAGTTCGGTTACGAACGTGTTCCGAAAATAGCTCCACCACGATGGACAAACAGTCACCACTAACCCATGTTTCCCTCGAAAATCGTCGAAAATGGGTTAGTGGCAAAAAAGAACGGAAAACTCCTTCTATTATCTCCTGAAAATGTGCTGACTCCTCCTATAAAAAGAGAAAAAAAATAGGTATGAAACGGTTACTATAACTTTTGCTTAAAATTCTTACTCTTTTACACATAAATTCTAACTTGACAGTCAGAAGCTCCCTTATCGGAAACCTACCTATCATTTGTCTATTTTTGCTGGTAACATTTTCAAATTTGGCATTTTTGGTTTAGATCTTCCGTAAATATTTCAATATTCTCCTAGTGCAGCAATTGCTTTGCGTATATTGTACTGTGTCACCATTAAGAATATTATATATTTTTTACATATACCAAGATAATTTATATACATCAATTTTGATCCAAATTTAATAACGTAACTCAAAGAAAAAAGGACGGTTCATATCCGACCAAAAAAATTAAAGATCACATTTAGTCCATTTTAAAATTGATCCGAATGAATCGGATTACAATACAATCCAAATAAAATTTTTTATTATAAATAAATTTATTATATATATATATATATATATATATATATATATATATATATATATATATATATATATATATATATATATATATATATATATATATAAAGTAATAAACATAAAAAGTAAAAAATTCACTTTTAGTTTCTATACCTAGGTAAAAAATGGATCCCCTGGTTCTGCTTTTAATTATATTGAGACTTGAGAGGTATTGAGAGGCAGCAACAAGTTTAAACTGTAAGTCTTTTGCGCTATTTTTAACTCTCAATTTAATTTGATTATATTTTAGTGGTAAATTAAAAATTCAGTGTAAATGTGTGTATTAAGATGCTAGTAATATTTTTTTTTCTTCTTCTATATAATATTTCATTGCTTCAAATTTATTCCATTTTTTTTGAAAATCTAAATTGAGAATTTTATTTCACTGACTACACTCATCAACCACCACTCAATCTCTTAAGAAAATATTTTTTTATTTTATTTGAAAAATGAGTACTTTTTAAAATTTGTATAGGTTATAAAAGTAATTGAAATATGTTTTAAAAAAATATTTTTTTATGGTGCAGAAAATGATTATAGAGTCGACACGATGTTTCGATCTAAAATTAATGACCTAAAAATAATCTGACTCAAAATTAACCCGATTTGAATATGTCCTCGGGATATTTTTTTTTTAGTGAAACCAACTGCTTTATTTATAAAAATATTACACCCGGAATTCTAATTCATATGGATCACAATTTAAAGTTGTAAAATAAAAAAATGAGGTTTGAGATATTTCAAAATGACACTTATCTGGCAACTCTTTTCTACATTGCCTTCCCTTTGGCTTTTGTAAGTTATAACACAATATTGGATAGTAAAAAGCTAGTGGAGGAGAATGGGCTCACGCATATGAGAACTCAACCAAAAAGGCTAGTTTAGTGCAAATCGATAAATTTGCCCCCAAGTTACTCTATATGACGTTGCTTCTCCTCCTGAGTCTTCTTCACTAGCCATTCTCCTAGATTTTTCTCCCTTTAGTGTTATACTCCTGATTTTTCTCTATAGCCAAAGCTTTTAAAAATTAATCTGCCAGGCTGTATGAACTACTTCTGTTGTTCCTGCGCTCTCTACTATTGATGCTCCTACTATAGCTTTTAATCCCACTTTCAAAAAGAAAGGAAATCGTTTTATTGGTGGAAAGCCAAGTTACCATGTACCTCAATGCAGAAAACGAGTGAGAAAGGACAATCTTCCTAAGCCAAAGGCAAACTTGGTTGGGGGAAATGACATTATTGTTGTGTTTGATGTGAAAGAATAGGTCGTAGATTCTGGTGCTACCAGGCATATTAATTTGTGCCAACAATGATTGAGGGATGAAAAAGAACAGGTTTATCTCGGCGATTCTCGAACTTCTAGCGTTCTTGGCAAAGGAAAACTTTTTCTCAAGCTCACACATCCACGGATTCTGACAGTGAATATGATAATACATATTTCAAAGTTGAAATAAAATTTAATTGATGATACTTTTTTTTTTTTCATAATATGCGTTAAGTTCAAAGAATCAATTTTATTGTATCTGTTATTGTTATGCCTAGTCATAATTTATAGCTATTAATTAAATTAAAAAAATCATAGCTGAAAAATACTATGTTTTACAGAAAATCACATGCATTGTCAATAAAATTAAAAAAAAAGAAAAGAAAAGAAAATCACATCCAATGCCACGGACATGCCGCGCATAGGCAAACGCCTTAAAACTCTTTTCGTAAATAACGAACTCAAAACCTTAGGGAATGAAAAGGTATTTTACTATTTCAGTATTTTGAAAAAAAAAATTATCTTAAAAAATTTGTGTTTTAAATGACTACAAAAGCAACAAATAATTTTCATTAATATCAATTTCTCAATTCGCTATATCTTTCCACTTTTATTTTGACTTACATAATTTCTTTTTAATATAATTGATTTCCGAAATTCATTAGCTTGGTCATTCAGTTATGTGCCAAATAAATTCATAAGCAATATAAGCATATTTTCTCTAGTAGTAATGTAATTTACAGTCATAATCAAATTTACAACATAAAAGAACGGTCCGATGTCCCATTTGACTTTAAGGTTATTTTCCTATCATTTTTATTTTTTAAAAAATAAATAAAAGATTTCATAAAAAACAAAAAAATAATTTTACCTTATTAAATTATTTGAAATTTGCAATACTAACCAAAATAATAGGACCAGTTTCATGTATGGTCATTCAATTTTCATTCAAATAATATCTATTTTTTTTGATTCACAACAATTAATAATTTAAATATAATTTTATAATAATAAGATTAAAAATCTTTAAAATATATTATTTTAGTCACCTAATGCAACATTAATAGTACAATTATCTATTTTCAATTATTATTTTTGCTCGAACTTAATTCTTTTACATTGAATACATAACTTTATTATTCTTCAAAGTCTTGCAATTAGTTCTATTTTCTCATATTTTTACAGATCGAAATAATATTTTTCAAGTATTTTTTATTTTATTGTTACAAAATTTTATTTGAATTATTTTATTATTATAAATAAAAAATAGTGGTTATTGTGTTATTTGAATAAAAATTAAATAATAATTGATGAAATTAACTTTAAAATTATATATATATATAATAATAATTTTTTTTATAAAAAAAATTAAATGCTTTTTTCACATTTCAGTTACACCTAGTATATTCCTGTAAAATATGTGAAACATTGTCAGATTCAGCAAACCCAAATTTTCCCTCTTTCCTTTTCTCTCTCTCTCTCTCTGTCAAAAACAGAAAATTAAAAAAATAAAAAAGAGGGTCTCTTTTGACCACCACCATTACACCCCCCTCTTCTTCTCTTCTACCTCCTATCTTCTTCTTCCTTTCTAAACTTTTTTTTAAAGCTTTTATCTATATATCCATTAATGAATAGACGACATTCAGCGAAGCTTTGACATTTCTATCTTTTTTTTTTTTTTTTTGATTAAATCCTCCAATGAAGGTTTGGGTTCAATAGCTTTCAATCAATTAATCAATCAATGGGTGCCTGCTTTTCCACCATCAAAGTAGTCAGTGGTTCTAACAGCAATAACGCCACCGCCGCCATAGTTAGCCACCACTGTAATCGAAAGGAGACCACCACCACCAAATCAACGCCGGTGACGGCCAAAACAAGGACAGCAACAACCACAACGACAAATAAACAACCGTCGAATGATGCCAACAATAATCGTAATGAGAATCAAAAGTGTAGGCAACAGCAACCGCAGCAACAAAAGGTTAAAGAGAAGCAGATTTCTAGGCGTCAGGGTGGGGTGATCCCTTGTGGTAAGCGCACGGATTTTGGGTATAATAAAGATTTTGATAAGCGATACACGATCGGGAAATTGTTGGGTCATGGTCAATTTGGGTATACCTATGTTGCTACCGATAAGGTTAATAGAGATCGCGTTGCTGTAAAAAGAATTGAGAAAAATAAGGTACTTTTTTTTTTGTTTAATTTGTATTTTTTGCTGATTTTTCTTTTTAATCTTCAATTCCTTTAGTTTTTGTGGGTTATTCATGAATTTGCATTTTTTGGAGTTTCTAGATTCCTTTTCTGACAGTAAAAAAAAAAAGTATTTCACTTGGGATTTCAATTTAATTAGGTGTTATCTGGCTAATGGGGTGTAAAAAATCTAAATAATGGATTTTATTTGTTTATTTATTTTTCTTGTTGTTACTATTGATGGTTTTGATGTAAAGATTCTGATTCTGAGGTTGGATTTTCTACCATGGATATTTGGCAGGTGATCCTTGAAGGGTTTCCCTTATTTTTTTCAGCTGGATTTTATATTTCTTATTTTGCTTTCTTAATGATGATATCTCTTTTTGCTAGAGGATCAGGGTTATACCTAGTCGTTTTTAATGTTGTTTTCTGTTGATTTGGAGTATTCAATTATTTGATTTTACCGGCTTCTTATGGCATCTCAATGATGGGCTTAACTCTGTTTGAATCTCCATATTACCAAAATTGGAGCGGTAACTCAAAGTGCAATATTCTGCAGCAAAGAAGTTCTGCTTCCTAGCCTTGATGTGGTTGGAAAAAAAATCAAAGTTCACTTTTGTAGTTAAAGTTCATTGTATTTCCCGTGTTTATACCTTAGAATTTGGATTGATACTTATGAGTTTCCTAGCTTTATCATTCTCAATAATGTTAAATTAGGAATCTCAGAATCTATCTTTGTAACAGAGGTAGAGTTTTGAAGGCATGCATTGTCCTTGGCCCTCCTTCAACAGAGAAGGAGAAACTCTTGTTTTGAACACACAGATATGGTTTTATTACCTGTGTATCTCTCCAATAAGTTGCATTTTCATTATGGTCCCATGAAAGTTTTGAAGCCATGTTCTTAAGTGGTGGTTTTTTTATTTATTTTTGTTTCCAATTCTTTGAAGTTCCCTTTTAAGGGCTCTATTGCTTCTCTAGTGAGGCAATATGCAGTTCTTGCCTCAGGTTTTAAAGAAAGATAATGCTTTTTATAATTGTCCTTTAGCTGATGTTTTTCCCTGGTATTTTAAAGCTAATATCTGGTTTTTCTCTCAGATGGTTCTTCCTATTGCTGTTGAGGATGTGAAGCGAGAGGTCAAGATATTACAGCAGCTCACAGGTCATGAGAATGTAGTTCAGTTTTATAATGCATTCGAGGATGATTCTTATGTATATATAGTAATGGAGTAAGTTTCGGGGCTACAGTTTTCTGTTTTTCTAACTCTACATTATTTGTTGTTAAGTGCTTTGTTTGCTACATGCATCTCTATGGTATATATACTTAAAAAAAAAAAAATTAAAACATTAGATACAACCTATTTCCCTAGAAATCTTCTTGTGCTATGTTCTTATTATTCAGTATTTTCCACATTAAATTTATGGTCTCTATGTTGTCTTTTATCAGGCTTTGTGAGGGTGGTGAACTGCTGGACAGAATATTGGCAAAGTAAGAATTATTTATCCTTGATTTTTTTTTCTTGTCTACATTTGATTCTCACTGACAACATTCATTGCGTAAAGTTCTTGTCACAAAAAATGTTTTTGGTAACAGCACTCATCTCTGCTTAATTTTCTTAAATCAGGAAGGACAGTCGTTACACTGAGAAAGATGCAGCAGTTGTTGTACGACAAATGCTCAAAGTTGCTGCTGAATGCCATTTACATGGGTTAGTGCACCGTGACATGAAACCAGAGGTATAATTTAGTTTATCCTTCTAGATTGCATGCTTGATAGTCACCATATTCAGAGGCAAACTTCTTGATGATGGCTGCCATATTTTTTTTGCCTGTAGAATTTTCTTTTCAAGTCATCCAAGGAGGATTCACCTTTGAAAGCCACAGATTTTGGCTTGTCAGACTTCATAAAGCCAGGTGTGTGAAGATCTTGCTAATGCTAAGAGAGAGAGATACATATACACTTAAGAGTCTTACATCCATGATTAAAATATCGGACTATCAGAAACTGCTCAAACAATAAATCAGTTTCCAATTGAATGCAGGGAAGAAATTTCAAGATATCGTCGGCAGTGCTTACTATGTAGGCCCCGAAGTATTAAAGCGGAAATCTGGACCTGAATCAGATGTCTGGAGTATTGGCGTTATTACATACATCTTGCTATGTGGGAGACGCCCTTTTTGGGATAAGACTGAGGATGGTATATTTAAGGAGGTGCAGTACAGTCTTTAAAATTGAATACCTGCTTCTTTTCTTCCATTTCATTTTTATTTTGTTCCTGGTTATCTCTTCAATATGATATTCCAAGGTTTGGAAACAAAAGTAGAAGATATGCCTGTTTTCGAATGATTCTACTTATAACTAACCTTTCCACAACTAAACCTTTTTCAGTTTATCTCACAAATGTTGTGTTGATTCTCTAGTTCTCAGTTTGTGTATTTGAAGCAAAAAGTATTCCTATCATCCTCCATTTTACGCCATCTTCTCAGTTTTCCGATAACTATACTCATGCCCTAGTTACCTGTTAAATTCTTACTCAACTGGATTGAATGATGCCGTTCTTATTTGTTATTGTTAATATTTTTCTTATTCAAAATCCTGAAATCTATTGTGGGCAGGTCTTAAGGAACAAACCTGATTTCCGCCGTAAACCCTGGCCAAGCATAAGCAATAGTGCCAAAGATTTTGTAAAAAAGTTACTGGTGAAGGATCCTCGGGTTAGATTGACTGCCGCTCAGGCCTTATGTATGTATCTGACTTGTCTTGGAAAGAAATAAATACCGATCAGTTATGAATATGCTGAAATTGGACCCTATAAGAAATTATTTTGGTTCTAACAGTATTCTATGTGGCAGCACATCCATGGGTCAGAGAAGGGGGACTTGCCTCTGAAATACCTATTGACATCTCTGTTCTGAGTAATTTGCGACAATTTGTGAAGTACAGTCGTTTGAAACAACTTGCTCTAAGGGTAAACAGACTTTTCTTTTGTTCCTTCTTCCAGGGAAGAAAGCAACTTGTTTCTTTTAGTATTCTTTTTTCACAAATAATTGATGCCTTGTAGGCATTGGCTAGTACACTTGATGAAGAGGAGCTGAAGAACCTTAAGGATCAGTTTGATGCAATCGATGTAGATAAAAATGGTGCTATTAGCCTTGAAGAGATGAGACAGGTAACTTTTTTGTTTTTTTGCATTAATCAGTTTACATTCGTTTTCCTGGTATCTGAGCTCAAAATTTTGTGATATATACCCTATTTTTGAACAAAATATTGAATATACTACTTTTTTTTTTGTAAAAAAAATTAATAAGAATGGTCTCAATGCAGGCTCTTGCTAAAGATCTTCCTTGGAAGTTGAAAGAATCCGGTGTCTTAGAGATTCTTCAAGCGGTAAGCATGACTTGTTTCATCTAGCCTTGGAAGAATGTCATTTTAAACAGGAGAAAGAAAATGTGCCTTCTGACCTGTTCACATTTTCATCCTCTTGTACTTCCCATGAAATGTCTTCTATATATATATATATATATATATATATGGGGACATAAAAATGGTTACTTTAAAGAATTGAGTGCACAAGACCATGGTTATCCATGCCAAGGGGTTAGGTCATTTTTATGCTCTTCTAGAATGCTCATGCAACTGCGAATTATTCCCTTTAAATGTCATTATTGTTCATGTTCAGCAGCATGACTGCCTGCTAATACTTCTTTGCTGATATTTGCAATTGGATATGTTGTTTATCTTTTGATGCAGATTGATAGTAACACAGATGGACTTGTTGATTTTTCCGAGTTTGTCGCGGCTGCTCTACATGTACATCAATTTGAGGAACACAACTCTGAGAAGTGGCAGCAGCGTTCACAGGCTGCTTTTGACAAATTTGATATTGATAAAGATGGTTATATAACACCAGAAGAACTGAGAATGGTTAGTATTATCTTTACCACCATTAATTTTCCAGTACTTCTGAAGTTCAAAATAATAAGGTTGAAGAAAGATATCATCCACATGTTGGCTAGTTGATAGGCTTGAACTTTGATTTTTAGTTTTTTTTTTTTTCGTTGGCATGTTGTACACATGACGTGGTCCTCATTCAGTTTGATAATCAATATGAGTACTGAACTCGCTCGTGGATGCAATTGCAGAATATTATTTACGCTTCTTATATAGAAAATATTGCAAGAATTTACGAAATCTTACTGGAGTAGATTTCGTTTTAATATTGGGTCTCTTTAACTCTCAGGTGGGAGATATTGAATAATTCCTGTCTTTTGTTTTTTGCTATAACACTTTCTGCTATGCACATCATATTCATGCAAGAGACTGCCAATTCGCTTTTATTGCAAACATGTGAGCAGTCTTGTAATCAAACCATATTTGCAGAGCTTAGGAGGTTGTCTGTACTGTGGCCAGCAGAGATAACGTGCACTCTATGTTTTGGCGAACTTTGTGGTTAAATAAGGGAAAACGTTTGAGCCTCAACCCCTAACTGATTTGCTTTATTGCCTTGCAGCACTCGGGCTTAAAAGGTTCCATTGACCCGCTGCTTGAGGAGGCTGATATCGATAAAGATGGTAAAATAAGCCTTTCAGAATTCCGTAGACTTCTACGAACTGCAAGTATTAGTTCAAGAAATGCACCGAGCACATCTTGTCATCGTTATTCTCAAAAGATGTAGCATGGAAATGGGAGTTTTGAAGATCGAAACAACTGATAGAGTTACACAAGAGGTTCTTCTGTCACAGGTGCTGCTTCGAGATCATATCAAGCCATTGGAGGCATACCACCATCTAGAGTCCCGTAATACCTGTTTCTCAACTCAAAAGGGTTTTACATGGTAGGTTGTGCAGGATTGTATTATATCAAGTGGAGAGGTGTTGGTTCTCTAGTAAGGGATGGCTCTGCTTGTGGTGGTGATATTGTTGTACATTCTTTTGGAGTGTTCGGAACTTCCTCTGTCGTGCCTTGCGAATGTAATGTCTAGCCACAATAAAATACCAATAAATAATTGGTATTTCTGAAATCAGTGTGGTCATTCTGTTAATGAAAATCATAAAATTTTAAGCCCTTTTTTACCGTTAATCATGTACATTACTCAAAAATATAATTATGATAAAAAAAAAGGGAGCTTCTTGCTGCATTTATTGTGATTCAATGCAAATGCGAAGTTGACATTGCAGCTAAGCATAGAAGATCCCAACTTCCAGTTATGGGATTCTTAGAGTGAAAGATGGTGTTGGAAGCAGTTGGATTTGGAATATAAAATCTGGTGGTATTTCTAAATTAAAGTTTTCTTCAAGAAAGTAACAAGGATTGCTATTGAGCCATAGCATAAAGAGCCATCCAATCTATACGCTCAGGTACTTATCTGATCGATTAGCTTGGGTTTCTTTCGGATTTGGGTACATATTTTTATCGGATTTGTTCGGGTTTAGATAGAGATTTTTATTTTGTGTATGATGAACAAAAGGTTAAAAGTCAACTAGGAGCTTGATTTTTTTTGTGGATGCTCAAAAAGAATCAGACCAGAGGATCTGTAAGAGGCAGATGAGAATTGGAGAAATGGTCCACAGAGAGGGTTAGATATGGCCTAACTGGCCAGGTTTTGTTTGGAAAGAATAGCCAAGAAATCAACAGAAGTTGTTTTAACTTTTAGGCCATTTTGGTTATTGGTTAACAAAACAGAAGTGGGAATTTTGGACTTAGGTTTTGCCATTTCATACCTGCTCCATTAGAATATTAGGTAGTCTAGTTGTCATGATTAATCATATTGTCAGTTCAACTGGCTGAATCGATCCAAAATTATTCAATTCATTTAAATCTTGCAAATTGCATTGCCCACAAGTTTTAGTCTTCTTTTTTTTTTTTTTCTTTAAATTCATATAAATTAGAAGTCACGATTTGTCGTGCCCACCGTCCGATTAGTAAACAGTGGCACGCCCCTATCACACGGTACGCATGCACCACATATAAACAAACTGAATTACTGTGCACGCACACCGTCCCATGAGTGAACAGTAACACACACTGATCGGATGGTACACACGCACCATCATCAAACAAACTGAATAGAGGCCCGTTTTTATTTCCGTTGGTCAACGTTAGGATTGAACTTTGATGTCTAAGCATATCTTTGTTTTTATCAGATTGAACCAATGATTGAAACTTAGAACCAGCAGGAATTTAATTTATACAAAAATAAAGATCTACAAAAGCTGCCTGTCATCCAATTTCGTTTAAACATACAATATTATGCTAATTTTTTTTTTCCATTCCAAGGATAAAATTTTCCATGGAGAGATGGAATATTAAGATGCATGAAATTACTCATATAGATCATTATTGTATGAAACTGGTGCATCTTCTGCAATTTTGCTTATAGATGATGCAAATTAAGGCAAAACCTCAAATTATGGCATAATCGTCTTTGAAACAATTAAAACATAACAAGCTCCATAATTAGAGATTCCGAGCCTGTCCATAATGGAATATGCATAGTACGGACTTATAAAACAGAAAAAACTGAAAAACCAAGTCAAACAAGGCTAATCAATCAAATCAAATTAGTTTAGGATTGAGTTTTTAGATTTCTTTTTTATTTTGTTATTTTTTATTTTTTTTAATAAATCCGCAGAGCTGCCAGTTCGACTCTGTCAGGCAGCAGCATTGGTTCAAGCACAACAGTTGTTAAATAGTTAAATTCATGACCGGGGGTTTTTTTTTTGTGGATGCAGTAATCATAATCAAATCATTTAAAATTGATGGCACATGCCAAAAAAGATTAAACTGGAACACTCATGTACAGATATTTACAGAGTTTTATCCACAATCTACTAGTCAGCAGCTCTCAAGCCTACCAAGGATGTGCGGAGGAGGTTATATTCTGAGTCAGAATAATCTCAATTTTTAAAATAAAAGAGCATCCAGTTCACAGTTCTGATTAGGTTTCTAGGAAATCAAGTGTGGTAGGTGAATGTTATACAGATTCTCAGGGTACAGCTGAATTGAGGAAAACTAGCAGTTAAAGCCCCTTCCTGTTCTGCTTACTAGTTAACAGCATACTTCACATTGCTTCCGAAATGGGAATTTGTTACTAGTTACTCAAATATAAATTAAATTGTTACAGCCAAAGCTCAAATTAAGGGGACTATTTTCCCATGGATCATGACCATATGCATTAGCATCATAGGTTAGTAGTTTCAGAAAAGCCAATGGCAGAAACACCCAGCATGATTAATTGTTAGATTTTGGGGCATCCCCAACACTATTAGAGGAGCTATACTGTACACCATGAGATGGAGAATACCTGCTGGCGGATCCACCATTTGGCATATCTTTTTTCTTCCTCAGCAACTGCTTGCCTTTCCTTTCTCTTGTCAATGTATCCTGCATATATCTTTCCAATCAGTTTTCACATCTTTGGTAAGTCAACAATTTCAGCAAGAACTACTTGTTCAACCAACCTTTTGAACTGATGATCCAGGTATTTTCAGTGCAAGTTCTGTAGCAACATCACTAGGATCATCACATTCTTCTGTACTGCTGCCCCTTGGATGATCTGCTGACTTGCTTCTAGAGTCCTGTTTCCTTGAAATATGAGAAGAAGCATGTTGGACCGATTGCTGGTCATTTGGAGGATTTGCAGGGGTTGGGTACGGAATATAGGTCGAACATGGACCAGGAATTGCACCGGGATTCTGATTTCCGAAAAAGGGGAATGGCTGCAGTGATGGGTGCATGGGAATGGAGCCAGGAATGGGTACAGGAACTGGATACGGATAAGTTGGACCCATAACAACAGAAGGATCAACAGCACCCCATGGAAACATAACCCTGACTCTTTGTTGATATTGAACTTTTAAACTTTCAATATCAGATTTTAGAGATGCTTTTTCTTCCCTAAGCTCATTCTTCTCCTGCATTAACTGTAGTTGGCACAAAACAATTTACGATGCGCGTGATTGCCTAAATAGCACACCATTAGAAACTGTTACATGAACCGGAAATACCTCACGTGATTCTTCTGAGAGTGTTGCATACTCGGCCTTTAATCTGCTGACTTCAGCGGTTAAATCCTTCAGCATCTGAATTGTGTCAATCAAAATAGTTGCTTTGTCATTCTTGGGTCCATCTGGGTCTGCATACAAGTGTGTGACAGGCATTACACAAAAATTTAAAAAATTAGAACAAAAAGAAAGTGCAAATTGGCCGCATCACACAACACGTATAGTGTGAGATTCTGCTGGTAGATTCAAACTTGTTTGCCAAACTGTTGTTACTATAAGCTACTAACAACTGATTTAGGGTGCTTTCATCTACAGCAGACTAATATAGGACTTCTAAACATAGAAATTAAACTTCATTTGAAAGTCAAATTGAAGAAAATCACTTCAGTAAGATTAGGAATTGAACAATTCTAAGCTTAACTCATGCGAAAAGCCGCCAGCTACATCACAGTGTAGAGCAAAAGGGTGAAAACTACTGCTACGATGGAATATGCACATAAAAGTGCAAGAACCTATCATTTTAAAAGGATGATGGTCGAACTGTGCACTGTAAAAGTATCAACTTATTGGAGTAACAAGCAGCCGAGTTAGCTGAGTAAGATAATTAAAAAAGCAGACACATTTAAAATGGGTCAGAAAAGGTACCAAAAGCAGCAAATAAATTACCCAATGCGTTGCCTAATTCAAGAAACTGCTCATTGAGACGATCTCTTCTCAATTTTTCACGGTCTGCCTTCTGAACTTTTCTTGCAACAATTGGATCCTTAACTTCCACTTCCTGCCTCTGTCTGCAACCACCAAATTTCCCTCATTACAATAAAATTTAACATCGAATTATTCAATTTTATATTTTCTCCAATCGTCATAAGTTATCCAGAGAATCACGAGAGCAACCAATCAATTTTTGCAGTTAAATCAACAAACATTTAAAAACAAACCTGTGGTCGGGGAGGGAGTTGGAGGAAGGGAAATCAGGCGCAGTTGTCTTCCATTGATCCATTTCTAGATAAATTTGAGAAACCAGAAATGAAATCTAGGGTTTAATTGGATTTGTAACATCTAAAATATTTTATCTGATCTGAAAAATTAGAGAAGAGAATGAAATGATTCTAATTCTAGAGAGAAAATCAAAAGAGGAACTTGTGCTTTCCACAAGCCAAACAGGAACCATGTGGCTTCCACATTCATGTTGGGTAGTTTAATTTAGTTGGATTTAAATTTTAATTGTTTCCACTTTCTTTTGTTTTGCTATTGCCACAGAGCGTGGTGTCCACTCTCTCTCCCTCTCAGAGTCGGTGCCTATTCGCAGGTTGACCATGTTGTTTGGTGCTGAGAAGGAAAACCACAAGAAAATCGGGGTGACCTGAAAGAGAAAAGAAAACTCCTAATTAACCAAGAAAACTACTAATCCTTTGGCGTTAAGCATCAATTAATAAAAAAAATATAGCTTAAGAAATTTTAATTATCTTGTTCATCTATTTTTTTAATTATCATATCCCAGTATTCAATCGAACTTATTTAAATTTACTTAAATTTAACATTATTAAATACATAATTAAAAGCATGCATGCACAAAATAAAAATTAAATTTGAAACATCCCCTAAAGAAATTCGAATTCTCTTATCACTCACAACATCATATGTTATTGATTTCTTTGAATTATAATTAATGTGATGGCATAAATAATTATTTAAAGGGTTTTACAACAACAAAGATAAAATTATATTCATAATAATCTGTTAATTAATTGTAGTAGCAGAAATCTCAAGAAAATTAAAATAAGTTGACTTACAAGAATCCTGATCTGTGGGTAAGATGTTTTTTTTTTTTGATTTTTCAGCAAATACTTGTGAAAACATAAGAAAAATGTTTGTCCTTGACCAGCAAGAAATTAGCATTCTGAAACTTAAGTTACAAGATTTCTAGAGAGATGATCTTAAGAATGCAAAAAACTCCTTACCTGTTAAAGTGAAGGGGCTATTTATAGTGCCGACAATTTATGTGTTGAAGTGGTGATAATTGAGTGCTAATCATGACACTACTAGTTTGTAGGAATAGGTCTTCTGATGGTAGGATTAGGTCCGTTGATGTCCCATTATAGGCAGAGGTAGGATGATAGGTGTTCCTATCAACAAACAGAGGACCTTTGGGTTGAGTCACGTGCGTAATGGGCTATAAATTCTATCCATGCTTTGACTGGGCCTTAGGCCTCTGGTAAGGTCAAATAGAAGATAATATTTGAGGTATTATCATTTGTCCCCCTTTGAATAGCCGATCAGAAGTGATCATGATCAGAAGAGAGAAGTTTGTCTCCAAATCTTTAGGGATCTTTCCTAACTTTTCCTATTCTGAGCCAGCTAGTATCGGCTAATTTCATTAAATATTGTGTCTTTCCTGCGTAGGTGTCATTTCAATCTTCACAAATTGATTTAACTGCTTTAACACGTGTCCACGTTCTTGTGAAGGGTAGCTCGGGTTTTGAAATTTGAATTTTTTTCTATAAATAGGCACCTTCCTTTTCATTTTCTCTTTTTCTTCTTCACACTTCTACAATTCCATTCTTGCTCTAATTTTTTTTTTTGCATTCTTTCCTTCAAAGGCGATTTTTTAAGCATTCTTTAGGATTCTCCTTATTTTTTGGCAAAATCTTAAGAACTCTGATACAATGACTACTCTAGCATTTCTTGGTTCTTGTTACTATACACATTCATATAACAATACATATTATATCTCATTTGTTGACATGTCATATCATTTTCGGTAATTCATAATCATATCTATGCATATGAATAGTTCATATAATATACAGTTTCTTATTACATCATAATTATAATAACATAATTTCTTATATTATACCTTTACATTACATTTTCTAAGCAAAATATGAAATTTACAATAACAAAACAAAGCCAAAAAGACATCATTATCTTCATACTCTAACTTCTCCTGGTGTTGGTATTGGCTTTACTGCTGTTGGCTTGGTCCCTGCTGGAGAGTCTTATCCTGAGTACCTACACGAATGAACACCCGTGCTAAACTATATAGCTTAGTGGGGAACGATAAGTATGTGGACAACCACTCATAGTGGTCATTCACACATGCACACAATATGTAATAATAATAAGAAATAATCATATTAATTAGAAACCCTATCTTGATAAATTAAGTAAACTAATCCTTATGCAAGGTTAATTATATAATTAACATATCATCAACTAGCATATAGTATTTATCATATATTTTTCCATTTATATTTTCCTATGAATGCCTGCCTAAGTTCTATGGGTGTGGATAATGGGTGTTGTAGATACCCATAGATATTAGTCATGTGGAATACCCGACGGTATCAAACCTATGAACCTAAATAGGGTCAAGACTGTGGTCCCAAACGGGAACAAACTATGGATCCAAATGGGATCAAGATTGTAGCAGCTGCATCTATACCCTATAGGCATGTCTATCTATCCACAATCAAGCTCTCATATAGGCATTGAATCAATTTTCATATCACTTCTTTCATTGTGTACATTTCATCATATTGCATAATTACGCATGAAAATATTCAAAACAATTACAATAGTGCAATATAACTATTATTGTATAACTATAATTCCAATTGTATAACTCTCATTGTATAACTTCACTTATGTAAGCATGCATATACAATGTGCTCTAACTTTATTCTTATGTCTCAATATGTTTCTCACATATTTAATATCATAAATTATCTTTATTTTTATGTTTAGAATGCTCTAAAAATATTTAGGGAGGTTTAGACAAACTTTGGTAACAATTTGGGGTCTAAAAATCAAGTATAGGACAGAACAAAAGTGGGTCACGATGGCCAATGATTTATTGTGACCATGAGATAGGTGCAAATTCGGTTCTAGAAGGGGCTCACGATGGTTACCAATTGGTGATAACCGTGATGGAATATGACATGGTATGTACATGATAATCATGCAGCGGAAAAACAATAAAATTGATCATACATACCACATAATTTCTATAACAAGAATCGAAAACATGCAATTTTAGGGTTTTGAAACTTACAACTTTAGATGCACTTCAAGATTTGATTTTGATGATGACCAATACCTAAGAAGGATTTATTCACCTTAGATCTTCATCACCAATGCCAAAGGAACAACCTCTATGCCACTTCTCTCTATGTTCACACACACAATTGCAAGGAAGGCTTAAAATTGAAAGTGTTAGCTCTATATGTAAATAATTGGCAATGGTAATGGATTGAAGCTACAAGATCTGATCTTGTACTTCCTTTTGGTTGTTATTTTTGCCCAAGAACACAAAAGAACAAGGAAGAATCCTTTCCCCTTGTGAAATTTGGCCAAGAGTGTGAGAGAGAGTAATTCACGCCTAGGGTTTTTTTCTTTAGTTCATGTATATGTCTCTCTTATTTAGGTAAGTGTTAATTCCGAATTTAGCTAGTAAATTCAGCCTCCATCACTTCCTAATTAAGTGACATACATTAACTCAAACTCCTTTAAATTTTAAATTCAAATTAATTCAAAATAAACATAAGACATTTAATCAAAACAAATTACTTAATTTAGGAAATAAGCATGTGCCGAAATTCTCATTGATTTTTATCTTAGAATTTCGGTCACTTTATCTCTTATTTAAGTGTTTTAATTTGATTCAAATTCTTTTAGGCTTTAATACTCAATTAACTTAATTAATACAAGATAATTAATTAATTGAAATTAAACCTTGTGGGCTGAATCTCTCTCTCTAATGGACCAAGGTCCATTTAGCAATTTTAATACTCATTACATACATTAATTTGACTTTAATTAAAAGCCCAAATTAATGCCCAATACTTTATTTAAATATTTTAAGCCCAATGCTTTGTGTGCGATCCTATAGGTCCATTTAATATTGGCAATGAATTAATGAATTAATTCAAAGGCTATATATATTCTCTAGTGATACGAATCCAAGAGGGCTATCTTATGCCATTGAAGGGTGGCAACCTTATGACTTTCAAATGGGTCAAAATGGAGTTCAAACACATAAATATAAGATCCAAATGTCATTGGGGCATGCACCAATTTATAGGAGGCAGATTCGGTGCTTTACGATGAATTTTGGGCTTATACAACTTTGGGCTTAATTGTACAAGTCATGTGCTTCATTTAAAAGTCACATGACTCACTTAAGTTGTATTATTAATGGGCTAGGCATGTGGGCTTCTTTTGGGTTTAGTTTTAGTTAGTTTGGTTATTTATTTTAGTCTTTCTTTTGGGCTTTCATTTTAGGCCTATAAGGTTTATTAATTAGTTTTGTTTTAAGTGTGTTTAAGACTTATTTGGGCTTATTTGGCTTGTAAAAGCCCAAGAAAATTCGTGTAAGGCCATATGAGCATTTAAATTAGGGTTTTAAAGAGTGATTTAGGGTTAGCCACCTTATAAATAGGCTACCCTAGGTTGTAAACTTCATCATTGAATCAAATCATAAACTTTTGAGAGTTTTTCTCTTGGCTTAGCCGAATTTCTTTAGAGAGATTGTGAGATTGCTTGTGGAACCCCAAGGTTAAAGAACCCTCCCTCTTTAGAAAAGATTCGTCCTCGAATCTTCGTCTTGCAATAGTTGGGAATTGGCAATTAAAGAATACATTCATCTTCATAAATGATCTTCAGCATTGGTGAAAATAATATGAATGCTTATTCGATGACATCTATCATTCTTATTCGAATACTTTTTTTGAATGTCATTAGGGAACTTTTTTTGAATGTCATTAGGGAACTTTTTTTGAATGTCATCCAAATAATGTGAACTACTGGAGCACATTTGGATGACATTCAAAAAAAGTTCCCTAATGACAATCTATCATTCTTATTCGATCCTGTCTCTAGCTCCCTTCCCTAGAGATGAGAAAAAGAAAGATGACAAGAGAACTCTTAACAAGGTAAATCAGACTAGTGGGGTTATAAAAGATGTACAGGCTGGCAAGTCAGGAAGGATCAGCCACCTTTAATAACAAGGGATCGGACACCGGGGGATGATCGATCGTCTCCCATAGAGATAGAAGATTATTTAGGATTTTTCTTTCTTCTGATTTTATAGATTTATAATTCTTTCAGCTTTCAAGATTTTTTTTATATAACTTCTTTTTCATCAATGAAATTCCAAATTTATCATAATTTGCAATGTTTTTCACTTTTCTCTCATGTTATTGTTTACCAAGTATCATTATGAGTTTGTTTACTATGCAAACAAAAAATGACTTTGTAAAAAATAGATATGACCTAGAGAACTTGTAACTTGTACTTTGCAAAGAATTTAAAGTAACTTGTAAAGAAATGTGATTAGTACACTGATTCTTTGTAAGTATTTTGAATCTGATTATCATTCATTCAATATGTAATCTATGATCCATGGGTTAAGTTTCCAAATTTATGAAAGTATAATCTTTGATTGTAATTAATTGTGTATCATTCATTGATATATTAGAAATGGAATAAACACATTCTTTGATCGGATATTTTGATTGAGTATAACTGGACTGTAGAGTTACATGTGATGTTTTCTAAGGGCTTTTACATGCTAAGTCCTCGGGATGTTTTGTCCATCCATAATTCACAGTTTGTAAGTTCTTAGATTGACAACCTTTGCAATTTTGAAAGGTACTTCATAATTAGGTATGAGTTTGCCTATACTAGAGTTGCCTTACCCAATTTCTGCTTTTCTAAGCACTAATTTCCTAACTTTTAAGTTCTGGGCTTGACTTTGGCATTATAATATTGGTTGATCTTTTATTTATATGCCATTATCTTGGCGTTGGCATCTTTTTTCTTTTCCTCTAGTAAGTGAAACTCAAGTCTCCTTTCATCTGAGTTCTGATGCTAAGAAAAGGACTTCGTTATGTATCTTCGCATACCAACTTCCACTAAAATGACTATTTTTGATTCGTATACTAGAGAAGGGGGTTTAATGCATACTCAATATAGGAGATGTCCTGTAAGACCATAAGACATTGTTCAGCTCCTCCATCCACTTTCCCTTAGCTTCCCTTAATCTCTTCTTTAAACCTTCTAAAATGGTCATTCCATTGCTTTGTGGATGGGCAACTAACGTGAATTTTTATTGTATCTTGAGATCAAAACAAAAGTCTCAAACACAAAGCTACCAAACTGCTTACAATTATTCGTGATAAACATTTTGGGCAAGTCGTATTTAAAAATAGTTTCCTTCCAAATGAAACTCCTAATTTAAGTTGCTGCCGGTCAGAATGCGGCAAGTGTATTGAATTGACAAGTAATAAAGTAGGATATTTTTAAGACCACAAGTATTGAACCTTAGGGAACAAATTAGTGCAAGACAAATTGATTGATCGATAAAATGTGTTTAAGGAATTTTCCAATTGTTGTTTGTTGTGTTGTATTTAGTGATAAAAGCAATTAACATAAAAGATGAATAAATTGCAAGGTATGAGTTAACAAAAAAATTAAAAGCAGAAAATATAAAATGTGTAGATTAATAATTACTAAGGACGTTCAGGAATCTAATCCTCCCCATTCCCATGCAAGGTTCATTTTAACATAAAATTCATACATTTCTAATATGGACAACCCATCTAAACCCTTAGTATCCAATTATGGAGCCTACTACTCTAACTACTCGGTATCCTATTTCGAAGCGTACCCGATAATCGGCATAAGAACGGGTCCCAAGACCTAGGTATGATTTAGTATCCCATTCTGGAGCCTACTAGTTCAAACCTATTCATTTTCCCTTTTTTTCTTGAATTTACAACACACAAACCCTAGATCTAATAGCTCCCATTCCGAAAATGCCATTAAAACTATAGCAAATATGAAGTAAAATAGAGCATGCATGATATAAACACTAAACAAGCATTCATCCATCAACTTGAATAAGATTGATAATATAAATACTTGTAAAACATACATATCAAGATAAACACAAGGGAAAAGAAACATTGGAAACACATATTAAATAAATAAGTTCATATTCCTTAAATGGTTTAGGGGATTTAAAGATCCCTAAACAATAAAATAACTACTCACTATTCATAATGTAAATAACAAAGAAAATAGGAAAAGAAATTATAAAATCCATTTGGAAGTATGGATCTGAAGTGCAGCAACTTCTTTTTTTCTTCTCAAGCTTTCTCTTAATTAAAACTGGAACTTTAAACTATAAACTAACTACGACTGTGTATTTTTGATGTAAAACTATAATGAAAGAGTAATTTTTACAAGTAAATCTATAGAAAATAAGTATAAAAATCCTAAAGTATGAAGAACTACGAGCTAAAACTATAGAGAAAAACCTTAGAATTAAAAAACCTAAAAATTTCTCTTTTAAAACCAAATAGGATGCAGCTTTTATAGTGGTCCAGGATAGGACACGATTGAGACAAATTGTATTAGCCAAGTTCAATAGGTTAAAAGAGTACTGTAGCTCAGCACACAGTTAAGACAAATTGGTCTTAGCCGAGTGCACACTTCTAGATAGAATCATCTTTGAAATTTGCACTGGACATAGTGGAGACAAATGGTCTTAGTCGAGTCCCTTAGTGAAATACTGCATTTTGATGATCTACAAGGCATACGGCTGAGACAAATGGTCTCAGCCGAGTGCTAGCCCTTATTTCTGCACAAAATTCAAAAATATACCATTAAACACTCAAAAACTTCATAAATATCAAAATAATCCTATTTGGCATAAAAAGAGAATTCTAACACTTAAAATAAGAAAAACATGCAAAACGAAATGCAAACATAGATAAAAAAATACTAAAAATAAACACTAATTCAGAGTTATCAACTACCCCACACTTAGCTTTTGCTCACCCTCGAGCAACTGGACAACCAAATTCCTGCATACCTAAACTCAAAAAAAGAAATTACAACTTCAAGGAAAGCTAAATAACATTACAGCAGAAGTCACTAACTGTTGCCCTAAATCGAAAAGAATTCAACTTAAATCATACTAGCTAGTCTCTTGGTGTGTGTGTGCTGAGCCTAATGATAACTTTTGAATTATAAAATTTTAGTGCAATCTAACAATCGAGAAAGGAATTCGTATGCAAAATTTTCACACTCGTTTTACTCTTGAAACTTAAGAGATGCCATAGGCCTTTCCTTTAGCACCGAAACCCAAAGGTCATCTGCACAAAAAATTTTGAACAAAACAAGAACATTAGGTCTTAAATGGGTTGCAAAATTGCTGGACTATGGATAGTAAAGAAAAGTGTAAGCTATTCAAAATAAAATAGCCATTCAATAACTCCACTTAACCTAATAACACTGTAAAATTTTTTAGCTCACATTTTACCCTTTTTCTCTATTTACAAAAGATTTTAAATGATGGATTATCCAGAATGCATAGTGAATTCTTAAGATTTAGATTCCTTAGGGAAGGACTACACAAAAGTGTTCACTTAATAGTGCCATTGCTTGATCAAATTACCAGCTCTAAAGTTCCTTCTCTAATTTCAACAAGCTACCCTACAGTTATTACAATCTATAATCTAAACTTTATTTAATTCTATTCTTTTTCTTCTCTTTTTTTGGAGTTTTTTTTTGAAAAGAAATAAGGGGCTTGCTAAGAAAAATAATCCTTAGATTCACAAAATAATCCCAATCTAAAATTCTCTTTGATATTCAACCCTTATCTTAGCTCATCTTTCTTTGAGTCCCAAAATTTTTCTCTTACTCACTCTAAAAATGGCTAGTTCAAAAAGGGTAAGAAAAAAGGCTTTAAGGCTAGGATAATTAATGAGTATGCAAAAAATTAAAAATTTGGTACGTAATTAGCATACCTCAATAGGCTTAAAGGGGTTATACAAGGGAGACGATTTAATACCGGGTAAGTCTAAGGTCTTTTAGAGGTTTACAATGAACACTTGCTTAAATCATTTCAAGCTCTGTATTCAAATTGGTATGAATGCTTTAAAGGGTGATGAGGAAGGTTCTAAAGCTCTAGAATTCCTATTCGATCATCTTCATGCACTGGTTTTGTTTTTTATTTTTCTAAAAATAGGCCTAAAATGCACATTATTTTAGGAGACCTACTAGTATCAATCTAATTGAACCTAAACGAAAAAGGTAAATAATCAACAACTAACTACCCTAAACAAGCTTTTCTCAAACTAAGTTTGGAGTGTCCACCACGGGAATAACTAAGGGAAAACTAAACAAAAATGCATAGGTTTTAATAACAACTGAAGATAACGACCTAAAAGAAAAGAAATGAATAATAACTAAGGAAAAATTAATAACTAAGGTTAAAATTAAAACTAAAATATGAATAATAGATGCAAAAATAATGAAAAACAACCAGAGGCTTTAAAATTAAAGGGATAACTAAAAACTAAATATAAATAAATATAAAAATTATATATGAATATAAAGCTATAAAACATAAATAAACACAAACTTAAAACAAAAATAAAATAACTAACCATCAAGGAAATTCAAGCAAACTAAGTTAACAAACTAATATGAAGGAGATTCAAACAAACTAAATTAAAAAAAACTAAACTAAAATGATAAACAAGAAAATTAAAGCAAAATAAAGCTACCGCGGTGCTAAAGTTAAACAAACCAGGTATCCAACATTCTAAAATAAAATGAGTTCAAAAACATCTCAAAATGATACCCTCACCCCACACTTAAAGTTTTTCTGCCCTCAGCAAAATACATACAAAGTAATCACAAAATAATATGGGTTAAAGAAAATCCTTGAAAATTCAATCATTCTTGAACAGGTGGTGGGAGTGGAGGAGGAAACTAAGCGTCAAAATGCGATTGTAATGTCCCTAGGGCAGTGATGAAGTCATCCATCCTGGTAGTCATGGTGTTGAGGCAGGATGTGATGGCAGTGTATTGTTCATTGGAAAGGGTGATAGTCTTTGCCTCTGATCATTGAAGCTCCGTGGTTTCTTTCCTCGTAACGTCTCTATATTTCAACCTAGTGAAAATCATCGTGTACCCTTGCCTTGGAAACCATGGGTCATTTATAAGGACCGATATATTCTTTAACATTTTCCTGTTGATGATAATTGGATTGCCAACAGATTTCCCGAGGTTGGTGTAGTTGACAAATCTGGCCAAGGTGGTCACAAAGCCTTCAAAAGTATGCTTGGAATCCCTTTTCTTATAATTGCGCAAATCATCTATCTTGCTTGAAATGAAAATGGCTCCATTGAGGTGAATTCCATGTTCCATGCATAGATGATGGTGGCCTTATTGGCATTGACATTGCCCAACCCTTTATGGTGGCTAAAAACCGCCAATGCCAAATACTTATGTATGACTCTCAAGGGGTGATTCTTCAAGTGATGGGCTTTGGTGTTGTTGGCATCAAATATGGTGGGCTCCTCCTCATCAAAGATTCCATTCCATATCTCCTGCTTGTTTAGATCATCAATTGCCCTTGCAGCATGTGGATCAAACCCCAACACAATATAGAAGTCATTGAAGGTCATTTAATATGAGGAACCATTAGGCCAAAAGCTGACATTGCCTCTATCGGTATAGCAGTCCTTCCCTACTTGGATTTTGACAGTGGTTAAGAAATCCCGCACGAGATAGGGGTAGACTTGCTCCTTCTGCTCTATAAATGTCCTCCAGCTAACTTCGTTTATCAAGCAGTCAATTTCATCCTTCATTCGAAGCTCTTGCATCAACTCCATATCAATGTAAGGAGAAGTTAAGTAATCTTGATGATTGAATAACACCCATTCTTCCTTAAACTTAGTGGGAACCCATCCTGGAGTATTTGGTTTCGTATGTTCTTATGGGGCTAATGATGAGTCGGCCTCGGTTCTAGTGCACTTGGGTACCACTGCAAAAGTATAACACTTCCCATTATAATTTAACACATTAAGCTTAAAACTATAACGCGAGAGAGGGAATTAAACTAATAAAGCACAAAAAACGCAGCATAAAAGATGACAAATTGAGAAATGCACCACAAACAATTAAATGTACTCCAAGCAACAAGCTATGAGCATGCAAGCATAACTTTAACTACGAGAATCACAATGCCTAAGGTTTCCATGCCTCCTATGATACTGACTAACAAGAATCCTAACTAATCAAAACATAATTACAAGCATGACAATATATGAACAAAACAAACAACGAGCAAAGACAAGAAGAATGCAAAAATCTTAAGAAGTAACAAGCAAAAATAAACAGTAACTTTAACAAAAACATGGCACTACAACATGGTAATATACCTAGCATGTAGATTCTAATCTAGCACTAAAACATTAAAGGCATCAAGTCAATAACCATACATAATAACATTGGACAAAAATTATCACATTGCACTTGGCACACACACTTGCTCTAAAGAAAAATCATGCATTTTAAAGAGAGAAAATTAGACGAATTGGAATTTTTACTTCTTTTAGGAAAACTAGCCAACATATGGCATGCATGAACAAAATTTATACTACAATGCACTAATTTACATGAAGCATAAACTAATGGGTTCCAAAAATAGCCAAAGTAGCAAAGTATAAAGCATGCTTTTAAGAAAAAGAAGTAGACTAGGGAAAATTTTAATCTAAACCTAACTTTACACATGTAGTGGACATTTAAACATTCAAAACATATATCATGCATAAAAAAATTTGAAATACTTATCAAAAGAGGGATTTTCAAGGCACACATATTCAAGAAAAGCAACAAATGTAATTAGAGATGAAATTTAAAATAGTACACATTGGATACTTACTTGTTTGATGCTTTAACAAGGAAAAAAATGCACAAGAAGAGTAGAAAATAAAAGAGAATGCTGGATTCCTCAAGAATTTTTGAAAATAAATGAAAGAGAAAGTGAAGAGACATGTTTCTTGGGTCTATTTATAAGTGGACATGACAGAGTGACCTAAGCGTATGGCTGAGACCAATTGGTCTTAGCCGAGTCAAGCAAAAAAATTGAAACGCATAGTTTTGAAAAATGAAAGGACATGGCTGAGACCAAATGGTCTCAGCCGAGTCCACCATATTGTTTCTGAAAACCCTGATAGCACTTGGTTGAGACTAATTGGTCTCGGCCAAGTGACCCTTTCTATACCAAAGAAATTTTTAAAGCACATGGCTGAGACCAATGGTCTCGGTCGAGTGATATGAAATCTATACTTCAATTTCTAATGCACATGGTTGAGACCAATTGGTCTCGATCGAGTGACCCCTACTAGATTGAAATTTCATTTAACACACGGTTGAGACCAATGGTCTCGATTAAGTGGTACCTTCTATCTCTGGCCTAAAGTGTTGCACATAGTAGAGACCTTTGGTCTTACCCGAGCGCCCTATTCTGGAACTCTCATGCTAAAAGGGACAAGACTAAGACCATTTGGTCTCAGTCGAGTCCAACAAAATTTTACACTATTTTTAAAGATTTTCCTACCCTTATGCATGCACAATGTTAAGACACTATTAGCAATACATGAACAACATTTAACACCACTTATTACTAAAAGAAAAGATAGAAAATAATCAATTAAAAGCATCAATTAAAAGAAATGATTATTGAGATTAAGTGTAGAGATGAACCGCTAGTTCGACTTTTGATGCTCTCATGGCACGTCTTTGAGGTTGAATTTCTCTACCTCAACACCAAACCTGAAATTGTCTTGCAAGCTTAAGTACAGTGTTAAAGGATCATGACTTTCCTCAGCTTTCAATTTATACTTTTGTGGTGAATTCCGTTTATACCACTCAATCATTGGACTTTTGCCCTTCACAATTGCACCTGTTTCTTCCTCTGAATCCATTAACCACTTTCTCTTGGTGTTATCCATCAACACCTTTTCATCTTTGATCTTTGTCTCTTCGCAGTAATCTTGAATGCACAAAACTGACTATAAATTCACATGATGGATGCTTTGTCATCTTGGTCACCTTAAAAACCATCTTTTCATCATTGAAACACAATGTGACCGTTTTTCCATGCACGTATATTAATGCTCTTGTCGTGATGAGAAAAGTTTATCCAACCATTAGTGAAATGGTTTTACCTTTATCCATTTCCAGAGCCACAAAGTCCACTGGAAATATAAACTTTTCAATCTTTACCAATAAATCTTCTATGATCCCCTTGGGTTGTTTGATGGATTTGTCTGCTAGTTGCAGTAGTATATTTTTCTCCTTAAGAAGCCCCAAATTGAGCTTCCTACAAATCGAATAAGGCATGAGATTAATACTTTCACCTAGATCGCACAAAGCATACCCCACAAAGTTTCTTCCTAATTCATATGGTAGTGTGAAACTACTTAGGTGCTCTAATTTCCTTAGTGCTTTGTTGGTCAAAATGGTACTACAAGTTTTAGACAAGTGGACTGTTCCTAGGCCTTCTAGCTTTTTCTTACTAGAGAAAATTTCCTTTAAGAGCTTAGCATATTTTGGTATGTGTAATAAGGCATTTGCAAAATGCAAGTTAATGTGCAACTTTTTTAACATGTCTAAAAATTTAGCTAATCGGTCTTTGTTCTTGTCTTTGCTAACAACAATAGGGAAAGGTATTAAAGATTGTTCAACCTCAAGCTCCTTTGTAAATGAAACTTTCTTACCTTGCTTCATAGGTTCCTGTACTTCAATAAAATCATTAGGTTTAGATGCACTTACCTGCATTGTAGGTTCCACCAAAACTAAAGTAGCTTGATTACCTTTCTCCTCAACTCACAGCTCTTTACCACTTCTCAATGAAATGGCCTTCACTTCCTTCTTCGGGTTCCTGTCAACATTTGATGGGAATGTGCCTGATGGCCTTGCTAAGATAAAATTTATGATTTGGCCAACTTAGGTTTCTAAATTCCTCATTGTCGCATCTTGGTTCCCATTCCACTGCTCTTAAGCCTTTCACCTTGCCTTATGGCTTGTCATGAATTGGTTTTGGCTAGTTATAAAACCAAAAAACATTTCTTTAAGGTTCGATATCTTCTCTTATGGTGGGGCATGTTTATGTTGAAATTCAAGAGGTTAATATGGTGTTTGGTGAGCTTGTGGTGGTTGGTATGGTGCTTGATAGTGAGTATTTGCTGTCGTGGTTTGGTGTTGTTGATGGTAGCTATGGTTGTGGTTGGCTTGGTTATGTAAAGGTGGGTTAAATGGGACTCTTGGGTTAGTGTTTGAGATTGAAGCTTGATTTCCATCTCTCCATGAGAAATTTAGATGATTTTGCCATCTGGGATTGTAATGATTGCTAAATGGGTCATTCGTCTTGTATTCGTTCAAAGCATTCACTTCTCTTATCCCTTGGGTGTATGGCTCAATTACCCTTGCATCATTACTCAAATTTCCTCCCTTAAAGGTATTTCCCACTTGGCTAATATTAACACATTTTGAACTTTTGGTCCATTCAACTCTTTATTTAATAACTCCAATTGAGCCTTTCACATAACCACTTCATCTACGGTGTGAACCCTTTGTGTCTTTGTCAATGCTGTTGAACTAGACCACTAAGCCTCATTCATAGCCATTTCATCAAAAAGCAAGAAAGCTTCTTTTGGGACATTGTTTATGAAGCTTCCCCCTAAGGTAACATCTAATAAAGATGTTGTAGTCTAATTACACGCTGCATAAAAAGTTGACATCAACTGGTGCATCACAATCTCATGATGAGGATTGCTTTTTAACAACCTCCTAAACTTCTCCCAAGCTTCACAGAAGGTTTCTTCATTTAGTTGCTGGAAGTTATAAATGCTATTCCTAATGCTCGTCGTCTTAGTGGGTGGAAAAAATCTTACAAGAAACTTTTTCTGCATTTGTTCCCATGAATGAATGAATTGGCTCAGTAGGATAGACAACCAATCTCTTATTTTCCCTATAAGAGCAAAGGGAAAAAGCTTTAACCTTATAGCATCCATCGTCACACCTTGAATTTGGGCCATATCACTGATCTCCAAAAAGATATTTAGATTTTGTGCCGGGTCCTCTATATTCGATCTCGAGAATTAATTCATTTAACCATGGTGATCTTTGTTGGTTTTAGCTCAAAATATTTTTGTCGAGGAAACATCGTTGTTCTATCCTCCTCATTTCATCTTGGAGTGGCATAATCACGAATAGTCCTTAGTCTTAGACCATCATAATTCTTCTTATGTTGTTGTTGTTGCCCTACTCCATCTTTGTCAATAAGGGGCACCTTCGGATTTGGTGGTTTATTCATTTCTTTGTTTTGAACTTGTCTTGTTCTTCGATGCAAGGTCCTCTTGATTTCAGGAATGAACGGTGTGACTGGTGTCTAGCAAGTGTACTAGATCGACTAATAATATAGGAAAATATAGATTAAAATCCCAAAAATTACTTCCTAGAAAAACTGTGTAAATGCAACTTATTTTAGATTTTAAAGGGAACACTGTGTACAAAGAATAAAAGAAATCCCAAGTTTTGTGATGATGATAAGAGAATTACACTAAGAAATCAAACTTAAACAATTAACACTAATCTCGAACAAAGCAATTAATAAAAGTTGGTAAAAATCAATAATAAAGGCAACTTTTGCTAAAGGACTATCCACCTTAACTAATATTGCAATGACTTAATTTCAAAAGAACACAAGTGATTATGGAAAAAATAGATAAAGAAAGCCAGATATCTTAGTCAAGAATATCATTCTAAGCATTAAACCTTGTTAGGAATAATTTAATACTTAGCATAGAAATCCAGTTTTATACTCCTAGATATTCATTAAATCCTCTTTTAAGTAAACTTAAATCCAACCTATTCTTAGTTTACCTTTTCTAAGTATTAATCCACTCCTACCAATACATAATTATATCTAAGTTAGAAAATAATCATGTATCAACACCAATGAAATAATCCAAGAACATGCATATCATAGATCATACATTAATCAATTATTAACCATTAATCAAATAAATTATCAATCAAACTCAATACAATCAAGGATAAGAAGTTACTCAAGAACTAAGAAATAATCAACCTGCATTGAATTTAAGCTCCAATTAAGTTATTATAATAAAAGTATAAGGATTCAAGTATCATTTGGCAAAAGTTAAGGAAACTACTCACTTTTCATATTAAAAACCAAACAAAGTAAATTAAGATGATACAAACTCATAGAATCAAGAAACTTCCTTGATAATTCTATAGAACCTCAAGCAAAGCTTCCAATTGCAAGCTTTTGTATCTTCAAAATTTAAACTAAAGCTAATGTAGAACTAAGAATGAAAATTCATAATTAGGAACGGTTCCCCTAGTCTTGGTGTTTTTAGCTCTCTTTAAAGCCTTCAAAAGGAGAATTTGCATGCCTTCAGACTTCCTAAACTGAAGGAATTTGTGTTTTAGTGAAATAAGAAGTATTTTATCAAATAAATAGGACACACACTCAGGAGAATGGCCTTGATCACTTAGGAGAGTGCTTAAATGCTCAGGAGAGTGACTTCTTCACTCGGGAGAGTGCTTTCCTCCTATAAAAATATCGTGAAATTGCCTTGGATGAGTGCCAAAAACACTCAGAAGAGTGTTAAAGCACTCAGCTGAGTACTTCTTGGCTATCCCTTATGAAACAAAAGCCAGCTTTCTTCAATATTATAATTTTGCCCCTAAATTTCTCTTTTTAGCATTTTAACCCATCTTCTCTTCAATTTAGCCTTGAAAAACACCAAAACTAGCAATTAAATCTAAAAACACGCAAATTAACTAATTAAACCTAAAATCAACTAAATTAAAACTAAATTTACTCAATTAAACATATAAAAATACACTAAAAATATAGTATAATTCACACTTATCATGGTGCTAGATGATGTGGACAAAATTTGTTCATACACTTATTTCACCTGGAAAGAATAAGCAAAGAAAAATAAGTAAAGGAAAACACACAAAAACAATCAATCAAAATTGCAACTAAGCATGCCAATGTTCCCTGGCAATGGTGCAAAAAACTTGGTTGAAATGCGGTAAGTGTACCGAATCAACAAGTAATAAAGTGGAATATTTTTAAGACCACAAGTATCAAACCCTATGGGATGAATTGGTGCAAGACAAATTGATTGATCGGTAAAATATGTTTAAAGAATTTTCCAATTATTATTGGTTGTGTTGTACTTAGTGATAAAAGCAATTAATATAAAAGATGAATAAATTGCAAGGTATGAGTTAACAAAGAAATTAAAAGTAGAAAATATAAAATGTGTAGATTAACAATTTCTAAAGACATTGTTTAGGAATCTGATCCTCATAAAATTCATACATTTCAGATGTGGACAACCCATCTAAACCCCCAGTATCCCATTCCGGAGCCTACTACTCTAACTACCCAGTATCCCATTCCAGAGCCTACCTGATAGCCAACATAAGCACGGGTCTTAAGACCTAGGTATGATCTAGTATCCCATTTCAGAGCCTACTAGTTCAAAACCTATTCATTTTCTTCCCTTTTTCTAAATTTACAACACACAAACCTTAGATCTAATAGCTCCCATTACAAAAACACCATCAAAACTACAATAAATATGAAGTAAAACAGAGCATGCATGATATAAATACTAAGCAAGCATTCACTCATAAACTTGAATAAGATTGATAACATAAACACTTGTAAAACATACATATCAAGATAAGCACAAAGGAAAAGAAACATCTGAAATATATATTAAGTAAATAAGTTCATATTTCTTACATGGTTTAGGGGATTCAAAGATCCCCAAACAACAAAATAACTACTCATTATTCATAATGTAAATAACAAAGAAAAAAGGAAAAGAAATTGTAAAACCCATTTGGAAGTATGGATTTGAAGTGCAATAACTTCTTCTCTTTTTCTCCAAGCTTTCTTTTAATTAAAATTGGAACTTTAAACTATAAAATAACTACAGCTATGTATTTTTGTATTTTTGATGTAAAACTATAATAAAAGAGTAATTTTTAAAAGTAAATCTAAAGAAACTAAGTATAAAAACCCTAAAGTATAAAGAACTATGAGATAAAACTATAAAAAAACCCTAGAATTCAAAAACCTAAAAATTCCCCTTTTAAAATCAGACAGGATGAAGCTTTTATAGTGGTCTAGGATAAGACACACTGAGATAATTGGTCTCAGCCGAGTCCAATCGGTTAAAAGAGTATTGTAGCTCAATACACGGCTAAGACAAATTGGTCTTAGTCGAATACACCCTTCTGGATAGAATCATCCTTGAAATCTACATTAGACATGACAGAGACAAATGGTCTCAGCTGAGTCCCTTAGTGAAATGGTACATTTTGATGATCTACAAGGCACACGATTGAGACAAATGGTCCCAGTCGAGTGTTAGCCCTTATTTCTGCACTAAATTTAAAATACACCATTAAACACACAAAAACTTCATAAGTATCAAAATAATCCTATTTGGCATAAAAAAAATTTTAACACTTAAAATGGGAAAAACATGCAAAATGAAATGCAAATATAGATAAAAAAGTGGTCTATTGCTACAACTAAAAACATCATTTGCTTCTGCCCTATGCAAATGGCCCTAAGATATCCAGTCCCTATTGATTAAAGGGCTAGGATACCTCAATTAGTTATTGATCTGAGATTGGTTGCCTACTTATTCTTCCATGGATCTGACACTGAGGGAACCTTTTTGCCATTCTTTGCGTATCTTTGAAAATGGTAGGCTAGAAATACCTTGTTTGAAAGACTTTTCTACTCCTAACACTTGCTGCCTTATGATATCCACATAGGCCTTTATGAATCTCCCTGAGAATATAGTTTTAGGGCTGTACAGAATCAAATTGGAACCAAAAACCAAACTGAATGGATTTTGGTCAATTTGGTTCGGTTTATTCAATTTTGGACCGAAATGATTTTTTGATTTAATCAGTTTGATTTTTAAAAGTTGAAAATTGAATAAACCAAATATATATATATATATATATATATAATACTATTAAAATTTTGAAATAGATACCTTGGATGAGTGGTGTGATAACTTAGTTAAAGCTATTAGTTTTTGAGTTCGAATCCTAGAAGGCACATATTATTGTTGTCTCATTTTTTTAATTTTAAATTTTTTTTGTTTTCTCAATTTTTAATAATTCTCAATTTTTTTATTTTTATTTTTTTTGTTTTCTCAAATTTTTTAACTTTAATTTTTTTATTTTCTCAATTTTTAAAAATTGGTTTTCACTTCGGACAATTAATTATTAATATATTATTAACAACTATTTAGTTAAAAATAAAAATATTTAATAAAACACTCCGACGAGATTTAAGTTCATAATTTATAACTTTGAAAACAATTTCAGTATCATTAAACAAACTTTATAAACGGATCTTATACTTACACTATAATGATAAGTATACTTGCATTTAAATGCTAAGTTTAATCATGTAGTTTTACCATATTCTCCAAATGTACATGGTTGTTGAGTTGAATAGACAATGATATTGCTTGAGAATTTGCAAATTGAGACTAATTTATTGAGAGGTAAAGCTTATATCGTGTTGCTTCCAAATGTGTATCAAATATGAATGCAAGTTCCATAATTGTGTGAATGTTGTTATGTGTTTTGTATTTATTGTTTTGTATTGTTTTCTCGCATTTGAGTTTTGCTTGAGGATAAGAAAGGTTAAGCATGGGGAATTGATGTGAGTTGATTTATGCATAATTTTTGAATGTTTTTGTGAAGTAAATGTCTAGTTTTAGTTAAGTTTTTATGTGAAACATGGTGCTTTTTATGTGTTTATGTTGTGAGTGTGTGTGGGGAGTAAAGGAATAAGAACTAAGGAAAAGAGGCAGAAATCAAGCAAAAGATGGAGCTTTGTCGCAAGCATGGTAGGAGTCACAAGCGAGACATAAAAAGGCATCAAAGGAAGAGGTCAATGCAAAGTAAAGTAAACACAAAAGAAAGCATGTCTTGTCACGGGCACGACATCCTTTACGAGTGCGATAGCAAGAAGATGTTGGGTAGTTACTTTTGAAGGGACTCTTGAAGGGGCATGTCATTCCACTAAGGGTTGTATACTTCTAGAGGGGCATTTCTGAAGGACAAAAGGATTGAAATCCTATATTAACACAAGAAGTAGTTAGTTACAAGATACAAGAAGTAGTTACTTACACAATATACACATAAATTGTGAACAAAGAACAATTAACAATTTCTGTTTTTCTTTTGATGTAATTAGTACACTTTAAGTTTGTTCTTTTGAGAAAAAGGCAAGTAAGAAGAAAAAGATCTACTTAAAGAGTGGAAAAGGGTTGAGAGATTTTTTTTACTATCTCTTATCTATTACTTCTTCTTGTAATTAGTTGAATGATATTTACTTTAGGAACTTGAACATTGATGTCTATATCTTTTATGTTATTAGTAATATACATAGTCTTATTCGCAGAATTCTTTATTAGTATTTTTATGTATGATTAATAGAAGTGAGTATGATTGAGAAATATATTCCCTCTTATAGCTAGAAAGGATTCATTATCAAAATATCGCTTGAGAGATCGGGATATTAAGGTAATTACTATAAGTTGGTACTTAATCTTAAAATAAGTGTTTATAATTAACTAATGCATTAATGAGAATTAAGGGTTAGAATTATATATGCATGTTTTAGGATTAACTATTTTATGTCGAGAGAATGAATTAATAATCCAACTTGGTTTGCATTGTAAGATGAAAATTCAAGTGAAAGAATAAGTTCAAGTTCAATTTATATCTTATAATATCAACATTTAATTATCTTATTTGATTATCGATAAAGTAGGTTAAATTAGCATTTCTAGTTATAGCATAGATTTTAGTTAATTCAACAAATCATGAATATTGTAAACAAGATTAAGAATTGAGTAATAGTGTGTAATAACTCATCCTTTCCCCGTGGAAACGATATCTTAATTACTATAATCGGTGAACCGTGCGCTTGCAGATTTAACACTAACACGAGGGACGAGAAGAGAAGATAAGACTGAGACATCCCATCCATCAGATGAGTGACAACCGTCCCTCAGCCCATCTTCCCGTCTGTCACCTTTGGACGAAACCAAAAAACACAGAATTCATGAAAAACATAAAAAAATCATGCAAAACGCATTTTTAGCTCTAAACATGCAATATTAAGTGCAAAATCACACCAAAACACATTAAAATAACTAACCATGCATTAACTATATTAAAAAACATATAATTATAGAATTTAAAAAAAAAAGAGGGGGTTATATACATATAACAATAGAGGAATCTTTAAGAACTTATCTTGCCTTTAGTGTATTTAATGGTCCAAAAAAGCATTATATATCAATTAAACATGCATATCATATGAATTACAGTAATAAAAACATATCAATATACTTCAAAGAATCACAACATTATACAAATAAATTGTAGAGAGAGAAGATTGCAATAAGCCTAGAATATTACCCTTAAAAGATATTTTATCTCTATGAATTCTGTAGTCTAGATTTCTACTTCGAATTGTGCTTCTTGATTCTCAAGAGAAGATATGAAATTCATTTTTATGTGGTGTTTGTGTTCAATAAAGATTGATGAGCAAAGAGTTTTTAGAGAGAGAAAGAAATTAGATTTTCTTTTTCTCTAAACTTGGCTCCAAAAAATAATCGCTTCCCTCCCAAAAAACCTTAGGTTTAAGAATTTATACCTAAGGAAGAGCTTGAGTTCAATTCCAACAGAAATCCCCCAAATTTGGAAGAAATCCTTTTTTCATCAAACTTCATCTATTAAAATCCAAAAAAGTGGAAAAATCTGGATTTTGAGATTGAGGGATGCTCGTCCCTCATCACTAAACCCTGAATTTCCTAAAATACCCTTAGTTTGGCCTGTGCAGGAGAAATGAACCCACAGATAGGCACCCCTCAAGTGACAGACAACCATCTGCCTACACGAAAGGCCCAAAACTAGGGTTTTTTGCACATTTTGTTAAAAAATTTGGCAATATTTGAAAACACTTAGAAAATCATGAAAAATCTTTAAGAAAAAGTGGAAAATTCATGATCGGAGCTTCAATTTGAAAAGTTATATTGTATTTATTATATTTGAAAAGTTATATTATATTTATTTTATATAAATTTTTTATTGGAGAATTTTTAATATATTTTTAAATATTATTTTAACCATATAATTTTAATATAATTTTGATTAGTATTTATTATGGACATAATATAATAAATTTATGTATATTGTTTTAATTTTAGTTATTTTAAATGGTTTTATTTTTGTGATATAAATTAAATTTAATTTATAGGTCCATATAGGTTAAAAGGCCAATAAAAAAGAAGCCTATTATGACACGTATCCAGCCCATCCTCGATTTCGGTTGGATTCTTGGGGGGTCCACTTTTTGGGTCCGAGACTAGATGAGGCTCATTTTAACTTAGGAATTAGGTACTTCACAATAAAAAATGGGGTCTAGCTCAAATTATTATTGTTAGTCAACCCATGAAGGCGCTTGCCAATGGGCCTAAAAGAGGTTAGTGTCATGGATTCCCCATCCAACAGAACGTCGAGAAATGATTCTCAACCTTTTGATGTCAAAACAGAGATTAGTATTCAGGACATCACTCTTATTAGGCATCTTGGTTATGTGTTATTTTATAATGGAGTTTTTAAATTTAATCCACTCCCCTCTCACATATAGTGCAAAGCATAAGAATTAAGTAGATATCCCAAGCAAACATAAAAAGTGATAAATAAATAAATAAATAAATAAATCAACTACTTAAATTATTACAGAAGCAAATCATTCAAAAGAGAAAATAAATTACATACATAAATCGGGCCATTCATTTGGGTTGGGAACATTGGTCATTTTATGCACATTTTACAAAAATCCGTATTTTATCCTTTTGTTTGGCTTTGGATGAAAAATTAGACATTGGTCCAAGTTTTAAAGGAAAACCCATATTAATTAGTAGAAATTATTTTGAGTGTCTTTTCCTTTTATGTGTGTGCAAAAAGCCCTTTTTTACTAACTATTACATCCTTAAAATAAAAATACATCCAAAAATACCAAATAAATAGATAAAAAATAAATTAATAAAAATGGTAAACTAAAAAATAATAAATAAATGGAGCGGTCAAATGAAGTAACCCTTCAAAGGCTTAAATTTACATACTCTCAAAAACACAAAAAGAAAAATACATTAGCATCATACTAATAAATAATAAAAATATAGTAACGAAAATCATTGATTTAACTAAACATTGTAGAAGAGAATTATGTACAGAACTGAATATCATACAAAACGACAAATAGATATTTTAGGAATCAAATAATTAAATGATAAAAATATCATAAAATACATGTAATATACTACAAAAAACCTAAAAACCAGCCACGGATGCCCCTAGAAGGGTGACAGATGCCCATAACTGTATAAGGGATGGAATGAGAAGAAGTTTCCACAATGTTCTGTCTGTCGCTTTGACAGACTGGCATCTGTTAGGGCTTTTTCCTGTCTGTCACTTTCTGGGTAGAATAAAATGTAGAGTTTTTAATGCCAAAAACATGCAAAATCATCTATAATCCTAAACACATAATTATTAGATCCTAAAACATACCAAAACAGTATTATAACCTTAAATCATGCACAAAATGCACTAAAAACTTATTAGATTATAGAATTACATAACATAAATAAAACTTGAAATTGTACAATAATGGAGGAATCTTGATTCTAATTATGCCTTTACATTCTTATTAATCCAGAATTATGTCTCATCAGACATTAGGCATACCTGATCCGACCTTAATAAGAAAGAAAAGGCCAGGGATGACTGTCCTTCATGTGACAGATAACTGTTTATCACCTCTTGAAGGCTAAAATCAGGGTTTTTCATGCACTTTTATTTAAAATACTTACAAACACTTGAAAAATCATAAAATCTTTGATGAAAATGTGAGAAATTAAAAATTGGAGCTTTGAGATTCGAACTTGTTGTCAGTAATATGCTATTTACTCATCATTAAGTAATCCTAATCTAGGTTGCCTCAGGTCACGGTGTCTACAGATGCCCTTAATTTTGGAAAGCTAGTGCATTAGTGCCAAAGTGAGGCAAAATATAGAGTAAAAGGAAAAAGATGCATACCTGAGGCAGTGAATCTTTTGGTCGATTAAAACACGTACCTTCTTCTGAGGTAGTGAGTCTTTTGATTGATTAAAACACATACCCTCCTTTGAGGCAGTGAGTCTCTTGGTTTATTAAAACACATACCCTTCTTTAAGGCAACGAGTCTTTTGGTTGGGTAGTTATCGTCAACTTGTTAATACATTAACTCTAGTTTGGCTAATTAACATCAGTTTATCAATATGTTAACCCTGGGTTGATTATCCGATTAGTACTTGGGATATACAAAATTTGGACAGATTGATTAAATTTGATTAGCACCTAGGGCCTGCAAAATTAGGTTGTTTAAGTGTGTTTGATTAGTGCCTGGGGCATGCAAAATTGAGATGACTTGATTGGATCTGATTAGCACCTGAGGCATGCAGAATAAGGTTGTTTGAGTTGTACTTGGTTAATGTCATCTGTAGACATACCTAACCTTTAAGTTGTATTGGTCAGGGCCCCTTTGTGGGCTCCCTTGAAATAATGTTCCATTTAAGGAATTTCTAGCAAATATGCATATGTGAAGAGTCACTAACATGCTTGGAGCTCGTGTTTGTAAGCATATATCTATTTTAGACAGGTTTCAGCTTAATATTGTGATCTTGACTAGATTCTGTGCACTTCTCAATGATTATGTCACTAATATAGGGAAACCATCATCATTAATTCTATCGACGCCTCTGGTCTTACCTTATGTCTTCTTTGAATTTGTGTTGTCATTAGGCTTTCACCTCTTATCGAATAGTTTCTTGTTGTCAATGTCACCCTTGTGACTTTTTATGTTTTCAGATTGAATCATCCTACGCTTTGAAGGAAGATGGCTTATTACCTAAATGAACATTGATTTCTATAATGACATTTTGACCATTATAAAGCTCTAACTTCAGCCGTATTCCATTCTGACCTCGTGATAATCCATGTTTTGCAAGGCACTTGGTGGTGAAAGGCCTGAAAGATGGCCTTTTCCACAACTTAGGCCTAACAGTAAAGACATGTCTAGCTCACAGTAAATGCACTTCCTCAAGCAAAAGAGAATGTAAGATCATTTCAAAATTCAAAAATATCCACACTTCTCTTTGCAGTGTATCTCTTTTATTTCAACCTATTCAGGCAACATCTTGTGATAAGGATGGGTAATTGATGCGGAACCCCAAGGTTAAAGAACCCGAAACCCCTTGAACATACGCTTTGATTTCAAAAGACAAAGAAGACAAACACCCTCCCTATTGAACCCCCAAACAACACGTGAATGGAAATGCAAATAATCGGGATAAGAAGGATAAGAAAATGCCACAATCAAAATGATTGATAAGTAATCTAATTCTTGATGCAATAGAAAAGAAAGCAAGCAATCTCACAATCTCTCTAAAGAATTTCGGCTAAAGCCAAGAGAAAAACTCTCAAAAGTTCATAATTTGATTCAATGATATATATCCCTCTTTACAAGTTATAATAACCTATTTATAGCCTCCAAACCCTAAGGGAATGGGTATACATAAGTCCAATAGGTTTAAAACACTAAATTCAACCTAAAATAAGCTAAAACAACTACTTAAAACCCTACTAAGGTAAAGTGACGAATTTGAAGCCCAAAATAAAAGACTAACCAAAATAAAAGACTAACTAATAACCCCAATAACTAAATAATCCATTTAAAAGGAAACCCACATGCCTAAGCCCACATTTACAACTTAAATGACTCATGTGACTTTTAAATGAGGCACATGACTTGTACAATTAAAGCCCAAAGTTGTATAAGCCCAAAATAACATAGACCCAATTCCTTTGCTTGCTTCCAAAAGCTAAGCACTTTAAGCTTGTGATGTTGATCGATGAAATCATCATGAGCAAGGTCAAAGAAGCTTAAAGAAGTCCTACAAGCATTCATGAAACCTTATGTGGAGAAAATGCAAGTTCAAGAAGAGAAAGAAGCTGAATTGGACTATGAAGACAAGTTTAGGCCGAATGGTGCAATGGGCCTTCAAGCTACTTTATTTAGTTTCTATTCTTTATGTAACATTTAATAAAGTATATTTGGGCAGCCTAGAACCTAGGAAAACGAATTGGGCTTTGTTAGAATAGGTTTGTTTTATTTTGGGCTTATTTTACTGTTTTGGGTAGTTTAAGTGGGTAGGCTAAAGTTGGGCTTATCTCTTCTAAAGAGTTGGGCCAAAATAACTATTTGAGTCTTAGAATACCTAAGGGGGCCGAATTTTACATGGGAGAATTGAATTTTAATGGGTTTGGGTCAGATTTAGGTTTAGGCCTACATTGGTGAACTTAGGGTCCTAAATTTTAGGAATGGATTTTCCTTGATAAATACTTATTATTTTGGGATATTATTAAGTAGAGTTTGAGGGAGAAATAATAGCTTGACCATATCTTTAAAGGGCTGGCCGAAATTCACTTGTAGCCAACATTAAGTCTACATGCATTCATTCATTTTCTTAGGATAATAAGCATATTTATCACTTTCTGTTAGGATTAATCTCAAATTGTATTTATCTTTATTTCTTCATGTACTTAGTCCATATTATGGCCAAATACATGTAGATAAAGGTTAGAAATTATCTTTGTTATTTATTTTATTATTTATCTCTTAGAGTTAGTGTTTGATTTTAATTCATCTAGGGAGGGGCGGCTGCCTAGCCTATATAAAGGGCTGAATTCTTCATTTGTAAGACACTTGAATTTTGATTAATGAGAATTTTCTTTGGCTTGGCCGAATTTGTGAGAGTTAATTTATTATTGATTCTTGCTATTGCATGAAGAATTAGACTTAGGCTATTTGCATGATTAATGTATGCTTGATTCTTCTTCTTCTTGTTTTCTAAATCAATCTATCATAAGCGTTTCCAATCAATATTGTTTGGGGGTTCTTTAGATTGGGGGTTTATTATCTTATTTATGTTCAATATTCATGGTATGTTGTCGTTCTAGTTTGGCATATAGGCTGGGGTTCCGCATCATTGACACACTAATCAAGCTTGTTACATCGTTCGGCATAGTGAATATTGCTCTAAATTGATTTGTTTTGCATGTTTTATACTTTATTTAGTTTTAATTGGTATCTTGTTGATTTTCCTTCTTTGTTGGGTAGAATATTTAGGTTCTATATTTGTTTTACTTTGTAGTGAATCAAATTCATTCATTTTATCCATATTGTCATTTTTCTTGATTCTTGTTGCTTATTTCTTTGTTTTATGCTAGCTTTTGTTCCATTTACATTGTTAGGGTATCATTGCTTGTCCAATACTCTAATTTGGTTATCATCAAGTGGTACACCACTCTTGTCCGTGTATCACTTCCATTGTGTCTAGAGTCTTTTTTTCTAGTTTTTGAGCTATCTTTTTTGTTGTTAGTTATTATTTCCTTGCTTTCCTAAACGTGTTCAAGTTTTTGATTTGTGATTTAAATTCTGAAGTGCAATTTTGAAGTTGCAAGCTTGAGAGGTAAAAGGCAAGAGAGTGTGAGGACATTAAGAGGGTAAAAGCCAAATTTTGAGTGAAACACGAGTGAATGTAAGGATGTCTTATTACAAGTCCAAGCGACATTTACATCAAGATGAAAGGAATGCGTTTAAGGAAGATATAAAGTTGTTAAGGCAAGACCTTAATAATCTAGAATGGTTGGTTAGGCAATATTTCGAACCACGCATCAGAATGGAGGAAAGCAAAAAGAAGAAAAAGAAGGAGGAAGTTATCCTAGAGGAAATAATTTGTGAACCTGAAAAGGGTGATATGGATATAGGCTTTGATAGTGAGGTTACTCAAGACCAAGAAGAGGATGTTGTTGATGAGCTTGATGAGGAAAAAGAGGTTTTGTGTGAAGTTGAAGATGTGGAGAACGTGGTTAAAAAGGTAAATGAGGTTGTTTTAGAGGTAGAAGAAGATAATGATGTTGTACATAATGCAAAAATATTTGAAAGTGAAGATGTCGTTGATTGTTTGAGTGAGAATGAAGGAGCTGGTTTAGTGGAGATGGAAGATCTGCATGTTACAATTTCTCCTCTACCGCATAAGGAGGATGAGGTGCACATGGGAAGTGACGAAGGTCAAAATCATATCACTGTATTAAATACTAACCATGTTTTGCATAGTTCTTTTGTTTATAACTTGCAGGATCATAATGAGTTCTTTAATGAAGAAGCATTCATACTATTTCCACCAATGCCAAAGATCATTTATGAAGATGAATGTATTCCTCAAGTGCCAATTCCCAACTATTGCAAGACGAAGATTCGAGGACGAATCTTTTCTAAAGAGGGAGGGAATGATACGGATCCAAGAGGGCTATCCTATGCCATTAAAGAAGGGCAACCTTATGACTTTCAAATGGGTCTAAATGGAGTTCAAACACATAAATATAAGATCCAAATGTTATTGGGGCGTGCTCCAACTTATAGGAGGCAGATTTGGTGCTTTACCATCAATTTTGGGCTTATACAACTTTGGGCTTTAAATTAACAAGTCATGTGCCTCATTTAAAAGTCACATGACTCATTGAAGTTGTAAATGTGGGCTTAGGTGTGTGGGCTTCCTTTTAAAGGGATTATTTAGTTATTTGGGTTATTAGTTAGTCTTTTATTTTGGGCTTCAAATTCGTCACTTTACCTTAGTAGGGTTTTAAGTAGTTGTTTTAGCTTATTTTAGGTTGAATTTAGTGTTTTAAACTTATTGGACTTATGTATACCCATTCCCTTAGGGTTTGGAGGCTATAAATAGGTTATTATAACTTGTAAAGAGGGATATATATCATTGAATCAAATTATAAACTTTTGAGAGTTTTTCTCTTGGCTTTAGCCGAAATTCTTTAGAGAGATTGTGAGATTGCTTGCTTTCTTTTCTATTGCATCAAGAATTAGATTACTTATCAATCATTTTGATTGTGGCGTTTTCTTATTCTTCTTATCCCGATTATTTGCGTTTCCATTCACGTGTTGTTTGGGGGTTCAATAGGGAGGGTATTTGTCTTCTTTGTCTTTTGAAATCAAAGCGTATGTTTAAGGGGTTTCGGGTTCTTTAACCTTGGGGTTCCGCATCACACATGCATTCACTATGATAGTTATATACATTAAACAACACTTTAAATAATTCTTTCATTTCACTACAAAATTCAATGAGAAATACTAACGTTACCTTAAGACACTAAAACATTTACACTATTGATCATTCACTAATATTTATGTAAAAGTTTAAATCACTTTCATCACTTGAATTTCCACTGATGGTGGATAATAGGTACGAACACTAGATACTGGCGAGCAGTATCAAACACTAGAGACTTATTAGCCTCAAGTCACTAGATACCAATAAGTATCTGAACACTGGACATTTTTTAGTGTCAATACTAGCAGCTGTAATCATTATCCCCTTATAAGCATGTTTATCTATCCACTACTATGCGAAATTTAGGGTCAATAAGTCTTTGATCACTCGAGATTATTATATTCGATACATTCAAGGTCATAAAGTTTATACATAATAGAATATACAAACAATATCCTCATAAGATACATAACTAACTTCATTTAAAATACACTTTAAACATAGTTACCACTTCATGTAACATGTAATACTAGGAATATCATTGATCATATTCATCATGTTGCATAACTATACACTTAAAGATCATATATACATCTATTATCTTAATTCCATGCTTAATGTGGCCTCATTAGGCCTAAAAGTGTCTTGAAAGGTTGTGGTAATATTTGGAACACTTAAATGTCACATTGGCTTTAAATAAGGAGTTTCTTAGTAGAGTTGGGTGTGTTTTGTGGTGAGTGCAATAGGGGTTGTGACTGCGATAGATGGCTTATCCCCTTGCTCACAAAATCCTATAGACTGACTTGCACATTAGTTTAGACATACTAAATGACATTTTTAGGAAAAGTGTTCTTCTACAAAGTTGTTCCTATATGTTTCTAGTTTCTAAAAAAATTAAAAATCACTCAATTATGACTTTTAAATCTTAAGATGTTACCAAAATAGTATGAAATGCTCTAGATGATAGGGCAGCAGACATCACTTAACTTTAAGTCTGTAACACCCCAAATATTATGACCCAAAAAGAATTCGAGACTATTAAATTAAGCTTTAATCCAGGACAACCAAATAATAATATAAAATAAACAATTTAAAAATAAAATGAAGTATTAGTGTAAAATTAAGTGAGAATTTAGCAATTAGAATGTGATTAAAATTTAATTAAATGGACACCCATGGGTAAGAGTTTTGAGGAAAGATTTTAAAAGGAGAAAAAGGTTTATATATATATATATAGGGGCTTAAAAGGGAATTAGTAAGGGACCAAAGTGAACTTTTACAAAAAAATCCCACTTTTTCTTCTTCTTTTCTTCTTCATTTTCCCCAACCTGCATCCTCCTTTCCTTTTCTCTTTTTCATTTTTTCAATCTTTCATCTCAACCACCACCATTTACTACCCCTTTCTTCCTCGCCACCAAGAACCATAGGTTGGCCAGCCGTCCTTCTCTTCTCTAGTGCGCACAGCAAGGCAGCAGCCCCTCTCTTGCTGCATTCATTCTTCCTTTGCTGCCTCCTCGTGAAGTGCCACTGCCCACCGAAGTTCTTCCCTCATTTTTACCATGTATGGTTGTTGAACAGTGAGGATTTAGTTGCTTGAAGGGTGGTTGCTAGTGAGAGCAAAATTTTGGGGTTAGGGAATTTAAAGCAAGGATTTGATTTTCTAAGATTAAAAGTTTTGGTAAGTTAAATTTCTTAAATTTTTGCTATTAGATATTAAGTTAGTCAACATTTCTTTTATGAATTATTAAGTTTAGTGGTTAAATTAGTTCTTAAACTATGTAGAAGAAGAAGAGGATTTAAAGAAGAAGAAGGGTAAAGAGGTGGTAGATAGAGCTTGATTGAAGAATACTTTAAAGCTATTGGAATTATTTTTGTCACCAATTGAGGTTTGCAAGCACTAAGATTTACCTTTCCTACTTTTATTTTATAAATTGAGGTTAGATTAAAGCTTGTGGTATGATATAACTTTGGTTGGATTAAGTCATAAATAATGAAATTTGATGAATAGGAATTAAAATTTTAAATTGTATATAAGAAAGTTAGTGTCTAATACATTGCTAGTGTGATAAAGTTAAATATATATATATATATATATATATATATATATATATATGACAGTAACTATCATGTAGGGGGCTGTTCTTTTGTTAATAAAATGGGAGTATTAAAAATCATTTATATGGCGTTAATTAATTATTTTTTATATATTAAATAAAATTATTTAGTTAAAATAAGGAGATCAGATGTAAAATTAAATTCTAAAAGTGTACTATCGATGGCATGAAATAATGTAAGTTAATGGTTGTTTTCAAATTAGTGAAATTATGATTTGCAAGTAGACTTGTAACCATGGATATTAAATTCACCTAATTTTATTTGAAAATAAATACGAGCTATCAGTCAATGTAGTGGATAATTGAGATTATTATATGACATGATTTGCTTCTAATACATTATATCTACATATATATATGTGTGTGTGTGTGTGTGTCTACTTCACCCTTTTTCAGTTGCCTACTCCTTTTGAGTCACTGTACATTTGTACAAATGTGAGAACCACATCCAGTATCTAATACCCAGGAAGTAGAAGTAGATAAATTAATTTTTATAACATAAATACCTGAAGATGTAGTCTCACTACTCTTTTTCTTCTTCTTCAATTCTTCCAAGTAGAGCTTGCAATTCCTTTTCTAATGACCAGGTTCATTGCAATGGAAGCAAACTCCCTCCTTTGGAGCTTTTGCCTTGGGTTTATATTTAGCTTGTGCCTTAGGCTTACCAATAACTTTTGCCTTAGCCTTACCCCTGCCCTTATTTTTCATCCCCTTTCCTTTATTAACATAAGAATATGACTGGGCCTTTTTGTAATGCTTTGCTTAACTGTCTTAAGTATCGCATGCAGCTCAGGAAGGGATTTCTCCATATTGTTCATATTATAGTTCAAAACAAACTGGTATAACTATTAGGCAATGAATTAAGGATCAAATCTGTGGCCAAATCTAAAGTGATGGGAAATCCAATCCTTTCAAGGTGATCAATATAGCCTTTCATTTTCAGAACATAAGCACTTACTGATGCACCTTCAGCCATTTTACCAGCATGCAAAGTTTTGGTAGTCTCATACCTATCTTGCTTTGCTTGTTGTTGGAATGTCTATTTAAGATGATTACTCAACTCTTAAGCCTTTAAATGCTCCGGATTCTTCTAAAATTTTGGGCACATTATGGCTAACATAAGACATCCCACATCAATAGAATCATCAACATGTTTCTTTTGTTTGTCATTGACTACCCTTTGGGCATCGGCAGGCGGGACAGGAGGAATAGGGTCATTGAGCACATATAGCTTCCTTTCTTGCTTGAGAACAATTCTCAAGTTCCTAAACTAGTCAAGGAAATTAGTGCCATCTTCTTTTAGTTTGTCCTTCTTAAGAACTGATCGCAATGATAGTGTGGAAGTGTTATTTAAAGCCATTGATCTACAATATGCAAAATAAATATTAAAATTAGTACCAATTTCATTTTAGGGTATTTCTTAAAACTCCCACTAAAATATTCACCCTTAATGTTAATTACAATAATTGTAATGTTTAGTGGGCTAAGATCCATATTTCACTTAATTCTAAGTCAGCTTTGGCATGACGCTTAAAATCAAGTTATTTAAGTAGATAACTCCTTACCAATTACATCTCATGTAACTCTTAGAATCTTTATGGGATTTTGACATCATATGTCCCGAAATGTTATAATCCCATCTAATACCTTTGGCCCAAAACCATTTTGATAGCCTAATTAAGTCTAATCATTTTTAAACATATGGGTAACACCATTACCCATCCTATCTTACTATGATAACCTAATGTACTTTGCTTTGGCAGAACCTAAATTTTGGTGATCTTAGTCTTGACAGGTGTTATAATTATGGGTGGCATAAGACTTAAAATTTTGGTGAGGGAATTTTAAATTTTATGTTATGATGTCTATTTATTTGCATATCATACATCATCCCATACATGGCATCTCATACACATATATAATCATTTATCGCATCACGTACCGATATAATATGCATACTATATAAAATGTGTCATAGCATGGCTAAAACTATATGATCTACATAAGCCAATATGAAGATCAAAGGCCAATCTTATGTGGAATTACATAAACTTGTCTTGATCAACAGCTTTCACTTTGCATCTCCATCATCATGGAATTGGATTGATCCCCTTCATGGTCTTCATGAAATTCCTTTGTCTTCATTACAATAATGAAATAAACTATTCTACTAAAACTATTAGTAAAATAAAATTGCAACAAAAGAACTACATGCAAATTGTATTAAAAATTACAAACCTATAAAATGAATAAATAAAATAAATAAAGTAAACACCATCACAATGGTCTCAATTGGCCATGCTATGCACCATACAAAGACATCATACATACATACATACATATATCAATTAAAATCAAGTAATCTCATATCAAGCTTAATTAATTGCATAAAATTGATGTATTAAAATGGGCAAATAATAACATTAATGATATATTAGGTGCTACGATCAGATAACAATATATTAGGTATAAGATCAATACAGATTATACATTTAATCATGATGATTCATTTAATCATGTGATACGACCATAGAAAGGGCAATTCATGATGATTTCAACAATCAACATCACAAGCTTAAAGTACTTAGCTTTTGGAAGCAAGCAAAGGAATTGGGTCTAAGTTATTTTGGGCTTATACAACTTTGGGCTTTAATTGTACAAGTCACATGACTCATTTAAGTTGTAAATGTGGGCTTAGGCATGTGGGCTTCCTTTTAAATGGATTATTTAGTTATTGGGGTTATTAGTTAGTCTTTTATTTTGGTTAGTCTTTTATTTTGGGCTTCAAATTCGTCACTTTACCTTAGTAGGGTTTTAAGTAGTTGTTTTAGCTTATTTTAGGTTGAATTTAGTGTTTTAAACCTATTGGACTTATGTATACCCATTCCCTTAGGGTTTGGAGGCTATAAATAGGTTATTATAACTTGTAAAGATAGATCATTGAATCAAATTATAAACTTTTGAGAGTTTTTCTCTTGGCTTTAGCTGAAATTCTTTAGAGAGATTGTGAGATTGCTTGCTTTCTTTTCTATTGCATCAAGAATTAGATTACTTATCAATCATTTTGATTGTGGCGTTTTCTTATTCTTCTTATCCCGATTATTTGCGTTTCCATTCACGTGTTGTTTGGGGGTTCAATAGGGAGGGTATTTGTCTTCTTTGTCTTTTGAAATCAAAGCGTATGTTTAAGGGGTTTCGGGTTCTTTAACCTTGGGGTTCCGCATCATTTGGTATCAGAGCCAAAAGTAAGGTAAATTCCTATTTATCTTAGTGTTAGGTTTGTGTTTTCTTTTCTTTGATTTCTTTATGTTTATGCCGAATTAGGTAGATATAAGTTTTGATTTGTGTGCTTTTGTGTGGTAAATTTAGCATTTTCTTTTCCTTACCTTGTGTTTTGTTTCATTAAAAAAAAAACAAATTCTAGTAGTAGTAAGCCTTTAGATTAGTGAGTGAATTAAAAAAAAAATCGTGGTACTATTCACGACACTGTTCATCACACTGTTCACCGTACTGTTCATCGAACTGTTCACGGTACTGTTCAAAAAAAAAAGAGAGAGAAAAACGTGAAAGAAAAGAAAAATAGAAGAAGAAGAAAATTAAAAAGCAATTGAGCAAGGGTAGTTTATATAGAAAATCCTAATCCTTTCATAAGTGGGAAAACTAATCCTTTTTGCTTTAGGATTGGGAGGGGCAGCTATACACTTTTTCCAAACTCCTTTGGGAATCCTTTAAAGGGTAGGAAATACAATCCTTATTGCTTTGGGTTTAGGCTTTCAAATATCCTAGTCCATATCTGATTTGGAATTACAATCCTAGTCCTACTTAACCAAGGATTTACTTTGCAATTATTGAACCACCATTTGTGTTATCCAATTGCTATCCATTTGTGCCACCATTTTATATCATTCGTTATCCATTTGTGCTGCCATTTGTTATCCATTTGTTCCATCATTTTTTTGGAATCATTTTGATCATTTGTGCTACCATTTTGATATCATTTTGCCATCATTTTTCCAATCATTTGCCACCATTTTGTTACCATTTCTGGCATCATTTGCTATCATTTTTGCCACCATTTTTTTCTATCATTTTGCCATCAAATTGCCATCACTTTGCCACCATTTTGCACACAACTTGATACACTAATCAAGCTTGTTACACCATTCGGCCTAGTGATAATTTTGGCTCTAAATTGATTTGTTTTTGCATGCAACCTACTTCATTTATTTTAATTAGGTCTCTTTGTTGATCTCCTTCTTTGTTGGGTAGCATATTTAGGTTCTATATTTGGTTTACTTTGTAGTGAATCAAATTCATTCATTTTATCCATATTGTTATTTTCTTTGATTCTTGTTGCTTATTTCTTTGTTTTATGCTAGCTTTTGTTCCATTTACATTGTTAGGGTATCATTGCTTGTCCAATACTCTAATTTGATTACCATCAAGTGGTACACCACTCTTGTCCGTGTATCACCTCCATTGTGTCTAGAGTCTTCTTTTCTAGTTTTTGAGCTATCTTTTTGTTGTTAGTTATTATTTCCTTGCTTTCTTAAACGTGCTCAAGTTTTTGATTTGTGATTTAAATTCTGAAGTGCAATTTTGAAGTTGCAAGCTTGAGAGGAAAAAGGCAAGAGAGTGAGAGGAGACATTAAGAGGGTAAAAGCCAAATTTTGAGTGAAACACGAGTGAATGTGAGGATGTCTAATCACAAGTCCAAGCAACATTTACATCAAGATGAAAGGAATGCGTTTAAGGAAGATATAAAGTTGTTAAGGCAAGACCTTAATAATCTAGAATGGTTGGTTAGGCAATATTTTTAACCACGCATCAAAATGGAGGAAAGCAAAAAGAAGAAAAAGAATGAGGAAGTTATCCTAGAGGAAATAATTTGTGAACCTGAAAAGGGTGATATAGATATAGGCTTTGATAGTGAGGTTACTCAAGACCATGAAGAGGATGTTGTTGATGAGCTTGATGAGGAAAAAGAGGTTTTGTGTGAAGTTGAAGATGTGGAGAACGTGGTTAAAAAGGTAAATGAGGTTGTTTTAGAGGTAGAAGAAGATAATGATGTTGTACATAATGCAAAAATATTTGAAAGTGAAAATGTCATTGATTGTTTGAGTGAGAATGAAGAAGCTGGTTTAGTGGAGATGGAAGATCTGCATGTTATAATTTCTCCTCTACTGCATAAGGAGGATGAGGTGCACATGGGAAGTGATGAAGGTCAAAATCATATCATTGTATCAAATACTAACCATGTTTTGCATAGTTCTTTTGTTTATAACTTGCAGGATCATGATGAGTTCTTTAATGAAGAAGCCTTCATACTATTTCCACCAATGTCGAAGATCATTTATGAAGATGAATGTATTCCTCAAGTGCCAATTCCCAACTATTGCAAGACAAAGATTCGAGGACGAATCTTTTCTAAAGAGGGAGGGAATGATACGACCATAGAAAGGGCAATTCATGATGATTTCATCAATCAACATCACAAGCTTAAAGTACTTAGCTTTTGGAAGCAAGTAAAGGAATTGAGTCTAAGTTATTTTGGGCTTATACAACTTTAGGCTTTAATTGTACAAGTCACATGACTCATTTAAGTTGTAAATGTGGGCTTAGGCATGTGGGCTTCCTTTTAAATGGATTATTTAGTTATTGGGGTTATTAGTTAGTCTTTTATTTTGGTTAGTCTTTTATTTTGGGCTTCAAATTCGTCACTTTACCTTAGTAGGGTTTTAAGTAGTTGTTTTAGCTTATTTTAGGTTGAATTTAGTGTTTTAAACCTATTGGACTTATGTATACCCATTCCCTTAGGGTTTGGAGGCTATAAATAGGTTATTATAACTTGTAAATATATCATTGAATCAAATTATAAACTTTTGAGAGTTTTTCTCTTGGCTTAGCCGAAATTCTTTAGAGAGATTGTGAGATTGCTTGCTTTCTTTTCTATTGCATCAAGAATTAGATTACTTATCAATCATTTTGATTGTGGCGTTTTCTTATTCTTCTTATCCCGATTATTTGCGTTTCCATTCACGTGTTGTTTGAGGGTTCAATAGGGAGGGTATTTGTCTTCTTTGTCTTTTGAAATCAAAGCGTATGTTTAAGGGGTTTCGGGTTCTTTAACCTTGGGGTTCCGCATCAATTAATCATGCAAATAGCCTAAGTCTAATTCTTCATGCAATAGCAAGAATCAATAATAAATTAACTCTCACAAATTCGGCCAAGCCAAAGAAAATTCTCATTAATCAAAATTCAAGTGTCTTACAAATGAAGAATTCAGCCCTTTATATAGGCTAGGCAGCCACCCCTCCCTAGATGAATTAAAATCAAACACTAACTCTAAGAGATAAATAATGAAATAAATAACAAAGATAATTCCTAACCTTTATCTACATGTATTTGGCCATAATATGGACTAAGTACATGAAGAAATAAAGATAAATACAATCTGAAAATAATCCTAAAAGCTGGTGATAAATATGCATGATTATCCTAAGAAAATGAAGGAATGAATGTAGACTTAATCTTGGCTAAAAGTGGATTTCGGCCAGCCCTTTAAAGATATGGTCAAGCTATTATTTCTCCCTCAAACTCTACTTAATAATATCCCAAAATAATAAGTATTTATCAAGGAAAATACATTCCTAAAATTTAGGACCCTAAGTTCACCAATGTAGGCCTAAACCTAAATCTGACCCAAACCCATTAAAATTCAATTCTCCCATGTAAAATTCGGCCCCCTTAGGTATTCTAAGCCTCAAATAGTTATTTTGGCCTAACTCTTTAGAAGAGATAAGCCCAACTTTAGCCTACCCACTTAAACTACCCAAAACAGTAAAATAAGCCCAAAATAAAACAAACATATTCTAATAAAGCCCAATTCGTTTTCCCAGGTTCTAGGCTTCCCAAATATACTTTATTAAATGTTACATAAAGAATAGAAACTAAATAAAGTAGCTTGAAGGCCCATTGCACCATTCGGCCTAAACTTGTCTTCATAGTCCAATTTAGCTTCTTTCTCTTCTTGAACTTGCATTTTCTCCACATAAGGTTTCATGAATGCTTGTAGGATTTCTTTAAGCTTCTTTGACCTTGCTCTTGTTATTGGTCCTTGAGGAAATGCTAGTTCATCTTTCTTGTTGCCATTGTGCTTGGTCGTGCTCATATCAATTTTTTATTCACATTTCAATATAAATGCATGTTTAAATTCTACGGGCATGGATAATGGGTGTTGTGGATACTCAAAGGTATCGATCCTATAGGATACCCAAAGGTATCAAAACTATAGGGCCCAAATGGGGTCAAAACTATAGGTCTCTATTTGGGACTAACTATAGGATCCAAATAGGGTTATGATTGTAGGAGCTACAATTAACTTTATAGACTTATCTATCTATCCACTACTAAGTACTCTACGTAGGCATTTTTTTCATGTCATTTCACTCTTTAGATTCACATAATATCAAAATCAGTAAACATATGTATTTATATACATATTGTGTTAATATATCCAATTACACTATCAAGTAATTAATCATATATCACTTCCCTTAAATGTTACTTTGTTCATGACATTTATATGCTACAAATATTAGTAAACAAGTATGAACATACATATGTATTTATTTTCAATCATCAACGTACCTATATCCTTGCATACTTACATTTACGTACTCTTCAGTGCATTTTTAAAGCCAGATATAAAACTATGCATATATACTTTTAGTATACATAATAAAACACATACCCTTTTATTGGGTGTGTTTGTGTGTAACCATAGGTTTCGTTCCCTTTAGTATGAGCTTTAGAATATTTATATACATTTAATTGTTTATGCTTAAATGGTATCTAAATTATAGGTCATAATTTAGTCTTAAGTCCATATGTATAAATATTCTTATTCATACATATATATATGATTCACATATCATGTCTCTTTAGTCTTTATTAAACATTAGAGGTGTTAAGAGTAATTACATAGATTACATCATATGCTAATAATTCTTTATATTTAGGTTCAATTGATGTTCATATCTCATTGTTCTATTATGTATTTCATGTATATAACATCATGTTATGTCCCTAGACATGTGTTCATAAGGTTCTAAAAGTGTTTATAAAAGTTCGGAAACCATTTGGTGATGTTTCAAGAGCTGGAACAAGGGAGAGCCACAGCTAAAACCAAATGGTTCCAATAATGAAAATTGCTTTTGTTCGATTTAGAATGCTTTATCATGGCTGAGATAAAAGTGTCTCAATCGAGATGAAACAATTTGCCTAAAATTTAGTAGGCTAACTCCTAGGTTCAATTTAAAACCAAATTTGACCTAGCAAATGTGATTTTCTAGGAAAATTTCCTTCTAGAAATTTGTTCCACTATGTCTCTGGTTTCCACAAAATAACAAATCATACAATTTAGACCACAACACAAAGAGATATACATGAAAATATACAGACTGGTCCCATTAATAGGGCAGTAGTCATAACCCAATTTCAACCCAAAATTCGATAAACTTAGAAGCAGATTCAATTTTGGTTTTCTCAACAACCTTTTAAATCTATGTCTTAAATTTCATTTCTAACTAGATTCACTTAATTTGAGTATTTATAGAGAAAATTATAGCTTTTACACTAAGACTGGTTCAAGTAAACCCTTGATAGATTTTCACTAAGTAATTCTTTAGGACTCTAATCACCATTTCATGTATTTTAGTAAAACTTTCTTCTAGAAAATTTTATCATATGTCTTTAGTTTTTATAAAATAAAAAATGAAGTCATTTGGACTTTTACACTAAAAGATATCCCTAAAATACCATAGGTTGCTCTAATTGATAGATCAACCACCAATACTGCACTTTAAACTAATATTTCATGGTCTTATAGGCAAAATCAATTTTGAACTCTCTATAAGAATTTTAGGTTTATGACCTCTATAATTCCTTCTTTCATCATTAAATTTACATTCCCATAGCATTGAGGCAACAAACTCACATTCCAACATCATATTTAAAATTAAAAGAAGAAAAAGGAAGTAAGTTCTAGTGTCACTAACCTTGTTTTGCTAAAAATCGTACTAGAATTTTTTTCCACCTTTTTACTTGAATTCTTTCTTTCCCCTTTGAAGCATATTTTTAGAGAGATAATTCCCTAGAATTTTGGGGTTTTCTTGACCTAAAATGACCAGACACATCTACTATAAGAGTAGATATTTCTTTGCTTCCTTCGTGAAGCAAATTCTATAAAGAAGCTTAATGTCATTTCCTTGTTGACTGAAATTTTTTGGTCCTTGTCAACTTTTTTTTATCCCTTTTCTCATATTTAATTACTAATTCACTTAATTTACTATTTCATATTCTATTTAGTCCTCTATTTACATACATAAATCAATAATTACATAATTACTCACATACCCTTAACTTTTGCAAAAATTCCAATTACTTCCCCACTTAAACAATTAGTACTCTTATGCACCAGAACTTAATTCACCAGTACTAATTGCATGCTTATACAGATTATATTCCTACTAGGGTTTACAAGGGCATCACAGACCTATGATTCTTTTGCTTGCTGATCGGAACACCTATCTTCCCATTGTTGCCTACGACGAGACATCAGTAGACCTAATTTTATTATTAGCAAATCTAATCATGTAATTGACAGTATAGTTATGATTAACATTCAATTATCACCACTTCAACACATAACTTGTGGGCACTATAAATAGCCTATCCACTCTAATAGTTAAAGGACTTTTTCCACTTTTGAAATTATCTTTCTTTAGAAGTCTTTTAAATTAAGTTTTAGAGTGCTAACTTGCAAACTAAAGACAAACATTTTTCTTATGTTCCATAGGTATTTACTGATAAATCAAGAATTATCTCACCTCAGATCGGGATTCTTCCAAGTCAACTTATTTTAATCTTATTGAGATTATCATTTGGTTCTTTTATTGATAGGAGTTAATGGACAATTCCTTGAGACGTTTAAGATGCTCAGAGCATTTAAAATACTCTAAAAGGAGTAGATGGATCAGACCCATTGTTCGTAAAGAGAAAACTGCAAAGAATTTTTTGCCAGCCTTTGATGACAAAGGCCTCTTTGATGATGTCAACCGAATTGATGATTCCATCGCCATAAAAATCAAAGATTTGAAGGCCTGATGAAAGGCTTAATAATAAACTGCAAGATAAGATCATGCATTTAATAAAAAAAGACAAAGGTCTCAGTCTACCTATTGAAGATTATAAAGAGGAAAGTATGATGTTGGGAAAAAGAAGAACAAGACTCCGAGCTAAAGGAAAAGTGATAAAAGAGGGGAGGAACCAGTATAACTATTGATCGAATGCACGTAAACATTCTTATAAAGGGAAAGGTAAAAAGAAAGCATTTTCCCTTTTATGCCTGACACGATGAATATGATGCCTATGATAAAATGTACAAGCCCTCGTACTTCCCTTCAGTCTTTATGGGGGATGATCTGTCCTTTATATGCACCTACAAGGCAAAAATCTTAAGAACAAGAGAGCAAACCTCCAAACCTGTGGCAAATGGAGATGAAAAATGGTTGGTCATCCCAAAAAACTCATATGTAATAGGAATAACGTTTCCCCTTTCTTTTTAGAAATTAGTGAAGCTAAGCTTCCAAAAAGATTTAAAAAGATAAGGAAGCCACGATATATAGGAAAATCAGATCCAACATGCTACATTTTAGAATACCTTACTCAGATTCAAATGTATTCCTTTAATGATAGGATATTTTGTAGAGTTTTCCTTACAACACTAGTAGGTGATGTTTTAGACTGGTTCTATAACCTCCTTATAGGATTAATCTCCACCTTTAGATAGATCCAAGATATGCTTAATTTCAGGTATATAGTCCAAGTAAAGATGCCGAAGATAACGAATGATCTTTACAACCTATTGTAAAGAAAAGATGAGAGCCTTGGAGATTATATAGGCATATTTCAAACAATGGCCTCTAAAATAAAAAAATTTATACCTTAAAGTTACAACATCTACTCTAGTAAGGAATGTGAGGAACTTATTGTAGTTTTAATCCTTAACCACTAACCCCCCAGCTGATTCACCGATCTGATGGATAAAGCTAATCTGTATATCTAATTGGATGAATTAAGAGCAGTTCGATGACATACAAGTCCTTTGAGTGACTATGATGTCGTCAAATGAAGAGGTCACATGATCAAAAACCTAGAAAGAACAAATATATCGAAAAGCATAGAGAAATGGAAAGAATATAAGCTCAAAAGATTCGACCTTTATGTCAATATTTTCATACAAATATATGTCATGCTTAATTCTTCTCTTTCCAACGTGCTGATGTGGATCAGAGAGAACCACAACAAGGTAAATTGGGCCAAGAAAATGTCAGATTAAGTTCTCACAAAAAACAAAAAAAAGATATGTCAAAGTTTTATGATTTCCATAGGGAGATAGGCTACACTACTAATGAATGTAAAGCTTTGAAGGATGAAATAAAATGGCTGCTTAAGAAGGGATCTTTAAAGAGATTCATCAAGCCTCCAGCCAAAAGCCCATGCTGATCTCTTGGTAACTTAGGTCAATCAAATTTTGATGAGGAAGAAAGACAAAAATTAAAAGATGTGGATCGATAGTAGTATAGAGTCGGTGTGATCAATATTATAGCTGGTGGATCATCCTATAGAGAGAACTTCTCCAAGATAAAGAAAGGATTGAGATGGGTATATTTCTTGATGCAATCCAAAAATTACCCTCAATTTCAATATTACTAGAGAATACAAGGGATATAAATTTGAACAAACCAACCTTAATCTTTACTCGCCCTCGAGCAAATTTGAACAAACCAACCTCTTAGAATAATCAAACTTCAACCAAAAATTATGCATTTCAAAACCATGCTTAGCAATGAACAAGAGCATTTAACAAAATTCTAACTAGAATAAATTAAAACAAGATAATATGAGTTAGTTTCCTTATGTGTGTGTTCAAGACCAAAACATTTCAAGCTCTTTTAAGATTAAAACACCAATGCAAATTCATAATCAAGCTTAGAATTAATGTACACCTAAGTGTACAAATGGTTTCTCACTTGAAACTCTAGAAACACCATAAGCCTCGCCTCTCTTTTAGCACCAGAACCCGAAGGTCATCTCCACTAAATAACTCAAAAGTAGACAACGAATCACCAGATCTTAATTTGGTTGTAATGGGGTTAAGGTATTGGTTATCAAAGAATGGACAATAGATAATCAGAAAGAATAGCCACTCTTTGCTTGAATAAACTAAGTTCCCAAAATTTCAAACTACTAAATACATAACCCTTTAACATTCTTTCGTACTCAATTTTTTTTTTGTATATTAAGCACTTTTGAGAGAGAACATCAATGGAATTCCTTTTAAATTTCTCAATTCAACCACTTTTGAAGTCACAATTTTTTTCTTTGTAAAAACCCCACACTTAAGGTTTTGTTGTATACTGTTAGCTTTATTATAACTTTCTTTCCTTTTTTTAACACTTGCTAGCTTTGTTGTTGGCAATACAAAAAATTAAATGGGTAAATTTCAAGATAAATTCTCACTATTTACTTGACTTCATCCATAAGCCCTTGAGATTATTACCAAAATCCTTTTCTAACTACACCCTTTAAGATACCCAATAAAAGTTAATCTATCCAATCCTAGGATGGCCAATTCTAAAAGGAAAGACAAAGGATTTTAAGGTTATATGGTATATAAATGAGTGTAATAAGAAAACTAAACATTGTACGCATTAAGCATACCTCATTAGGCTCAAAATGGCTAAACAAGGGTTAACTGAATCAAAAAGGCAATAAAATAGTCTTAATATGGCTTAATAAGAACAATTTTCCTAGATCACTTTCTAAATTGTTTGAGTTGTTTCTATACTTCGAAGGGTGATCGGGAAGCTTTTAGTATCCAAACATTCCTTGCTGAACTATTTCAATGCACTGGTTTTTGTTTTATTTTAAAACTGGTATTTTGTGCTTAAAAAGTAGAAACTAACAAATATGGTTCAAGTTGAATGATAAACTAGCTAAAATTTTATTAAACAACATTTTTTCCTTAGTGATAAATAAAGAATTTGACCATTGCACATTCTAAGTTAAAGTTCAACATGTTCATTTTTGAGAAAAGACTAGGGCGAACTAAGCTAAATGTACAATGCATGATATTGAAACTAACTATATCACTAGCATGCAAACTACAAACCAAACATGCAAACTTCAAACCAAACTAAATAATTTGAAACAAAACCAAAACAACTAAAACTGAGACAATTCATGAACAAGATGAAAGAACTTCCTTTAATTAATGAGTTTAAAACTGAGTTCCGCTGAGCTCTATCCCCCTTTTTAAAATTTTGATGTCCTCAGTAAAGTTACAAAAATATCAACTCATTGCATAAGTTTTTAATGAACAAATAAGTTCCTAAAAAAATGGAGACTAGAGCAAAACTATACTTGACTCAAGGCAATACTATTACAAGCAAAGAACCACAATCAAGCAAAGAGGAGACATAAGATCAATGAAATTGAGTGAACAACCAAACATACCTTTGGAACCAAAATAGTGTAGAAATAAGGCTTAAAAATCATGGTAACCAAGTGAAGAAATGCATCTAGGCCAAACTTGCTTCAATGCCATATTCACATAACCAATATGTTACATAATTGCTATCAAGTTTGTACGAAGTGAGTGAGAGCATCTTAAGTGATATAATTTCATTTGTGATAGCATAAAACATGTAATTGAAGTATCCAATCAACCAAAAATGAGCATTTTAGAGCCACATTCAAAAGAAGAATAAAACCCCTATTTAATTCATCAAACATAAAATAAGCCAAAATTAAACATGAAGAATTAAATAAGAGGATTGAAACTTACTTGATGAGTTATGAATGCCAAATGATGGAAAAAAAAAGTGCAAAAACTTGATTAACCTAACTAGGTATGTGAGTGTGTTTTGGTGAGGAGGAGAAATTAGGGAAAAAATGAAGTATATCATACTCCACTACAAGAGTCTCAATTGGCCATGCTATGCACCATGCAAAGACATCATGCATACATCAATTAAAATCAAGTCATCTCATACCATGCTCAACAAAATGTATAAGAATGATGTATTAAGATCGTCGAGTAAGAACTTTAACGATAAATGAGGTGCTACGATTAGATAACATAGTGGTCCGTTAGTGATACGGATCCAAGAGGGCTATCTTATGCGATTGAAGAGGGGCAACCTTATGACTTTCAAATGGGTCTAAATGGAGTTCAAACACATAAATATAAGATCCAAATGTCATTGGGGCATGCTCCAATTTATAGGAGGCAGATTTAGTGCTTTACCATCAATTTTAGGCTTATACAACTTTGGGCTTTAATTGTACAAGTCATGTGCCTCATTTAAAAGTCACATGAGTTTAAGTTGTAAATGTGGGCTTCTTTTGGGTTTAGTTTAGTTAGTTTGGTTATTTATTTTAGTCTTTCTTTTGGGCTTTCATTTTAGGCCTATAAGGTTTTATTAATTAGTTTTGTTTTAAGTGTGTTTAAGACTTATTTAGGCTTATTTGGCTTGTAAAAGCCCAAGAAAATTCGTGTAAGGCCATATGAGCATTTAAATTAGGGTTTTAAAGAGTGATTTAGGGTTAGCCACCTTATAAATAGGCCACCCAAGGTTGTAAACATATAAATTGAATCAAATTATAAACTTTTGAGAGTTTTCTCTTGGCTTAGCCGAAATTCTTAGAGAGATTGTGAGTTTGCTTGCTTTCTTTTCTATTGCATCAAGAATTAGGATTACTTATCAATCATTTGATTGTGGTGTGTTCCTATTCTTATTATCCCGATTATTTGCGTTTCCATTCACGTGTTGTTTGGGGGTTCGATAGGGAGGGTGTTTGTCTTCTTTGCGTTTTGAGATCAAAGTGTATGTTCAAGGGGTTTCGGGTTCTTTAACCTTGGGGTTCCCCATCAGTTAGTGTAGGGAGGTGTGTGCTTTATGTGAGTGAAGTGTCTACCTTAAGTGAGGGAGTAGTTGCTTGGATGAGTGAGTGCAAGTGAAAGGCAAGATTTTTGGGTGAGCGAGTTTTAATGTCGAAGGCCTCGGGTGAGTGGGACAGGGCTCGGAAGAGGTGTGAGACATGGGGTGAAAGAGAGCACAAGGCCTTCAGTTGAGGCGCGGAAGCTACTCAACTGAGGTGAGGGGATCGGAGGTGTAGGGCTAGCAGTCCTTGGGTGAGGTGCAATAAACCTCAGATGAGTGGTTGGGTGCGGGGAAAAAATGGCCACAAGGCCTTAAATGAGGTGATGAAAAAAAATTTTAAAAGGGCATGAAGCCCTCAGGTGAGGCCAAATTCCCTCGAGTGAGTGGGTAGTCTCGGGTTGCCAAGGCCAAAATACAATAAAGTCCCAAATTTTTAGCCATTTTAATAACAAAACTCAACAATTAACTCCATCCTCATTTAATTTACCTCATTCCTTTCGATAATTACCTTTTAAATTTCCAATCAACCTATACACAAAGCTTTTCAATAATTAAACACAAATCATCCTTATTACTCACTACCTTAACCAATTAACCAAGTCTTAAATCAAAATCATGCCAATGAAGACCATACATATCTTGTAAATTACATTCCAAACTCACTCTATATGATTAATTAACTCCATACAAAACTTTCAAACACATGAACACATCTCTCTCTAATTACTCACCACCTTAACCAATCACCCAAATCTCAATCAAAATCATGCATATACTCAATGAAAATATATATATCTATAAAATTACATTACATTACAAATCCACTCCTAAATTAGAATATGAATGATGCCTCCTTAAGCTTATGAATCACACCAAGATAATGAAAGATCACACCTCACTAATGAAAAACAAACTCAAAAGCATAAATTAACCTTAAGTTCAACTAAGTTGCAATTCCTTTTACCTCAAAAACCATATGAACTCTATGATGACCTAGAAGCACATACTAATTTAATTACAATGATTAAGCACAAATATCATTAATAGCTTTATTTCAACCTCTAACTATTAAACTCATGAATTGAAAGACGCAAACACAATCAACATAAGAAAATATAAATTGAACTATATAAGCCCATGGAATCTAAGTAAACATAGGATGGCAATTTATTGAAAATAACATACAAAACACAACTCATAAAAAATTGACAAAAATTTAAAAAGAAGGGTTAAAAGAGTTCTGGTTTTTTGAGTCCTATCTCGACTCATGTTACTCTCTGGAGGCGGAGCTTATGATCCAAATAATGGTCTCTTTGGACTTTGCTTCTCATTTTCTCCCATCAGTAGAAGAGACTTGTCAAAGTTCACCAAAGCTAGAAATTCTATATCTTTAATAAAGTATGACTCCTCCTTTAGGTCTTTAAATACGAACTCTACCGAATTTTCTAGCCTTAATAACTACTTCAAGTGGACTAAGTTCAGTGCTTCCACATGAAAATTTAACACTTCTTGTTCCTTTGGTATAAAATCATTCACAAGAGATTTAAATTCACCTTTCAAGCTATAGGATTTTTCTTTAATCATGATTGGTTCCTCTTTTAACTCATAAACCCTATACTTAATTTCTTTCCCATCAACCATTAGTACATGACTCAATTCATCCTTGATATCACCACCACCTTGAATTTCCATAGAGATACTCAAGAAATCCAACTTGGATTCTAGATTTTTAATTCCTTTTTCTTGCTCCCTCAATAGGTGATCTTGAATATTTAACAAATTTTCTTAGTTTTGCAACATAGCCTCTTGATTTTTGATCTTCTCCTTCTGAGAATTAATTGTAGCAATCCATTCTTCTTTCTCATCTTTAAATTGCCTTTCCTTACTTGCAAGCAAGTAGAAAAGGACTTAAACTTTAGACGCACTAGACTCTTAATGAGAAACCTATGGAGAATAAGATTCTTTAATGGATGGTGATAAATAGACTGCTGAAGGTTGATGCGAGTATTATAGTTCTTGCATCTCTCTCCTCAAATCTTCCATTTGCATTTTTAAAAGAACCAATTCATAGTCTTGAACATAATCATGCATCATGTTGTAAATATTTAAAAATATTCTTACAAAGAATAACACCAAATCAAAGATAAATAAAAATAAAGATCTCAGACTAACTTAATTACAGATATTCAATAAACCACATTGTTGTTCCCTGGTAATGGCGCCAAAAACTTGATCGGTGTCTAGCAAGTGTACTAGATCGGCTAGTAATATAGGGAAATATAATTAAAACCCTAAATATCAAACCCAATGGAACATAGATTGCTAAAAATAATGGCTATAATTGAGTCAAATCAATCTAAAATTATTTTCCAAGTTTTTGAATTGAAAGCAAGAACTAAACTAAATTAACAATAAAGCAAAACTAAAACTAAAATTAGACTAACATAAATTAAGCACAAAGTAATAAGTAAAACACTTCTATCAAAGGAACTATCCACCTTAACTTTTATTACAATAACTTAATTCAAAAGTAACACAAGTGATTATGGAAAAACCAGTTAAATAAAAACAAATATCTTATTCATAGTATTATTCTAAACATTAAATCTTTTTGTTAGGAACAATCCAACACTTAGTATGAAGATCCAATTTTAAACTCCTAAACCTTTATTAGAACTTATTTCAAGAGATCTAAATCTAGCCCATTCTTAAGTCAAAATTCTTAAATTTAAATCAATTCATGAACAATAAATCATTGCATCAATTCTTAGAATGCAAAAATACATTGACATGTGAAGAATAAGCTAAGACATACATATCCTTAATTAAAGTCTAAATTAGCATTCAACCATCTATTCAAAACATTAAACACCAATCCAACCATAGCCAAAGGTAAGATTTAGCATAGGAATTAAGAAATAGCGTACTTATATTAAAATTAAGCTCAAATTTGAGTCTTTAAAGTAAAAGTATAAGGGTTTAAATTTCCCTTAGTAAAAGCAAGGAATTACTTGCGAAACATGATTAAAATAAAAGAAAATTAAAATAAAGAGATACAATACTCATAAAACTTCAAACTTGCTTTTGATGACTTCTCCAAATAACAGTAAAAAGTTTAAATCTTTTAGAAAATTGCAAACTGAGAAAACAAGAAAACTAAACTAAAAACTTTTGTGAAATTTAACTAAAGAAAATTAGGGTTAACTATGAAGAAAAATTCATAATTCTCTAACAAGCCTCTAAGTCTGGTGCTTTAAGTATGCTTTTATACTGTCAAAAAAAGAAGTTGAATGCCTTGATACTTCCTAAATTAGAGTGTAATAGAGTTTTATTATGTTTAGAAGTCTTTAACTCAATAGAGGTATAATAGCACTCGGGTGAGGCATTGAAGTACTCGGTTGAGGGCTTCTCTCCCTCAAGTGAGGCCTTTTAAACTCGAGTGAGGCCTTTTATAGTCAAGAGAGGGCTTTTGTTACTTGGTTGAGGGCTTTTAGTACTCTCCCAAGTTCCTAAGGTATTCCACATACATCTTACTTTAAAATTACCAAATTACCCCAAAACTTTTTTTTCTTCAATTAACTTCTCATTTTCTTTAATTTAGCCACTAAAAATACCAAAACTAGCAATTAGACCCATAAACACACAAATTAAATAACTAATAATGAAATCAACCAAATTAACACTATATTAAACAATTTAAACACATAAAAACATACTAAAAACATAGTATAATTCACAATTATCATTAAGTTCCCTCATAAGGACATTTGGTGGTACAAGCAACAATTAATAATTTTTTAGTAAAGAGAATCCTAGTAGATAATTATAATGCAATCAATGTATTGGCTTTGAAAGCCTATAAAAAGATCGGCCTTTCAATCAGCGAGCTCAAGCCAAATTATATCCCTCTGACCAAATTAGACAACGTAATTATCATTGTTGCAAGTTCAATATACCTTTTTGTTAACTTGGGTGATGAAGTAATTATACACACCCGTAAGTACACCTATATGGTTATCAACAAGCCTTTTTCTTATAACACCATCTTTGCTCACCTATTTTTTCTATACAAGGGTTGTCACAAGTATTAGGTATGTGGTTATAAAGGTTTCAGTGGAGAGAGGAGCAACAATTCTTTAAGAAAACTAAAAGGCCTTGAGAGAAGCCTATATGACTATGATCAAAGAAATCAAACAGGCGTACATTATGGAGCCAGTAGAGAAAAAAAGATAAAGGAAATGTAAAATGTTCCCTAAACAGGACCTAATTTCTTGTGAGTTGGCTCTTGGTAGAAAGGTGATGCTATCTTAATGATAATACCAAATCAGAAATTGATCAAGTACTAATAATTAATAAAAATTCTTTCTCTCGGTCTCCAGAAGATATCTTGGTATAAACCCTAGAGTCATCACACTTAAACTTGACATAGATCCAAAATTTCTGTTAGTTAAACAGAAGTTAAAAAGACATGCACTACACTGGAATAAGTTCATTTTTTAAGAGGTAGATAAGCTCCTTAAGGCTGGAACAATTAGAGAAGTACATTATTTTGATTGGCTAGCGAATGTAAGTGCTTGTGAAGAAGAAAAATAGGAAATTGATAATTTGTTTTGACTTTAGTGATTTGAATATAGCATGCCCTAAACATAGCTATCCCTTATCAAATATTAATCATCTCATCGATGCAACATCCTACGATGCCATTTATTCCTTCTTTAATGCCTACACAGGCTACCATCAAATTATGATATGGCTCTTTAATCAAGAGAAGACAAGTTTCATCATAAGCAAGGGGACTTACTGTAACAAGGTTATGCTTTTTAACTTAAATGAGCAATGTGACTTTTAAATGAGGCACATGACTTGTACAATTAAAGCCCAAAGTTATACAAGCCCAAAATCGATGGTAAAGCACCAAATCTTCCTCCTATAAATTGGAGCACGCCCCAATGACATTTGGATCTTATATTTATGTGTTTGAACTCCATTTAGACCCATTTTAAAGTCATAAGGATGCCCGTCTTCAATGGCATAAGATAGCCCTCTTGGATCCGTATCATTCCCTCCTCCATCTTTAGAAAAGATTTGGCCTCGAATCTTCGTCTTGCAATAGTTGGGAATTGGCACTCGAGGAATACATTCATCTTCATAAATGATCTTCGGCACTGGTGGAAATAGTGTGAATGCTTCTTCATTAAAGAACTCATCATGATCCTGTAAGTTATAAACAAAAGGACTATGCAAAGCATGGTTAGTATTTGATATAGCGGTATTATTTTGACTTTCTCCACTTCCCATGTGCAACTCATTCTCCGTAATCAGTAGAGAATCAACTGTAACTCGTGAATCTCCCATCTCAACTAAGCAAACTTCTTCACCTGCACTCAAACAATCAACAATTTCTTCACTTTCAATTATTTCTCCGTCATGCACAACATCATTTTTCTCTTCTACCTCTAAAACAACCTCATTTAACAAGTTCTCCACATCTCCAACTTCACCCAAAATCTCTTTTTCCTCATCAACCTCATCAACCTCCTCCTCTTCATGGTCTTGAGTAACTTCACTATCAAAGCCTGTATCTATATGGCCCTTTTCAGGTTCACAAATTATTTTTTCTAGGATAACTTTCTCCTTCTTTCTCTTTTCGCTTTGCTCTCCTCCATCCTAATGAGTGGTTCGAAATATTGTCTAACCAACCATTCTAGATTATTAAGGTATTGCCTTATCAACTTTATATCTTTCTTAAATATTTGCATTCCTTTCATCTTGATTTAAATGTCGCTTGGGCTTGTAATAAGACATCCTCACATTCACTCGTGTTTCACTCAAAATTTGGCTTTTTGCCTCTTTAGTCCTCTCACTCTCTTGCCTTTTTCCTCTCAAGCTTGCAACTTCAAAATTGCACTTTCTTCTGGCTCTGACACCAAATGAAGCGGAACCGCAAGGTTAAAGAACCTCGAAACCCCTTGAACATACGCTTTGATTTCAAGAGACAAAGAAGACAAGCACCCTCCCTATTGAACCACCAAACAACACGTGAATTGAAACACAAATAATCAGGATAAGAAGAATTAAGAAAACGCCACAATCAAATGATTGATAAGTAATCCTAGTTCTTGATGCAATAGAAAAGGAAGCAAGCAATCTCACAATCTCTCGAAAGTTTATTATTTGATTCAACAATCTCCTCTTTACAAGTTATAATAACCTATTTATAGCCTCCAAACCCTAAGGGAATGGGTATACATGAGTCCAATAGGTTTAAAACACTAAATTCAACCTAAAATAAGCTAAAACAACTACTTAAAACCCTGCTAAGGTAAAGTGACGAATTTGAAGCCCAAAATAAAAGACCAACCAAAGTAAAAGACCAACTAATAACCCAAATAACTAAATAATCCCTTTAAAAGGAAGCCCACGCGCCTAAGCCCACGTTTACAACTTAAATGAGCCATATGACTTTTAAATGAGGCACATGACTTGTACAATTAAAGCCCAAAGTTGTACAAGCCCAAAATCGATGGTAAAGCAACAAATCTTCCTCCTATAAATTGGAGCACGCCCCAATGACATTTGGATCTTATTTTTATGTGTTTGAACTCCATTTAGACCCATTTTAAAGTCATAAGGATGCCCGTCTTCAATGGCATAAGATAGCCCTCTTGGATCCGTATCATTCCCTCCTCCATCTTTAGAAAAGATTCGGCCTCGAGTCTTCGTCTTGCAATAGTTGGCAATTGGCACTCGAGGAATACATTCATCTTCATAAATGATCTTCGGCACTGGTGGAAATAGTGTGAATGCTTTGAACTCATCATGATCCTGTAAGTTATAAACAAAAGGACTATGCAAAGCATGGTTAGTATTTGATATAGCGGTATGATTTTGACTTTCTCCACTTCCCATGTGCAACTCATTCTCCATAATTAGTAGAGATTCAACTGTAACTCGTGAATCTCCCATCTCAACTAAGCAAACTTCTTCACCTGCACTCAAACAATCAACAATTTCTTCACTTTCAATTATTTCTCCGTCATGCACAACATCATTTTTCTCTTCTACCTCTAAAACAACCTCATTTAACAAGTTCTCCACATCTCCAACTTCACCCAAAATCTCTTTTTCCTCATCAACAACCTCCTCTTCATGGTTTTGAGTAACTTCACTATCAAAGCCTGTATCTATATGGCCCTTTTCAGGTTCACAAATTATTTTTTCTAGGATAACTTTCTCCTTCTTTCTCTTTTCGCTTTGCTCTCCTCCATCCTAATGAGTGGTTCGAAATATTGTCTAACCAACCATTCTAGATTATTAAGGTCTTGCCTTATCAACTTTATATCTTTCTTAAATATTTGCATTCCTTTCATCTCGATTTAAATGTTGTTGAGCTTGTAATAAGACATCCTCACATTCACTCGTGTTTCTCTCAAAATTTGGCTTTTTGCCTCTTAATGTCCTCTCACTCTCTTGCCTTTTTCCTCTCAAGCTTGAAAGTTCAAAATTACACTTTCTTCTGGCTCTGACACCAAATGAAGTGGAACCGCAAAGTTAAAGAACCCGAAACCCCTTGAACATACGCTTTGATTTCAAGAGACAAAGAAGAGAAGCACCCTCCCTATTGAACCACCAAACAACACGTGAATGAAAACTCAAATAATCGGGATAAGAAGAATTAAGAAAACGCCACAATCAAATGATTCATATGTAATCCTAATTCTTGATGCAATAGAAAAGGAAGCAAGCAATCTCACAATCTCTCGAAAGTTTATTATTTGATTCAATAATATCCTTTTTACAAGTTATAATAACCTATTTATAGCCTCCAAACCCTAAGGGAATGGGTATACATGAGTCCAATAGGTTTAAAACACTAAATTCAACCTAAAATAAGCTAAAACAACTACTTAAAACCCTGCTAAGGTAAAGTGCGAATTTGAAGCCCAAAATAAAAGACCAACAAAAGTAAAAGACCAACTAGTAACCCTAATAACTAAATAATCCCTTTAAAAGGAAGCCCACGTGCCTAAGCCCACGTTTACAACTTAAATGAGCCATGTGACTTTTAAATGAGGCACATGACTTGTACAATTAAAGCCGAAAGTTGTACAAGCCCAAAATTGATGGTAAAGCACCAAATCTTCCTCCTATAAATTGGAGCATGCCCCGATGACAATTGGATCTTATATTTATGTGTTTGAACTCCATTTCGACCCATTTGAAAGTCATAAGGATGCCCGTCTTTAATGGCATAAGATAGCCCTCTTGGATCCGTATCATTCCCTCCTCCATCTTTAGAAAAGATTCGTCCTCGAATCTTCGTCTTGCAATAGTTGGGAATTGGCACTCGAGGAATACATTCATCTTCATGAATGATCTTCGGCACTGGTGGAAATAGCATGAATGCTTCTTCATTGAAGAACTCATCATGATCCTGTAAGCTATAAACAAAAGGACTTTGCAAGGCATGGTTAGTATTTGATATAGCGGTTTGATATTGACTTTCTCCACTTCCCATGTGCAACTGATTCTCCTTAATCGATAGAGAATCAACTATAGCTCGTGAAACTCCCATCTCAACTAAGCAAACTACTTCACCTGCACTCAAACAATCAACAATTTCTTCACTTTCAATTATTTCTCCGTCATGCACAACATCATTATTCTCTTCTATCTCTAAAAAAACCTCATTTAACAAGTTCTCCATATCTCCGACTTCACCCAAAATCTCTTTTTCCTCATCAACCTCATCAACAACCTCCTCTTCATGGTCTTGAGTAACTTCACTATATGGCCCTTTTCAGGTTCACAAATTATTTTTTCTAGGATAACTTTCTCCTCCTTTCTCTTCGCTTTGCTCTCCTCCATCCTAATGAGTGGTTCGAAATATTGTCTAACCAACCATTCTAGATTATTAAGGTCTTGCCTTATCAACTTTATATCTTTCTTAAATATTTGCATTCCTTTCATCTTGATTTAAATGTCGCTTGGGCTTGTAATAAGACATCCTCACATTCACTCCTGTTTCACTTAAAATTTAGCTTTTTCCTCTTAATGTCCTCTCACTCTCTTGCCTTTTTCCTCTCAAGCTTGCAACTTCAAAATTGCACTTTCTTCTGGCTTTTATACCAAATAAAGCGGGAGCGCAAGGTTAAAGAACCCCGGAACCCCTTGAACATACGCTTTGATTTCAAAAGAAAAAGAAGACAAACACCTTCCCTGTTGAACCACCAAACAACACGTGAATGGAAATGCAAATAATCAGGATAAGAAGAATTAAGAATACGCCACAATCAATTGATCCATAAGTAATCCTAATTCTTGATGCAATAGAAAAGAAAGCAACCAATCTCACAATCTCTCAAAAGTTTATTATTTGATTCAATAATCTCCTTTTTACAAGTTATAATAACCTATTTATAGCCTCCAAGCCCTAAGGCAATGGGTATACATCGGTCCAACAGGTTTAAAACACTAAATTCAACCTAAAATAGCTATAACAACTACTTAAAACCCTGCAAAGGTAAAGTGACGAATTCGAAGCCCAAAATAAAAGACTAACCAAAATAAAAGACCAACTAAGAACCCAAATAACTAAATAATCCCTTTAAAAGGAAGCCCACGTGCCTAAGCCCACGTTTACAACTTAAATGAGCCATGTGACCTTTAAATGAGGCACATGACTTGTACAATTAAAGCCCAAAGTTGTACAAGCCCAAAATTGATGGTAAAGCACCAAATCTTCCTCCTATAAATTGGAGCATGCCCCGATGACATTTGGTTCTTATATTTATGTGTTTGAACTCCATTTCGACCCATTTGAAAGTCATAAGGATGCCCGTCTTCAATGGCATAAGATAGCCCTCTTGGATCCGTATCGTTCCCTCCATCTTTAGGAAGATTCGTCCTCGAATCTTCGTCTTGCAATAGTTGGGAATTGGCTTTCGAGGAATACATTCATCTTCATAAATGATCTTCGACACTGGTGGAAATAGCATGAATGCTTCTTCATTAAAGAACTCATCATGATCCTGTAAGCTATAAACAAAAGGACTATGCAAAGCATGGTTAGTATTTGATATAACGGTTTGATCTTGACTTTCTCCACTTCCCGTGTGCAACTCATTCTCCTTAATCAATAGAGAATCAACTGTAACTCGTGAATCTTCCATGTCAACTAAGCAAACTTCTTCACCTGCACTCAAACAATCAACAATTTCTTCACTTTCATTTATTTCTCCGTCATGCACAACATCATTATTCTCTTCTACCTCTAAAACAACCTCATTTAACAAGTTCTCCATATCTCCGACTTCACCCAAAATCTCTTTTTCCTCATCATCCTCGTCAACAACCTCCTCTTCATGGTCTTGAATAACTTCACTATCAAAGCCTATATCTATATGGCCCTTTTCAGGTTCACAAATTATTTTTTCTAGGATAACTTTCTCCTCCTTTCTCTTCGCTTTGCTCGCCTCCATCCTAATGAGTGGTTCGAAATATTGTCTAACCAACCATTCTAGATTATTAAGGTCTTGCCTTATAACTTTATATCTTTCTTAAATATTTGCATTCCTTTCATCTTGATTTAAATGTCGCTTGGGCTTGTAATAAGACATCCTCACATTCACTCCTGTTTCACTCAAAATTTGGCTTTTTCCTCTTAATGTCCTCTCACTCTCTTGCCTTTTTCCTCTCAAGCTTGCAACTTCAAAATTGCACTTTCTTCTGGCTCTTATACCAAATGAAGCGGGACCGCAAGGTTAAAGAACCCGGAACCCCTTGAACATACGCTTTGATTTCAAAAGACAAAGAAGACAAACACCTTCCCTGTTGAACCACCAAACAACACGTGAATGGTAACGCAAATAATCGGGATAAGAAGAATTAAGAATAGGCCACAATCAATTGATCGATAAGTAATCCTAATTCTTGATGCAATAGAAAAGAAAGCAACCAATCTCACAATCTCTCAAAAGTTTATTATTTGATTCAATAATCTCCTTTTTACAAGTTATAATAACCTATTTATAGCCTCCAAGCCCTAAGGGAATGGGTATACATAAGTCCAACAGGTTTAAAACACTAAATTCAACCTAAAATAGCTATAACTACTTAAAACCCTGCAAAGGTAAAGTGACGAACTCGAAGCCCAAAATAAAAGACTAACCAAAATAAAAGACCAACTAATAAACCAAATAACTAACTATTCCCTTTAAAAGGAAGCCCACGTGCCTAAGCCCACGTTTATAACTTAAATGAGCCATGTGACCATTAAATGAGGCACATGACTTGTACAATTAAAGCCCAAAGCTGTACAGGCCCAAAATTGATGGTAAAGCACCAAATCTTCCTCCTATAAATTGGAGCATGCCCCGATGACATTTGGTTCTTATATTTATGTGTTTGAACTCCATTTCGACCCATTTGAAAGTCATAAGGATGCCCATCTTCAATGGCATAAGATAGCCCTCTTGGATCCGTATCACATTCCCTCCATCTTTAGAAAAGATTCGTCCTCGAATCTTCGTCTTGCAATAGTTGGGAATTGGCACTCAAGGAATACATTCATCTTCATGAATGATCTTCGGCACTGGTGGAAATAGCATGAATGCTTCTTCATTGAAGAACTCATCATGATCCTGTAAGCTATAAACAAAAGGACTTTGCAAGGCATGGTTAGTATTTGATATAGCGGTTTGATATTGACTTTCTCCAGTTCCCATGTGCAACTCACTCTCCTTAATCGATAGAGAATCAACTGTAACTCGTGAATCTTCCATCTCAACTAAGCAAACTACTTCACCTGCACTCAAACAATCAACAATTTTTTCACTTTCAATTATTTCTCCGTCATGCACAACATCATTATTCTCTTCTACCTCTAAAAAAACCTCATTTAACAAGTTCTCCATATCTCCGACTTCACCCAAAATCTCTTTTTCCTCATCAACCTCATCAACAACCTCCTCTTCATGGTCTTGAGTAACTTCGCTATCAAAGCCTATATCTATATGGCCCTTTTCAGGTTCACAAATTATTTTTTCTAGGATAACTTTCTCCTCCTTTCTCTTCGCTTTGCTCTCCTCCATCCTAATGAGTGGTTCGAAATATTGTCTAACCAACCATTCTAGATTATTAAGGTCTTGCCTTATCGACTTTATATCTTTCTTAAATATTTGCATTCCTTTCATCTTGATTTAAATGTCGCTTGGGCTTGTAATAAGACATCCTCACATTCACTCCTGTTTCACTCAAAATTTGGCTTTTTCCTCTTAATGTCCTCTCACTCTCTTGCCTTTTTCCTCTCAAGCTTGCGACTTCAAAATTGCACTTTCTTCTGGCTCTTATACCAAATGAAGCGTGACTGCAAGGTTAAAGAACCCGAAACCCCTTGAACATACGCTTTGATTTCAAAAGACAAAGAAGACAAACACCTTCCCTGTTGAACCACCAAACAACACGTGAATGGAAACGCAAATAATCGGGATAAGAAGAATTAAGAATACGCCACAATCAATTGATCCATAAGTAATCCTAATTCTTGATGCAATAGAAAAGAAAGCAACCAATCTCACAATCTCTCAAAAGTTTATTATTTGATTCAATAATCTACTTTTTACAAGTTATAATAACCTATTTATAGCCTCCAAGCCCTAAGGGAATGGGTATACATAAGTCCAACAGGTTTAAAACACTAAATTCAACCTAAAATAGCTATAACAACTACTTAAAACCCTGCAAAGGTAAAGTGACGAATTCGAAGCCCAAAATAAAAGACTAACCAAAATAAAAGACCAACTAACAACCCAAATAACTAAATATTCCCTTTAAAAGGAAGCCCACGTGCCTAAGCCCACGTTTACAACTTAAATGAGCCATGTGACCTTTAAATGAGGCACATGACTTGTACAATTAAAGCCCAAAGTTGTACAAGCCCAAAATTGATGGTAAAGCACCAAATCTTCCTCCTATAAATTGGAGCATGCCCCGATGACATTTGGTTCTTATATTTATGTGTTTGAACTCCATTTCGACCCATTTGAAAGTCATAAGGATGCCCGTCTTCAATGGCATAAGATAGCCCTCTTGGATCCGTATCGTTCCCTCCATCTTTAGGAAGATTCGCCCTCGAATCTTCGTCTTGCAATAGTTGGTAATTGGCACTCGAGGAATACATTCATCTTCATAAATGATCTTCGGCACTGGTGGAAATAGCATGAATGCTTCTTCATTGAAGAACTCATCATGATCCTGTAAGCTATAAACAAAAGGACTATGCAAAGCATGGTTAGTATTTGATATAACGGTTTGATCTTGACTTTCTCCACTTCCCGTGTGCAACTCATTCTCCTTAATCAATAGAGAATCAACTGTAACTCGTGAATCTTCCATTTGAACTAAGCAAACTTCTTCACCTGCACTCAAACAATCAACAATTTCTTCACTTTCATTTATTTCTCCGTCATGCACAACATCATTATTCTCTTCTACCTCTAAAACAACCTCATTTAACAAGTTCTCCATATCTCCGACTTCACCCAAAATCTCTTTTTCCTCATCATCCTCATCAACAACCTCCTCTTCATGGTCTTGAATAACTTCACTATCAAAGCCTATATCTATATGACCCTTTTCAGGTTCACAAATTATTTTTTCTAGGATAACTTTCTCCTCCTTTCTCTTCGCTTTGCTCTCCTCCATCCTAATGAGTGGTTCAAAATATTGTCTAACCAACCATTCTAGATTATTAAGGTCTTGCCTTATCAACTTTATATCTTTCTTAAATATTTGCATTCCTTTCATCTTGATTTAAATGTCGCTTGGGCTTGTAATAAGACATCCTCACATTCACTCCTGTTTCACTCAAAATTTGGCTTTTTGCCTCTTAATGTCCTCTCACTCTCTTGCCTTTTTCCTCTCAAGCTTGCAACTTCAAAATTGCACTTTCTTCTGGCTCTTATACCAAATGAAGCGGGACCGCAAGGTTAAAGAACCCGGAACTGATGCGGAACCCCAGCCTATATGCCAAACTAGAACGCCAACATACCATGAATATTGAACATAAATAAGATAATAAACCCCCAATCTAAAGAACCCCCAAACAAGATTGATTGGAAACGCTTCTGATAGATTGATTTAGAAAACAAGAAGAAGAAGAATCAAGCATACATTAATCATGCAAATAGCCTAAGTCTAATTCTTCATGCAATAACAAGAATCAATAATAAATTAACTCTCACAAATTCGGCCAAGCCAAAGAAAATTCTCATTAATCAAAATTCAAGTCCCTTACAAATGAAGAATTCAGCCCTTTATATAGGCTAGGAAGCCACCCCTCCCTAGATGAATTAAAATCAAACACTAACTCTAAGAGATAAATAATGAAATAAATAACAAAGATAATTCCTAACCTTTATCTACATGTATTTGGCCATAATATGGACTAAGTACATGAAGAAATAAAGATAAATACAATCTGAAAATAATCCTAAAAGCTGGTGATAAATATGCATGATTATCCTAAGAAAATGAAGGAATGAATGTAGACTTAATCTTGGCTAAAAGTGGATTTCGGCCTGCCCTTTAAAGATATGGTCAAGCTATTATTTCTCCCTCAAAATCTACTTAATAATATCCCAAAATAATAAGTATTTATCAAGGAAAATACATTCCTAAAATTTAGGACCCTAAGTTCACCAATGTAGGCCTAAACCTAAATCTGACCCAAACCCATTAAAATTCAATTCTCCCATGTAAAATTCGGCCCCCTTAGGTATTCTAAGCCTCAAATAGTTATTTTGGCCCAACTCTTTAGAAGAGATAAGCCCAACTTTAGCCTACCCACTTAAACTACCCAAAACAGTAAAATAAGCCCAAAATAAAGCAAACCTATTCTAATAAAGCCCAATTCGTTTTCCTAGGTTCTAGGCTGCCCAAATATACTTTATTAAATGTTACATAAAGAATAGAAACTAAATAAAGTAGCTTGAAGGCCCATTGCACCATTCGGCCTAAACTTGTCTTCATAGTCCAATTTAGCTTCTTTCTCTTCTTGAACTTGCATCTTCTCCACATAAGGTCTCATGAATGCTTGTAAGACTTCTTTAAGCTTCTTTAACCTTGCTCTTATTATTGGTCCTTGAGGAAATGCTAGTTCATCTTTCTTGTTGCCATTGTGCTTGGTCGTGCTCATATCATCCCCTCCCCCTTCGAAAGGATTCGTCCTCGAATCTGAATCACAGTCAAATGGAGATAAGTCAGAAACATTAAAAGTTGCACTTACACCGTACTCACCTGGCAAATCAATCTTGTATGCATTGTCATTGATCCGTTCCAGTACTTGAAATGGTCCATCTCCTCTTGCATCAAGTTTAGACTTCCTTTGGTTAGGAAACCTCTCTTTACGCATATGGATCCAAACCCAATCTCCTGGTTCGAATATTACTTACTTACGGCCCTTGTTAGCCTGCTTTGCATACATTCTGTTCTTCTTCTCAATGTGCTCACGTGCTTTCGTGTGTATTGTCTTAACCAAATCAGCCTTAGCCTTACCATCTAAGTTAGAAAGTTCATTCAAAGGTAAAGGCATCAAATCCAAAACAGTCAATGGATTAAAACCATACACAATTTCAAAAGGTGAAAAACCTGTAGAAGTATGAATTGCACGATTATAAGCGAACTCAACAAATGGTAAACATTCTTCCCAAGTTTTAATATTCTTACCAATTATAGCACGCAACATAGTTCCTAAAGTTCTATTAACAACTTCGGTTTGGCCATCTGTTTGTGGATGACAAGTAGTGGAAAACACAAGTTTAGTACCAAGTTTATCCCACAAAACACGCCAAAAGTGACTTAGGAACTTAGAATCCCTATCTGAGACAATAGTCTTAGGTATACCATGCAATCGAACTACTTCCCTAAAAAATAAATCAGCTATGTTTGTTGCATCATCAGTTTTATGATAAGCAATAAAATGTGCCATTTTACTAAATCGGTCCACTACAACAAACACACTATCCCTTCCCCTTTTTGTCTTAGGTAAACCTACAATGAAGTCCATAGAAATGTCAGTCGAAGGTTCAGTAGGAACAGGCAAAGGACTATACAAACCTTAATTTAAGGACTTAGACTTAGCCTGTTTACATGCAAAACATTGAGCACACACTTTTTCAACACTTTTTCGCATATTAGGCCAATAAAAATGTTCATTAAGCATGTCTAAAGTCTTTTTCACGCCAAAGTGTCCCATTAATCCTCCACTATGCGATTCCTTCACAAGCAACTCTCTAAGAGAACATGCAGGTATACATAGTTGTTTTCCTCTAAAAAGAAACCCATCATGTCTATATAACTTATTAAATGCATAATGTAAACATGCCTTGTATACTTCACCAAAATCAGAATCATGATCATACATTTCTTTCAAATGCTCAAAACCTAATAGTTTAGAACTAAGCATAGAAATCAATGCATATCTCCTAGAAAGTGCATCGGCAACAACATTCTCCTTACCTTCCTTGTACTTAATTACATATGGAAAAGTATCAAGGTACTCTACCTACTTACCATGCCTTCTATTCAACTTACCTTGTCCTTTCAGATATTTGAGAGACTGGTGATCTGTGTGTATCACGAATTCTTTAGGCAAAAGGTAGTGTTTCCAAACCTCAAGAGCTCTCACCAATGCATAGAACTCTTTATCATAGGTAGAGTAATTCAACTGTGGTCCACTCAACTTCTCACTAAAGTATGCTATTGGGCGATTTTCCTGCATCAAAACAGCACCTATACCAATCCCAGAAGCATCACATTCAACCTCAAAAGTCTTAGAAAAATCAGGTAATTTCAAAACAGGAGCAGTACACAATTTATCTTTCAAAACATTAAAAGCATCTTCCTGCTCTTTACCCCATTTAAAACCAACAGACTTTTTAATGATTTCATTTAGAGGTGCAGCAATAGTAGAAAAATCCTTAACAAATCTCCTATAGAAACTTGCTAAACCATGAAAGCTCCTCACCTCACTTGCATTCTCAGGTGTTGGCCATTCTTGGATAGCCTTAACCTTTTCATTATCTACCTCAACACCACGTGCACTAACAACAAATCCTAAGAAAACAACACTATCAACACAAAATGTGCATTTCTTCAAATTAGCATACAATTGTTGTTCTCTCAAAACAGCTAACACAAGTTCAACATGCCTTAAATGCTCTTTTAGGTTTTTGCTGTAAATCAAGATATCATCAAAATACACAACAACAAATTTACCTAAGAATTCACGCAAAACATGGTTCATGAGTCTCATAAATGTGCTGGGCGCATTAGTTAAGCCAAAAGGCATAACCAACCATTCATACAAACCATATTTTGTTTTAAAGGCAGTTTTCCATTCATCACCTAATATCATCCTAATTTGATGATAACCACTTTTTAAGTCAATTTTAGTGAATATGATAGCACCATTTAACTCTTCAAGCATATCATCTAACCTAGGAATGGGATGGCAATACTTTACAGTGATTTTGTTAACTGCTCGACAATCAACACACATGCGCATGGTTCCATCCTTTTTAGGTACCAAAAGAACAGGTACAGCACAAGGACTTAGATTTTCTCTCACATGTCCTTTTGCTAAAAGTTCCTCCACCTGTCTTTGCAACTCCTTGGTTTCCTCTGGATTGCTTCGATAAGCTGGACGATTTGGAATTTGTGCACCAGGAACAAAGTCGATTTGATGTTCAATCCCTCTAGTTGGTGGCAACCCAGGTGGTATCTCCTCAGGGAAGACATCTTTATAATCCTGCAATAACTTAGAAAAAGAACTAGGCAAATTTGGGCCAAGGTTAGTTTCAGAGAAATAATTGTCCTTAAACCTCAAAAGTACTAAAGCTCTCATGCCTAAGTATGCATTCCTCAACTCTCTTTCTTTTGCATAAAAGGAGTATTTGCTAAATTTTTCACTCGGCTCACTCTGCTCTCCTTTTACCTCAGCACACATTAACTTCTTCTCTCCTGCACTTCTCTCTTTCTTTTTCTCACTAGTGCAGTCTCTCACCATTGGACCTTTACTTTTATTATTTTCACTACTGGCCTCTTTTCTCTCATTTTTCTTCTCTCTCACTTCCCTTTACCTCTTTTGCAGATTGATGTATCTTTACTTGATCTGCATATACCTCTTTAGGTGCCAAAGGGGCAAGTGTGTGTTTACATCCTTTAAATGCAAAAGTGTACCTATTTCTAAATCCATCATGTAATACACGCCTATCAAATTGCCAAGGCCTTCCTAGCAAAATATGACTAGCATGCATAGGTACAACATCACAAATGACTTTATCTTCATATTTACCAATGGAAAATAATACAGTTACACGTTTGGTCACCTTTACTTCCCCACTATCATTCAACCACTGAAGTCTGTATGGGTTAGGGTGTTTCTCAGTTTTAAGTCCTAATTTATCAACTAAGACTGTACTAGCAACATTAACACAACTACCTCCATCAATTATCATACTACAGAATTTTCCACCTATTAAACACCTAGTATGAAAGATGTTTTCCCTCTGTTCTAGTCCTTCTTCTTTCACATTTACATTCAATGCACGCAATACAACTAAGGACTCCCCTTGAACAGGATATTCTACATTTTCATCTATATCAGAACAATCCTCCAAAGGTGGCATATCATCACAATTCTCATCAGATTCAAAATCAGAAATAATTTCATCCCCCCTTATTATCATGGTCTTTTTATTCCCACATTCATTAGCATAATGACCACGACCCTTGCATTTGAAACATTAAATGTCCCTATGTCTATTAGTTTTAAGGGTTGTTTCAGAAGTACCTTTTTGTGCAGTGACCTTTTTATCTTTGGAATTGGACTGGTACTTGGCAATGGATTCCTTCTTTGAGTCTCCCTTGTTCTACTTTGAATTCCATTTGTTGTTATTGGAATTTGAATAGGACTTGGATGTCCCACGTCTACTTCGTTGTCTCTCCACTTTAATTACGATGTTCACCAAATCATCCATATCCACATAATGCTGTAATTAAACAATATCAGCAAGTTCTCTATTCATACCTCCCAAAAAGCGTGACATCGTTTGATATTCATCCTCCACAATGCTTGCTTTGATCATGAGCATCTCCATTTCTTTGTAGTAATCCTCCATAGAACTAGATCCTTGTGTAAGTCTTTGCAACTGATTGTGGAGTTCCCTATGATAGTAACTAGGCACATACTTCTTTCTCATGATTCTTTTCATTTCCTCCCAAGAAGTGATAGGGAGTTCCCCATTTCTCCTCCTATTTTTCAATAACTCATCCCACCAAATTAGTGCATAATCAGAAAATTCAATGGCTGCAAGTTTTACCTTTTTCCCATCCGAATAGTGGTAGCATGAAAAGATCATCTCGACCTTTCTTTCCCAATCAAGATAGGCATCTACATCATTTTTACCTTTGAATGGTGGAATCTTCATCTTGATAGCACTCAAATTGTTGTCTTGGCTCTCCATTCGGTTGTCATACCTCCTTGCTCTTCTTGGAAAAGAATGAGCCTCCTCTTCCTCATCATCGTTGTACAACTGGTCTACCTCTTCCTCCCTTGTAGACTTAACCTTGGAACCTTTAAGACTATCTTCTAGGCTGTCTATCCTGAGATTTAGCTTTTGCAAACTATCCATAAAAGCTTTGTACATAAACTTATTATCAGGCACAATATCGGTTTCCTCTTTACTATTGATTCCGGACATCTTTAAACTTTAAATAAACAAATAAAGGAAAGAATTCACTCAACCTCACGTGTTTGTCTCTTAACTCACAAATTGATATCTCATAATTGCACTTCAGAAACAAACTCAAACAAATATGCACAATTAAGTAATTTGATTAAGGGAACAATGAAAAACCTAACAAGAAGCGAAGATACTAATTCTAGAGGCAAATTGACCTATTGGAACAAAATCAGAAATTAGTACACAAGAAGAAGATTTCGTGCACTATAATATATATAGATGTTCAACAACGTGCAATATGTCAAACTAGTGTAATTGGAACCAAAAAATAGCTTAGACACACAAATTCAAAACTTAGAACGAAGAAAATGGACAAGACGGATGCACTTAAATGCGATGTTTAACTAAACCTAATGATTAGTTTAAACAGATTTGATGTAAGACTCAACAAAAAAAAATCAAAGAAAGCATGCAATAAACACAACCCAAATCCAAAATTAGGAGTACTAACCTGGTCTTGAAGAAATCAAACCAATTATGAAAGTTCTAACTCCAATTCCTGCTTGGTTGATCAAAACTTACTCCAAGTGGTGTAGGGCACTTTGTAGATCAAAATTATATCCAAACCAAGTTCAACCACTCAAAGATTGCAAATTATATGCTTGATATATTCAATGGAAAATTCGGATTCAACAAGAACACAAGATTCATCAATTGATCAAATATGATCTTAACAAGATAGTAAATCTGAATTGAGAACAAGGCTGTTTCTAATTGATTTTTTTTTTCTTTTTTTTTGTAACTTTAATCAAACTAATGATCAAATACTTAAAGATAGGTAATTAACACAATAGAGCAAGAACCAAATAAGGAACTAGATGCAAGATCCTATTCGGCTAAAATAGAAAATTAAAGTTTAAAAGCAAAAATTAAAGGATAGTTAAGAATTTACCCCTTAGCCTATGCTCTGATACCAATTGATGCGGAACCCCAGCCTATATGCCAAACTAGAACGCCAACATACCATGAATATTGAACATAAATAAGATAATAAACCCCCAATCTAAAGAACCCCCAAACAAGATTGATTGGAAACGCTTCTGATAGATTGATTTAGAAAACAAGAAGAAGAAGAATCAAGCATACATTAATCATGCAAATAGCCTAAGTCTAATTCTTCATGCAATAGCAAGAATCAATAATAAATTAACTCTCACAAATTCGGCCAAGCCAAAGAAAATTCTCATTAATCAAAATTCAAGTCCCTTACAAATGAAGAATTCAGCCCTTTATATAGGCTAGGCAGCCAACCCTCCCTAGATGAATTAAAATCAAACACTAACTCTAAGAGATAAATAATGAAATAAATAACAAAGATAATTCCTAACCTTTATCTACATGTATTTGGCCAAAATCTCTTTTTCCTCATCATCCTCATCAACAACCTCCTCTTCATGGTCTTGAATAACTTCACTATCAAAGCCTATATCTATATGACCCTTTTCAGGTTCACAAATTATTTTTTCTAGGATAACTTTCTCCTCCTTTCTCTTCGCTTTGCTCTCCTCCATCCTAATGAGTGGTTCAAAATATTGTCTAACCAACCATTCTAGATTATTAAGGTCTTGCCTTATCAACTTTATATCTTTCTTAAATATTTGCATTCCTTTCATCTTGATTTAAATGTCGCTTGGGCTTGTAATAAGACATCCTCACATTCACTCCTGTTTCACTCAAAATTTGGCTTTTTGCCTCTTAATGTCCTCTCACTCTCTTGCCTTTTTCCTCTCAAGCTTGCAACTTCAAAATTGCACTTTCTTCTGGCTCTTATACCAAATGAAGCGGGACCGCAAGGTTAAAGAACCCGGAACTGATGCGGAACCCCAGCCTATATGCCAAACTAGAACGCCAACATACCATGAATATTGAACATAAATAAGATAATAAACCCCCAATCTAAAGAACCCCCAAACAAGATTGATTGGAAACGCTTCTGATAGATTGATTTAGAAAACAAGAAGAAGAAGAATCAAGCATACATTAATCATGCAAATAGCCTAAGTCTAATTCTTCATGCAATAACAAGAATCAATAATAAATTAACTCTCACAAATTCGGCCAAGCCAAAGAAAATTCTCATTAATCAAAATTCAAGTCCCTTACAAATGAAGAATTCAGCCCTTTATATAGGCTAGGAAGCCACCCCTCCCTAGATGAATTAAAATCAAACACTAACTCTAAGAGATAAATAATGAAATAAATAACAAAGATAATTCCTAACCTTTATCTACATGTATTTGGCCATAATATGGACTAAGTACATGAAGAAATAAAGATAAATACAATCTGAAAATAATCCTAAAAGCTGGTGATAAATATGCATGATTATCCTAAGAAAATGAAGGAATGAATGTAGACTTAATCATGGCTAAAAGTGGATTTCGGCCTGCCCTTTAAAGATATGGTCAAGCTATTATTTCTCCCTCAAAATCTACTTAATAATATCCCAAAATAATAAGTATTTATCAAGGAAAATACATTCCTAAAATTTAGGACCCTAAGTTCACCAATGTAGGCCTAAACCTAAATCTGACCCAAACCCATTAAAATTCAATTCTCCCATGTAAAATTCGGCCCCCTTAGGTATTCTAAGCCTCAAATAGTTATTTTGGCCCAACTCTTTAGAAGAGATAAGCCCAACTTTAGCCTACCCACTTAAACTACCCAAAACAGTAAAATAAGCCCAAAATAAAGCAAACCTATTCTAATAAAGCCCAATTCGTTTTCCTAGGTTCTAGGCTGCCCAAATATACTTTATTAAATGTTACATAAAGAATAGAAACTAAATAAAGTAGCTTGAAGGCCCATTGCACCATTCGGCCTAAACTTGTCTTCATAGTCCAATTTAGCTTCTTTCTTTTCTTGAACTTGCATCTTCTCCACATAAGGTCTCATGAATGCTTGTAAGACTTCTTTAAGCTTCTTTAACCTTGCTCTTATTATTGGTCCTTGAGGAAATGCTAGTTCATCTTTCTTGTTGCCATTGTGCTTGGTCGTGCTCATATCAGGAACCCCTTGAACATACGCTTTGATTTCAAAAGACAAAGAAGACAAACACCTTCCCTGTTGAACCACCAAACAACACGTGAATGGAAACGCAAATAATGGGGATAAGAAGAATTAAGAATACGCCACAATCAAGTGATCGAAAAGTAATCCTAATTCTTGATGCAATAGAAAAGAAAGCAACCAATCTCACAATCTCTCAAAAGTTTATTATTTGATTCAATAATCTCCTTTTTACAAGTTATAATAACCTATTTATAGCCTCCAAGCCCTAAGGGAATGGGTATACATAAGTCCAACAGATTTAAAACACTAAATTCAACCTAAAATAAGCTAAAAACAACTACTTAAAACCCTGCAAAGGTAAAGTGACGAATTCGAAGCCCAAAATAAAAGACTAACCAAAATAAAAGACCAACTAAGAACCCAAATAACTAAATAATCCCTTTAAAAGGAAGCCCACATGCCTAAGCCCACGTTTACAACTTAAATGAGCCATGTGACCTTTAAATGAGGCACATGACTTGTACAATTAAAGCCCAAAGTTGTACAAGCCCAAAATTGATGATAAAGCACCAAATCTTCCTCCTATAAATTGGAGCATGCCCCGATGACATTTGGTTCTTATATTTATGTGTTTGAACTCCATTTTGACCCATTTGAAAGTCATAAGCATGCCCGTCTTCAATGGCATAAGATAGCCCTCTTGGATCTGTATCGTTCCCTCCATCTTTAGAAAGATTCGTCCTCGAATCTTCGTCTTGCAATAGTTGGGAATTGGCACTCGAGGAATACATTCATCTTCATAAATGATCTTCGGCACTGGTGGAAATAGCATGAATGCTTCTTCATTGAAGAACTCATCATGATCCTGTAAGCTATAAACAAAAGGACTATGCAAAGCATGGTTAGTATTTGATATAACGGTTTGATCTTGACTTTCTCCACTTCCCGTGTGCAACTCATTCTCCTTAATCAATAGAGAATCAACTGTAACTCGTGAATCTTCCATCTCAACTAAGCAAACTTCTTCACCTGCACTCAAACAATCAACAATTTCTTCACTTTCATTTATTTCTCCGTCATGCACAACATCATTATTCTCTTCTACCTCTAAAACAACCTCATTTAACAAGTTCTCCATATCTCCGACTTCACCCAAAATCTCTTTTTCCTCATCAATGATACGGATCCAAGAGGGCTATCTTATGCCATTGAAGAGGGCCAATCTTATGACTTTCAAATGGGTCTAAATGGAGTTCAAACACAAATATATGCTCTAATTTATAGGAGGCAGATTTGGTGCTTTACTATTAATTTTGGGCTTATACAACTTTGGGCTTTAATTGTACAAGTCATGTGCCTCATTTAGAAGTCACATGACTCATTTAAGTTATAAATGTGGGCTTAGGTGTGTGGGCTTCTTTTGGGTTTAGTTTTAGTTAGTTTGGTAATTTATTTTAGTCTTTCTTTTGGGCTTTCATTTTAGGCCTATAAGGTTTATTAATTAGTTTTGTTTTAAGTGTGTTTAAGACTTATTTGGGCTTATTTGGCTTGTAAAAGCCCAAGAAAATTCGTGTAAGGCCATATGAGAATTTAAATTAGGGTTTTAAAGAGTGATTTAGGGTTAGCCACCTTATAAATAGGCTACCCTAGGTTGTAAACTTAATAATTGAATCAAATTATAAACTTTTGAGAGTTTTTCTCTTGGCTTTAGCCGAAATTCTTTAGAGAGATTGTGAGATTTCTTGCTTTCTTTTCTATTGCATCAAGAATTAGATTACTTATCAATCATTTTGATTGTGGCGTTTTCTTATTCTTCTTATCCCGATTATTTGCATTTCCATTCACGTGTTGTTTGGGGGTTCAATAGGGAGGGTATTTGTCTTCTTTGTCTTTTGAAATTAATGCGTATGTTTAAGGGGTTTCGGGTTCTTTAACCTTGGGGTTCCGCATCATTTGGTATCAGAGCCAAAAGTAAGGTAAATTCCTATTTATCTTAGTGTTAGGTTTGTGTTTTCTTTTCTTTGATTTCTTTATGTTTATGCCGAATTAGGTAGTGATAAGTTTTGATTTGTGTGTTTTGTGTGGTAAATTTAGCATTTTCTTTTCCTTACCTTGTGTTTTGTTTCATTAAAAAAAAATTCTAGTAGTAGTAAGCCTTTAGATTTGTGAGTGAATTAAAAAAAAAGAGAGAAAAAAAAAGAAAAAAAATCGTTGTACTGTTCATCACACTGTTCACGGTACTGTTCATCGCACTTTTCACGGTACTTTTCATAAAAAAAAAAGAGAAAAACGTGAAAGAGAAGAAAAATAGAAGAAGAAAAAAATTAAAAAGCAATTGAGCAAGGGTAGTTTATATAGAAAATCCTAATCCTTTCATAAGTGGGAAAACTAATCCTTTTTGCTCTAGGATTGGGAGGAGAAGCATATACACTTTTTCCAAACTCCTTTGGGAATCCTTTAAAGGGTAGGAAATACAATCCTTATTGCTTTGGGTTTAGGCTTTCAAAAATCCTAGTCCATATCTGATTTGGAATTACAATCCTAGTCCTACTTAACCAAGGATTTACTTTGGAATTATTGAACCACCATTTGTGCTATCCAATTGCTATCCATTTGTGCCACCATTTTATATCATTCGTTATCCATTTGTGCTGCCATTTGTTATCCATTTGTTCCATCATTTTTTGGAATCATTTTGATCATTTGTGCTACCATTTTGATATCATTTTGCCATCATTTTTCCAATCATTTGCCACCATTTTGTTACCATTTCTGGCATCATTTGCTATCATTTTGCCACCATTTTTTCTATCATTTTGCCATCAAATTGCCATCACTTTGCCACCATTTTTCACACAACTTGATACACTAATCAAGCTTGTTACACCATTCGGCCTAGTGAGAATTTTGGCTCTAAATTGATTTGTTTTTGCATGCAACCTACTTCATTTTTTTTAATTAGGTCTCTTTGTTGATTTCTTGCTTTGTTGGGTAGAATATTTAGGTTCTATATTTGGTTTACTTTGTAGTGAATCAAATTCATTCATTTTATCCATATTGTTATTTTCTTTTATTCTTGTTGCTTATTTCTTTGTTTTAAGCTAGTTTTTTTTGTTTCATTTACATTGTTAGAGTATCTTTGCTTGTCCAATACTCTAATTTACTTATCATCAAGTGGTACACCACTCTTGTCCGTGTATCACCTCCATTGTGTCTAGAGTCTTCTTTTCTAGTTTTTGAGCTATCTTTTGTTGTTAGTTATTATTTCCTTGTTTTTCTTAAACGTGCTCAAGTTTTTGATTTGTGATTTACATTCTGAAGTGCAATTTTGAAGTTGCAAGATTGAGAGGAAAAAGGCAAGAGAGTGAGAGGACATTAAGAGGGGTAAAAGCCAAATTTTGAGTGAAACACGAGTGAATGTGAGGATGTCTTATCACAAGTCCAAGCAACATTTACATCAAGATGAAAGGAATGCGTTTAAAGAAGATATAAAGTTGTTAAGGCAAGACCTTAATAATCTAGAATGGTTGGTTAGGCAATATTTCGAACCACGCATCAGAATGGAGGAAAGCAAAAAGAAGAAAAAGAAGGAGAAAGTTATCCTAGAAGAAATAATTTGTGAACCTGAAAAGGGTGATATAGATATAGGCTTTGATAGTGAAGTTACTCAAGACCATGAAGAGGAGGTTGTTGATGAGCTCTATGAGGAAAAAAAGGTTTTGGGTGAAGTTGAAGATGTGGATAACTTGGTAAATGAGGTTGTTTTAGAGGTGGAAGAGGATAATGATGTTGTGCATAATGGAAAAATATTTGAAAGTGAAAATGTCGTTGATTGTTTGAGTGAGAATGAAGAAGCTGGTTTAGTGGAGATGGAAGATCTGCATGTTATAATTTTTCCTCTACTGCATAAGGAGGATGAGGTGCACATGGGAAGTGATGAAGGTCAAAATCATATCGTTGTATCAAATACTAACCATGTTTTGCATAGATCTTTTGTTTATAACTTGCATGATCATGATGAGTTCTTTAATGAAGAAGCATTCATACTATTTCCACCAATGCTGAAGATCATTTATGAAGATGAATGTATTCCTCAAGTGCCAATTCCCAACTATTGCAAGATGAAGATTCGAGGACGAATCTTTTCTAAAGAGGTAGGGAATGATACGGATCCAAGAGGGCTATCTTATGCCATTGAAGAGGGCCAATCTTATGACTTTCAAATGGGTCTAAATGGAGTTCAAACACAAATATATGCTCTAATTTATAGGAGGCAGATTTGGTGCTTTACTATTAATTTTGGGCTTATACAACTTTGGGCTTTAATTGTACAAGTCATGTGCCTCATTTAGAAGTCACATGACTCATTTAAGTTATAAATGTGGGCTTAGGTGTGTGGGCTTCTTTTGGGTTTAGTTTTAGTTAGTTTGGTTATTTATTTTAGTCTTTCTTTTGGGCTTTCATTTTAGGCCTATAAGGTTTATTAATTAGTTTTGTTTTAAGTGTGTTTAAGACTTATTTGGGCTTATTTGGCTTGTAAAAGCCCAAGAAAATTCGTGTAAGGCCATATGAGCATTTAAATTAGGGTTTTAAAGAGTGATTTAGGGTTAGCCACCTTATAAATAGGCTACCCTAGGTTGTAAACTTAATAATTGAATCAAATTATAAACTTTTGAGAGTTTTTCTCTTGGCTTTAGCCGAAATTCTTTAGAGAGATTGTGAGATTGCTTGCTTTCTTTTCTATTGCATCAAGAATTAGATTACTTATCAATCATTTTGATTGTGGCGTTTTCTTATTCTTCTTATCCCGATTATTTGCGTTTCCATTCACGTGTTGTTTGGGGGTTTAATAGGGAGGGTATTTGTCTTCTTTGTCTTTTGAAATCAAAGCGTATGTTTAATGGGTTTCGGGTTCTTTAACCTTGGGGTTCCACATCAATCAACCTCATCAACAACCTCCTCTTCATGGTCTTGAGTAACTTCACTATCAAAGCCTATATCTATATGGCCCTTTTCAGGTTCACAAATTATTTTTTCTAGGACAACTTTCTCCTCCTTTCTCTTCGCTTTGCTCTCCTCCATCCTAATGAGTGGCTCGAAATATTGTCTAACCAACCATTCTAGATTATTAAGGTCTTGCCTTATCAACTTTATATCTTTCTTAAATATTTGCATTCCTTTCATCTTGATTTAAATGTCGCATGGGCTTGTAATAAGACATCCTCACATTCACTCCTGTTTCACTCAAAATTTTGGCTTTTTGCCTCTTAATGTCCTCTCACTCTCTTGCCTTTTTCCTCTCAAGCTTGCAACTTCAAAATTGCACTTTCTTCTGGCTCTGATACCAAATGAAGAGGGACCGCAAGGTTAAAGAACCCGAAATCCCTTGAACATACGCTTTGATTTCAAAAGACAAAGAAGACAAACACCCTCCCTGTTGAACCACCAAACAACACGTGAATGGAAATGCAAATAATCGGAATAAGAAGAATTAAGAAAACGCCACAATCAAGTGATCGATAAGTAATCCTAATTCTTGATGCAATGGAAAAGAAAGCATCCAATCTCACAATCTCTCAAAAGTTTATTATTTGATTCAATAATCTCCTTTTTACAAGTTATAATAACCTATTATAGCCTCCAAGCCCTAAGGGAATGGGTATACATAAGTCCAATAGGTTTAAAACACTAAATTCAACCTAAAATAAGCTAAAACAACTACTTAAAACCCTGCAAAGTTAAAGTGACGAATTTAAAGCCCAAAATAAAAGACTAACCAAAATAAAAGACCAACTAATAACCCAAATAACTAAATAATCCCTTTAAAAGGAAGCCCACACGCCTAAGCCCACATTTACAACTTAAATGAGCCATGTGACTTTTAAATGAGGCACATGACTTGTACAATTAAAGCCCAAAGTTGAACAAGCCCAAAATTGATGGTAAAGCACCAAATCTTCCTCCTATAAATTGGAGCATGCCCCGATGACATTTGGTTCTTATATTTATGTGTCTGAACTCCATTTCGACCCATTTGGAAGTCATAAGGATGCCCATCTTCAATGGCATAAGATAGCCCTCTTGGATCCGTATCTTTCCCTCCATCTTCAGAAAAGATTCGTCCTCGAATCTTCGTCTTGCAATATTTGGAAATTGGCACTCAAGGAATACATTCATCTTCATGAATGATCTTCGACACTGGTGGAAATAGCATGAATGCTTCTTCATTGAAGAACTCATCATGATCCTGTAAGCTATAAACAAAAGGACTATGCAAGGCATGGTTAGTATTTGATATAGCGGTTTGATATTGACTTTCTCCAGTTCCCATGTGCAACTCATTCTCCTTAATCAATAGAGAATCAACTGTAACTCGTGAATCTTCCATCTCAACTAAGCAAACTTCTTCACCTGCACTCAAACAATCAACAATTTCTTCACTTTAAATTATTTCTCCGTCATGCACAACATCATTATACTCTTCTACCTCTAAAACAACCTCATTTAACAAGTTCTCCATATCTCCGACTTCACCCAAAATCTCTATTTACTCATAAACCTCATCAACAACCTCCTCTTCATGGTCTTGAGTAACTTCACTATCAAAGCCTATATCTATATGGCCCTTTTCAGGTTCACAAATTATTTTTTCTAGGAGAACTTTCTCCTCCTTTCTCTTCGCTTTGCTCTCCTCCATCCTAATGAGTGGTTCGAAATATTGTCTAACCAACCATTCTAGATTATTAAGGTCTTGCCTTATCAACTTTATATCTTTCTTAAATATTTGCATTCCTTTCATCTTGATTTAAATGTCGCTTGTGCATGTAATAAGACATCCTCACATTCACTCCTGTTTCACTCAAAATTTGGCTTTTTCCTCTTAATGTCCTCTCACTCTCTTGCCTTTTTCCTCTCAAGCTTGCAACTTCAAAATTGCACTTTCTTCTGGCTCCTATACCAAATGAAGCGGGACCGCAAGGTTAAAAGAACACGGAATCCCTTGAAAATACGCTTTGATTTCAAAAGACAAAGAAGACAAACACCCTCCCTGTTGAACCACCAAACAGCACGTGAATGGAAACGTAAATAATCGGGATAAGAAGAATTAAGAAAACGCCACAATCAAGTGATCGATATGTAATCCTAATTCTTGATGCAATGGAAAAGAAAGCATCCAATCTCACAATCTCTCAAAAGTTTATTATTTGATTCAATAATCTCCTTTTTACAAGTTATAATAACCTATTTATAGCCTCCAAGCCCTAAGGGAATGGGTATACATAAGTCCAATAGGTTTAAAACACTAAATTCAACCTAAAATAAGCTAAAACAACTACTTAAAACCCTGCAAAGGTAAAGTGACGAATTTGAAGCCCAAAATAAAAGACTAACCAAAATAAAAGACCAACTAATAACCCAAATAACTAAATAATCCCTTTAAAAGGAAGCCCACGCGCCTAAGCCCTCGTTTACAACTTAAATGAGCCATGTGACTTTTAAATGAGGCACATGACTTGTACAATTAAAGCCCAAAGTTGTACAAGCCCAAAATTGATGGTAAAGCACCAAATCATCCTCCTATAAATTGGAGCAAGCCCCAATGACATTTGGTTCTTATATTTATGTGTTTGAACTCCATTTTGACCCATTTGAAAGACATAAGGATGCTCGTCTTCAATGGCATAAGATAGCCCTCTTGGATCCATATCGTTCCCTCCATCTTTAGAAAAGATTCGTCCTCGAGTCTTCGTCTTGCAATAGTTAGGAATTGGCACTCGATGAATACATTCATCTTCATAAATGATCTTCGGCACTGGTGGAAATAGCATGAATGCTTCTTCATTGAAGAACTCATCATGATCCTGTAAGCTATACACAAAAGGACTATGCAAAGCGTGGTTAGTATTTGATATAGCGGTTTGATCTTGACTTTCTCCACTTCCCATGTGCAACTCATTCTCAACTGTAACTCGTGAATCTTCCATCTCAACTAAGCAAACTTCTTCACCTGCACTCAAACAATCAACAATTTCTTCACTTTCAATTATTTCTCCGTCATGCACAACATCATTATTCTCTTCTACCTCTAAAACAACCTCATTTAACAAGTTCTCCATATCTCCGACTTCACCCAAAATCTCTTTTTCCTCATCAACCTCATCAACAACCTCCTCTCCATGGTCTTGAGTAACTTCACTATCAAAGCCTATATTTATATGGCCCTTTTCAGGTTCACAAATTATTTTTTCTAGGATAACTTTTTCCTCCTTTCTCTACGCTTTGCTCTCCTCCGTCCTAATGAGTGGTTCGAAATATTGTCTAACCAACCATTCTAGAATATTAGGGTCTTGCCTTATCAACTTTATATCTTTCTTAAATATTTGCATTCCTTCCACCTTAATATAAATGTCGCCTGGGCTTGTAATAAGACTTCCTCACATTCACTCGTGTTTCACCCAAAATTTGTCTTTTTGCCTCTTAATATCCTCTCACTCTCTTGCCTTTTTCCTCTCAAGCTTGCAACTTCAAAATTGCACTTTCTTCTGGCTCTGATACCAAATGAAGCGGAACCGCAAGGTTAAAGAACCCGAAAGCCCTTGAACATACGCTTCGATTTCAAAAGACAAAGAAGACAAACACCCTCCCTATTGAACCACCAAACAACACGTGAATGGAAATGCAAATAATCGGGATAAGAAGAATTAAGAAAATGCCACAATCAAGTGATCGATAAGTAATCCTAATTCTTGATGCAATAGAAAAGAAAGCAAGCAATCTCACAATCTCTCAAAAGTTTATTATTTGATTCAATAATCTCCTTTTTACAAGTTATAATAACCTATTTATAGCCTCCAAGCCCTAAGGGAATGGGTATACATAAGTCCAATAGGTTTAAAACACTAAATTCAACCTAAAAAAAGCTAAAACAACAACTTAAAACCCTGCAAACAAAAGACTAACCAAAATAAAAGACCAACTAATAACCCAAATAAAAAAATAATCCCTTTAAAAGGAAGCCCACGTGCCTAAGCCCACGTTTACAACTTAAATGAGCCATGTGACTTTTAAATGAGGCACATGACTTGTACAATTAAAGCCCAAAGTTGTACAAGCCCAAAATTGATGGTAAAGCAACAAATCTTCCTCCTATAAATTGTACCATGCCCCGATGACATTTGGATCTTATATTTATGTGTTTGAACTCCATTTCGACCCATTTGAAAGTCACAAGGGTGCCCGTCTTCAATGGCATAAGGTAGCCTTCTTGGATCCGTATCGTTCCCTCCATCATTAGAAAAGATTCGTCCTCGAATCTTCGTCTTGCAATAGTTGGGAATTGGCACTCGAGGAATACATTCATCTTCATAAATGATCTTCAGCACTGGTGGAAATAGCATGAATGCTTCTTCATTGAAGAACTCATCATGATCCTGTAAGCTATAAACAAAAGGACTATGCAAAGCATGGTTAGTATTTGATATAGCGGTTTGATCTTGACTTTCTCCACTTCCCATGTGCAACTCATTCTCCTTAATCAATAGAGAATCAACTGTAACTCGTGAATCTTCCATCTCAACTAAGCAAACTTCTTCACCTGCACTCAAACAATCAACAATTTCTTCACTTTCAAATATTTCTCCGTCATGCACAACATCATTATTCTCTTCTACCTCTAAAACAACCTCATTTAACAAGTTCTCCATATCTCCTACTTCACCCAAAATCTCTTTTTCCTCATCAACCTCATCAACAACCTCCTCTTCATGGTCTTGAGTAACTTCACTATCAAAGCCTATATCTATATGGCCCTTTTCAGGTTCACAAATTATTTTTTCTAGGATAAATTTTTCCTCCTTTCTCTACGCTTTGCTCTCCTCCGTCCTAATGAGTGGTTCGAAATATTGTCTATCCAACCATTCTAGATTATTAAGGTCTTGCCTAATCAACTTTATATCTTTCTTAAATATTTGCATTCCTTCCATCTTTATTTAAATGCCGCTTGGGCTTGTAATAAGACTTCCTCACATTCACCCGTGTTTCACTCAAAATTTGGCTTTTTGCCTCTTAATGTCGTCTCACTCTCTTGCCTTTTTCCTCTGAAGCTTGCAACTTCAAAATTATACTTTCTTCTGGCTCTGATACCAAATGAAGCGGAACCGCAAGGTTAAAGAACCCGAAAGCCCTTGAACATACGATTTAATTTCAAAAGACAAAGAAGACAAACACCCTCCCTATTGAACCACCAAACAACACGTGAATGGAAATGCAAATAATCGGGATAAGAAGAATTAAGAAAACGCCACAATCAAATGATCGATAAGTAATCCTAATTCTTGATGCAATAGAAAAGAAAGCAAGCAATCTCACAATCTCTCAAAAGTTTATTATTTGATTCAATAATCTCCTTTTTACAAGTTATAATAACCTATTTATAGCCTCCAAACCCTAAGGGAATGGGTATACATAAGTCCAATTGGTTTAAAACACTAAATTCAACCTAAAATAAGCTAAAACAACTACTTAAAACCCTGCAAAGGTAAAGTGACGAATTCGAAGCCCATAATAAAAGACTAACAAAAATAAAAGACCAACTAATAACCAAAATAACTAAATAATCCCTTTAAAAGGAAGCCCACGCGTCTAAGCCAACATTTACAACTTAAATGAGCCATGTCACTTTTAAATGAGGCACATGACTTGTACAATTAAAGCCCAAAATTGATGGCAAAGCACCAAATCTTCCTCCTATAAATTGGAGCATGCCCCGATGACATTTGGATCTTATATTTATGTGTTTGAACTCCATTTAGCCCATTTGAAAGTCATAACGATGCCCGTCTTCAATGGCATAAGATAGCCCTCTTGGATCCATACCATTCCCTCCATCTTTAGAAAAGATTCGTCCTCGAATCTTCGTCTTGCAATAGTTGGGAATTGGCACTCGACGAATACATTCATCTTCATAAATGATCTTCGACACTGGTGGAAATAGCATGAATGCATCTTCATTGAAGAAGTCATCATCATCCTGTAAGCTATAAACAAAAGGACTATGCAAAGCATGGTTAGTATTTGATATAGCGGTTTGATCTTGACTTTCTCCACTTCCCATGTGCAACTCATTCTCAACTGTAACTCGTGAATCTTCCATCTCAACTAAGCAAACGTCTTCACCTGCACTCAAACAGTCAATAATTTCTTCACTTTCAATTATTTCTCCGTCATGCACAACATCATTATTCTCTTCTGCCTCTAAAAACACCTCATTTAACAAGTTCTCCATATCTCCGACTTCACCCAAAATCTCTTTTTCCTCATCAACCTCATCAACAACCTCCTCTTCATGGTCTTGAGTAACTTCACTATCAAAGCCAATATCTATATGGCCCTTTTCAGGTTCACAAATTATTTTTTCTAGGATAACTTTCTACTCCTTTCTCTTCGCTTTGCTCTCCTCCATCCTAATGAGTGGTTCGAAATGTTGTCTAACCATCCATTCTAGATTATTAAGGTCTTGCCTAATCAAATTTATATCTTTCTTAAATATTTGCATTCCTTCCACCTTGATTTAAATGTCGCTTGGGCTTGTAATAAGACTTCCTCACATTCATTCGTGTTTCACTCAAAATTAAGCTTTTGCCTCTTAATGTCTTCTCACTCTTGCCTTTTTCCTCTCAAGCTTGCAACTTCAAAATTGCACTTTCTTCTGGCTCTGATACCAAATGAAGCGGAACCGCAAGGTTAAAGAAACCGAAACCCCTTTAACATATGCTTTGATTTCAAAAGACAAAGAAGACAAACACCCTCTCTATTGAACTACCAAACAATACGTGAATGGAAATGCAAATAATCGGGATAAGAACAATTAAGAAAACGCCACAATCAAATGATCGATAAGTAATCCTAATTCTTGATGCAATAGAAAAGAAAGCAAGCAATCTCACAATCTCTCAAAAGTTTATTATTTGATTCAATAATCTCCTTTTTACAAGTTATAATAACCTATTTATAGCCTCCAAACCCTAAGGGAATGGGTACACATAAGTCCAATAGCATTAAAACACTAAATTCAACCTAAAATAAGCTAAAACAACTACTTAAAACCCTGCAAAGGTAAAGTGACCAATTCGAAGCCCAAAATAAAAGACCAACTAATAACCCAAATAACTACATAATCCCTTTAAAAGGAAGCCCACTCGCCTAAGCCAACGTTTACAACTTAAATGAGCCATGTGACTTTTAAATGAGGCACATGACTTGTACAATTAAAGCCCAAAATTGATGGCAAAGCACCAAATCTTCCTCCTATAAATTGGAGCATGCCCCGATGACATTTGGATCTTATATTTATGTGTTGGAACTCCATTTAGACCCATTTGAAATTCATAAGGATGCCCGTCTTCAATCGCATAAGATAGCACTCTTGGATCCGTATCATTCCCTCCATCTTTAGAAAAGATTCGTCCTCGAATCTTCGTCTTGCAATAGTTGGGAATTGGCACTCGAGGAATACATTCATCTTCATAAATGATCTTCGACACTGGTGGAAATAGCATGAATGCTTCTTCATTGAAGAACTCATCATGATCCTGTAAGCTATAAACAAAAGGACTATGCAAAGCATGGTTAGTATTTGATATTGCGGTTTGATCTTGACTTTCTCCACTTCCCATGTGCAACTCATTCTCAACTGTAACTCGTGAATCTTCCATCTCAACTAAGCAAACTTCTTCACCTGCACTCAAACAATCAACAATTTCTTCACTTTCAATTATTTCTCCGTCATGCACAACATCATTATTCTCTTCTACCTCTAAAACAACCTCATTTAACAAGTTCTCCATATCTCCGACTTCACCCAAAATCTCTTTTCCCTCATCAACCTCATCAACAACCTCCTCTTCATGGTCTTGAGTAACTTCACTATCAAAGCCTATATTTATATGGCCCTTTTCAGGTTCACAAATTATTTTTTCTAGGATAACTTTTTCCTCCTTTCTCTACGCTTTGCTCTCCTCCGTCCTAATGAGTGGTTCGAAATATTGTCTAACCAACCATTCTAAATTATTAAGGTCTTGCCTAATCAACTTTATATCTTTCTTAAAACTTTGCATTCCTTCCATCTTGATTTAAATGTCTCTTGGGCTTGTAATAAGACTTCCTCACATTCACCCGTGTTTCACTCAAAATTTTGCTTTTTGCCTCTTAATGTCCTCTCACTCTCTTGCCTTTTTCCGCTCAAACTTGCAACTTGAAAATTGCACTTTGTTCTGGCTCTGATACCAAATGAAGCGGAAGCGCAAGGATAAAGAACCCGAAACCCCTTGAACATACGCTTTGATTTCAAAAGACAAACAAGACAAACACCCTCCCTATTGAACCACCAAACAACACGTGAATGGAAACGCAAATAATCGGGATAAGAAGAATTAAGAAAATGCCACAATCAAATGATCGATAAGTAATCCTAATTCTTGATGCAATAGAAAAGAAAGCAAGCAATCTCACAATCTCTCAAAAGTTTATTATTTGATTTAATAATCTCCTTTTTACAAGTTATAATAACCTATTTATAGCCTCCAAACCCTAAGGGAATGGGTATACATAAGTCCAATAGGTTTAAAACACAAAATTCAACCTAAAATAAGCTAAAACAACTACTTAAAACCCTGCAAAGGTAAAGTGACGAATTCGAAGCCCAAAATAAAAGACTAACCAAAATAAAAGACCAACTAATAACCCAAATAACTAAATAATCCCTTTAAAAGGAAGCCCACGTTTACAACTTAAATGAGCAATGTGACTTTTAAATGAGGCACATGACTTGTACAATTAAAGCCCAAAATTGATGCAAAGCACCAAATCTTCCTCCTATAAATTGGAGCATGCCCCGATGACATTTGGATCTTATATTTATGTGTTTGAACTCCATTTAGACCCATTTGAAAGTCATAAGGATGCCCGTCTTCAATGGCATAAGATAGCCCTCTTGGATCCGTATCATTCCCTCCGTCTTTAGAAAAGATTCGTCCTCGAATCTTCGTCTTGCAATAGTTGGGAATTGGCACTCGAGGAATACATTCATAAGATAAATGATCATCGGCACTGGTTGAAATAGCATGAATGCTTCTTCATTGAAGAACTCGTCATGATCCTGTAAGCTATACACAAAAGGACTATGCAAAGCATGGTTAGTATTTGATATAGCGGTTTGATCTTGACTTTCTCCACTTCCCATATGCAACTCATTCTCAACTGTAACTCGTGAATCTTCCATCTCAACTTAGCAAACTTCTTCGCCTGCACTCAAACAATCAACAATTTCTTCAATTTCAATTATGTCTCCGTCACGCACAACATCATTATTCTCTTCTACCTCTAAAACAACCTCATTTAACAAGTTCTCCATATCTCCGACTTCACCCAAAATCTCTTTTTCCTCATCAACCTCATCAACAACCTCCTCTTCATGGTCTTGAGTAACTTCACTATAAAAGCCTATATTTATATGGCCCTTTTCAGGTTCACAAATTATTTTTTCTAGGATAATTTTTTCCTCCTTTCTCTACGCTTTGCTCTCCTCCGTCCTAATGAGTGGTTCGAAATATTGTCTAACCAACCATTCTAGATTATTAAGGTCTTGCCTAATCAACTTTATATCTTTCTTAAATCTTTGCATTCCTTCCATCTTGATTTAAATGTCGCTTGGGCTTGTAATAAGACTTCCTCACATTCACCTGTGTTTCACTCAAAATTTTGCTTTTTGCCTCTTAATGTCCTCTCACTCTCTTGCCTTTTTCCGCTCAAGCTTGCAACTTCAAAATTGCACTTTGTTCTGGCTCTGATACCAAATGAAGCGGAAGCGCAAGGTTAAAGAACCCGAAACCCTTTGAACATACGCTTTGATTTCAAAAGACAAAGAAGACAAACACCCTCCCTATTGAACCACCAAACAACACGTGAATGGAAACGCAAATAATCGGGATAAGAAGAATTAAGAAAACGCCACAATCAAATGATCGATAAGTAATCCTAATTCTTGATGCAATAGAAAAGAAAGCAAGCAATCTCACAATCTCTCAAAAGTTTATTATTTGATTTAATAATCTCCTTTTTACAAGTTATAATAACCTATTTATAGCCTCCAAACCCTAAGGGAATGGGTATACATAAGTCCAATAGGTTTAAAACACAAAATTCAACCTAAAATAAGCTAAAACAACTACTTAAAACCCTGCAAAGGTAAAGTGACGAATTCGAAGCCCAAAATAAAAGACTAACCAAAATAAAAGACCAACTAATAACCCAAATAACTAAATAATCCCTTTAAAAGGAAGCCCACGTTTACAACTTAAATGAGCCATGTGATTTTTAAATGAGGCACATGACTTGTACAATTAAAGGCCAAAATTGATGGCAAAGCACCAAATCTTCCTCCTATAAATTGGAGCATGCCCCGATGACATTTGGATCTTATATTTATGTGTTTGAACTCCATTTAGACCCATTTAAAAGTCATAACGTTGCCCGTCTTCAATGGCATAAGATAGCCCTCTTGGATCCGTACCATTCCCTCCATCTTTAGAAAAGATTCATCCTCGAATCTTCGTCTTGCAATAGGTGGGAATTGGCACTCGAGGAATACATTCATCTTCATAAATGATCTTCGACACTGGTGGAAATAGCATGAATGCTACTTCGTTGAAGAAGTCATCATGATCCTGTAAGCTATAAACAAAAGGACTATGCAAAGCATGGTTAGTATTTGATATAGCGGTTTGATCTTGACTTTCTCCACTTCCCATGTGCAACTCATTCTCAACTGTAACTCGTGAATCTTCCATCTCAACTAAGCAAACTTCTTCACCTGCACTCAAACAATCAACAATTTCTTCACTGTCAATTATTTCTCCGTCATGCACAACATCATTATTCTCTTCTACCTCTAAAACAACCTCATTTAACAAGTTCTCCATATCTCCGACTTCACCCAAAATCTCTTTTTCCTCAACAACCTCATCAACAACCTCCTCTTCATGGTCTTGAGTAACTTCACTATCAAAGCCTATATCTATATGGCCCTTTTCAGGTTCACAAATTAGTTTTTCTAGGATAACTTTCTCCTCCTTCCTCTTCACTTTGCTCTCCTCCATCCTAATGAGTGGTTCGAAATATTGTCTAACCAACCATTCTAGATTATTAGGGTCTTGCCTAATCAACTTTATATCTTTCTTAAATCTTTGCATTCCTTCCATCTTGATTTAAATGTCGCTTGGGCTTGTAATAAGACTTCCTCACATTCACCCGTGTTTCACTCAAAATTTTGCTTTTTGCCTCTTAATGTCCTCTCACTCTCTTGCCTTTTTTCGCTCAAGCTTGCAACTTCAAAATTGCACTTTGTTCTGGCTCTGATACCAAATGAAGCGGAAGCTCAAGGTTAAAGAACCCGAAACCCCTTGAACATACGCTTTGATTTCAAAAGACAAAGAAGACAAACACCCTCCCTATTGAACCACCAAACAACACGTGAATGGAAACACAAATAATCGGGATAAGAAGAATTAAGAAAACGCCACAATCAAATGATCGATAAGTAATCCTAATTCTTGATGCAATAGAAAAGAAAGCAAGCAATCTCACAATCTCTCAAAAGTTTATTATTTGATTTAATAATCTCCTTTTTACAAGTTATAATAACCTATTTATAGCCTCCAAACCCTAAGGGAATGGGTATACATAAGTCCAATAGGTTTAAAACACAAAATTCAACCTAAAATAATCTAAAACAACTACTTAAAACCCTGCAAAGGTAAAGTGACGAATTCGAAGCCCAAAATAAAAGACTAACCAAAATAAAAGACCAACTAATAACCCAAATAACTAAATAATCCCTTTAAAAGGAAGCCCACGTTTACAACTTAAATGAGCCATGTGACTTTTAAATGAGGCACATGACTTGTACAATTAAAGCCCAAAATTGATGCAAAGCACCAAATCTTCCTCCTATAAATTTGAGCATGCCCCGATGACATTTGGATCTTATATTTATGTGTTTGAACTCCATTTAGACCCATTTGAAAGTCATAAGGATGCCCGTCCTCAATGGCATAAGATAGCCCTCTTGGATCCGTATCATTCCCTCCGTCTTTAGAAAAGATTTGTCCTCGAATCTTCGTCTTGCAATAGTTGGGAATTGGCACTCGAGGAGTACATTCATAAGATAAATGATCATCGGCACTGGTTGAAATAGCATGAATGCTTCTTCATTGAAGAACTCATCATGATCCTGTAAGCTATACACAAAAGGACTATGCAAAGCATGGTTAGTATTTGATATAGCGGTTTGATCTTGACTTTCTCCACTTCCCATGTGCAACTCATTCTCAACTGTAACTCGTGAATCTTCCATCTCAACTAAGCAAACTTCTTCACCTGCACTCAAACAATCAACAATTTCTTCACTTTCAATTATTTCTCCGTCATGCACAACATCATTATTCTCTTCTACCTCTAAAACAACCTCATTTAACAAGTTCTCCATATCTCCGACTTCACCCAAAATCTCTTTTTCCTCAACAACCTCATCAACAACCTCCTCTTCATGGTCTTGAGTAACTTCACTATCAAAGCCTATATCTATATGGCCCTTTTCAGGTTCACAAATTAGTTTTTCTAGGATAACTTTCTCCTCCTTTCTCTTCGCTTTGCTCTCCTCCATCCTAATGAGTGGTTCGAAATATTGTCTAACCAACCATTCTAGATTATTAGGGTCTTGCCTAATCAACTTTATATCTTTCTTAAATATTTACATTCCTTCCATCTTGATTTAAATGTCGCTTGGGCTAGTAATAAGACTTCCTCACATTCACTCGTGTTTCACTCAAAATTTGGCTTTTTGCCTCTTAATGTCCTCTCACTCTCTTGGCTTTTTCCTCTCAAGCTTGCAACTTCAAAATTGCACTTTCTTCTGGCTCTGATACCAAATGAAGCGGAACCACAAGGTTAAAGAACCCGAAACCCCTTGAACATACGCTTTGATTTCAAAAGACAAAGAAGACAAACACCCTCTCTATTGAACCACCAAACAACACGTGAATGGAAACACAAATAATCGGGATAAGAAGAATTAAGAAAATGCCACAATCAAATGATCGATAAGTAATCCTAATTCTTGATGCAATAGAAAAGAAAGCAAGCAATCTCACAATCTCTCAAAAGTTTATTATTTGATTTAATAATCTCCTTTTTACAAGTTATAATAACCTATTTATAGCCTCCAAACCCTAAGGGAATGGGTATACATAAATCCAATAGGTTTAAAACACAAAATTCAACCTAAAATAAGCTAAAACAACTACTTAAAACCCTGCAAAGGTAAAGTGACGAATTCGAAGCCCAAAATAAAAGACTAACCAAAATAAAAGACCAACTAATAACCCAAATAACTAAATAATCCCTTTAAAAGGAAGCCCACGTTTACAACTTAAATGAGCCATGTGACTTTTAAATGAGGCACATGACTTGTACAATTAAAGCCCAAAATTGATGCAAAGCACCAAATCTTCCTCCTATAAATTTGAGCATGCCCCGATGACATTTGGATCTTATATTTATGTGTTTGAACTCCATTTAGACCCATTTGAAAGTCATAAGGATGCCCGTCTTCAATGGCATAAGATAGCCCTCTTGGATCCGTATCATTCCCTTCGTCTTTAGAAAAGATTTGTCCTCGAATCTTCGTCTTGCAATAGTTGGGAATTGGCACTCGAGGAGTACATTCATAAGATAAATGATCATCGGCACTGGTTGAAATAGCATGAATGCTTCTTCATTGAAGAACTCATCATGATCCTGTAAGCTATACACAAAAGGACTATGCAAAGCATGGTTAGTATTTGATATAGCGGTTTGATCTTGACTTTCTCCACTTCCCATGTGCAACTCATTCTCAACTGTAACTCGTGAATCTTCCATCTCAACTAAGCAAACTTCTTCACCTGCACTCAAACAATCAACAATTTCTTCACTTTCAATTATTTCTCCGTCATGCACAACATCATTATTCTCTTCTACCTCTAAAACAACCTCATTTAACAAGTTCTCCATATCTCCGACTTCACCCAAAATCTCTTTTTCCTCAACAACCTCATCAACAACCTCCTCTTCATGGTCTTGAGTAACTTCACTATCAAAGCCTATATCTATATGGCCCTTTTCAGGTTCACAAATTAGTTTTTCTAGGATAACTTTCTCCTCCTTTCTCTTCGCTTTGCTCTCCTCCATCCTAATGAGTGGTTCGAAATATTGTCTAACCAACCATTCTAGATTATTAGTGTCTTGCCTAATCAACTTTATATCTTTCTTAAATATTTACATTCCTTCCATCTTGATTTAAATGTCGCTTGGGCTAGTAATAAGACTTCCTCACATTCACTCGTGTTTCACTCAAAATTTGGCTTTTTGCCTCTTAATGTCCTCTCACTCTCTTGGCTTTTTCCTCTCAAGCTTGCAACTTCAAAATTGCACTTTCTTCTGGCTCTGATACCAAATGAAGCGGAACCACAAGGTTAAAGAACCCGAAACCCCTTGAACATACGCTTTGATTTCAAAAGACAAAGAAGACAAACACCCTCCCTATTGAACCACCAAACAACACGTGAATGGAAACACAAATAATCGGGATAAGAAGAATTAAGAAAATGCCACAATCAAATGATCGATAAGTAATCCTAATTCTTGATGCAATAGAAAAGAAAGCAAGCAATCTCACAATCTCTCAAAAGTTTATTATTTGATTTAATAATCTCCTTTTTACAAGTTATAATAACCTATTTATAGCCTCCAAACCCTAAGGGAATGGGTATACATAAGTCCAATAGGTTTAAAACACAAAATTCAACCTAAAATAAGCTAAAACAACTACTTAAAACCCTGCAAAGGTAAAGTGACGAATTCGAAGCCCAAAATAAAAGACCAACTAATAACCCAAATAACTAAATAATTCCTTTAAAAGGAAGCCCACGTTTACAACTTAAATGAGCCATGTGACTTTTAAATGAGGCACATGACTTGTACAATTAAAGCCCAAAATTGATGCAAAGCACCAAATCTTCCTCCTATAAATTTGAGCATGCCCCGATGACATTTGGATCTTATATTTATGTGTTTGAACTCCATTTAGACCCATTTGAAAGTCATAAGGATGCCCGTCTTCAATGGCATAAGATAGCCCTCTTGGATCCGTATCATTCCCTCCGTCTTTAGAAAAGATTTGTCCTCGAATCTTCGTCTTGCAATAGTTGGGAATTGGCACTCGAGGAGTACATTCATAAGATAAATGATCATCGGCACTGGTTGAAATAGCATGAATGCTTCTTCATTGAAGAACTCATCATAATCCTGTAAGCTATACACAAAAGGACTATGCAAAGCATGGTTAGTATTTGATATAGCGGTTTGATCTTGACTTTCTCCACTTCCCATGTGCAACTCATTCTCAACTGTAACTCGTGAATCTTCCATCTCAACTAAGCAAACTTCTTCACCTGCACTCAAACAATCAAAAATTTCTTCACTTTCAATTATTTCTCCGTCATGCACAACATCATTATTCTCTTCTACCTCTAAAACAACCTCATTTAACAAGTTCTCCATATCTCCGACTTCACCCAAAATCTCTTTTTCCTCATCAACCTCATCAAAAACCTCCTCTTCATGGTCTTGAGTAACTTCACTATCAAAGCCTATATTTATATGGCCCTTTTCAGGTTCACAAATTATTTTTTCTAGGATAACTTTTTCCTCCTTTCTCTACGCTTTGCTCTCCTCCGTCCTAATGAGTGGTTCGAAATATTGTCTAACCAACCATTCTAGATTATTAAGGTCTTGCCTAATCAACTTTATATCTTACTTAAATCTTTGCATTCCTTCCATCTTGATTTAAATGTCGCTTGGGCTTGTAATAAGACTTCCTCACATTCACCCGTGTTTCACTCAAAATTTTGCTTTTTGCCTCTTAATGTCCTCTCACTCTCTTGCCTTTTTTCGCTCAAGCTTGCAACTTCAAAATTGCACTTTGTTCTGGCTCTGATACCAAATGAAGCGGAAGCGCAAGGTTAAAGAACCCGAAACCCCTTGAACATACGCTTTGATTTCAAAAGACAAAGAAGACAAACATCCTCCCTATTGAACCACCAAACAACACGTGAATGGAAACGCAAATAATCGGGATAAGAAGAATTAAGAAAATGCCACAATCAAATGATCGATAAGTAATCCTAATTCTTGATGCAATAGAAAAGAAAGCAAGCAATCTCACAATCTTTCAAAAGTTTATTATTTGATTTAATAATCTCCTTTTTACAAGTTATAATAACCTATTTATAGCCTCCAAACCCTAAGGGAATGGGTATACATAAGTCCAATAGGTTTAAAGCAATAAATTCAACCTAAAATAAGGTAAATCAGCTACTTAAAACCCTGCAAAGGTAAAGTGACGAATTCGAAGCCCAAAATAAAAGACTAACCAAAATAAAAGACCAACTAATAACCCAAATAACTAAATAATCCCTTTAAAAGGAAGCCCACGCGCCTAAGCCAACGTTTACAACTTAAATGAGCCATGTGATTTTTAAATGAGGCACATGACTTGTACAATTAAAGCCCAAAATTGTTGGCAAAGCACCAAATCTTCCTCCTATAAATTGGAGCATGCCCCGATGACATTTGGATCTTATATTTATGTGTTTGAACTCCATTTAGACCCATTTGAAAGTCATAACGATGCCCGTCTTCAATGGCATAAGATAGCCCTCTTGGATCCGTACCATTCCCTCCCTCTTTAGAAAAGATTCATCCTCGAATCTTCGTCTTGCAATAGGTGGGAATTGGCACTCGAGGAATACATTCATCTTCATAAATGATCTTCGACACTGGTGGAAATAGCATGAATGCTTCTTCATTGAAGAAGTCATCATGATCCTGTAAGCTATAAACAAAAGGACTATGCAAAGCATGGTTAGTATTTGATATAGCGGTTTGATCTTGACTTTCTCCACTTCCCATGTGCAACTCATTCTCAACTGTAACTCGTGAATCTTCCATCTCAACTAAGCATACTTCTTCACCTGCACTCAAACAATCAACAATTTCTTCACTTTCAATTATTTCTCCGTCATGCACAACATCATTATTCTCTTCTACCTCTAAAACAACCTCATTTAACAAGTTCTCCATATCTCTGACTTCACCCAAAATCTCTTTTTCCTCAACAACCTCATCAACAACCTCCTCTTCATGGTCTTGAGTAACTTCACTATCAAAGCCTATATCTATATGGCCCTTTTCAGGTTCACAAATTAGTTTTTCTAGGATAACTTTCTCCTCCTTTCTCTTCGCTTTGCTCTCCTCCATCCTAATGAGTGGTTCGAAATATTGTCTAACCAACCATTCTAGATTATTAGGGTCTTGCCTAATCAACTTTGTATCTTTCTTAAATATTTACATTCCTTCCATCTTGATTTAAATGTCGCTTGGGCTAGTAATAAGACTTCCTCACATTCACTCGTGTTTCACTCAAAATTTGGCTTTTTGCCTCTTAATGTCCTCTCACTCTCTTGGCTTTTTCCTCTCAAGCTTGCAACTTCAAAATTGCACTTTCTTCTGGCTCTGATACCAAATGAAGCGGAACCGCAAGGTTAAAGAACCCGAAACCCCTTGAACATACGCTTTGATTTCAAAAGACAAAGAAGACAAACACCCTCCCTATTGAACCACCAAACAACACGTGAATGGAAACGCAAATAATCGGGATAAGAAGAATTAAGAAAACGCCACAATCAAATGATCGATAAGTAATCCTAATTCTTGATGCAATAGAAAAGAAAGCAAGCAATCTCTCAATCTTTCAAAAGTTTATTATTTGATTTAATAATCTCCTTTTTACAAGTTATAATAACCTATTTATAGCCTCCAAACCCTAAGGGAATGGGTATACATAAGTCCAATAGGATTAAAACACTAAATTCAACCTAAAATAAGCTAAAACAACTACTTAAAACCCTGCAAAGGTAAAGTGACGAATTCGAAGCCCAAATTAAAAGACTAACCAAAATAAAAGACCAACTAATAACCCAAATAACTAAATAATCCCTTTAAAAGGAAGCCCACGCGCCTAAGCCAACGTTTACAACTTAAATGAGCCATGTGATTTTTAAATGAGGCACATGACTTGTACAATTAAAGCCCAAAATTGATGGCAAAGCACCAAATCTTCCTCCTATAAATTGGAGCATGCCCCGATGACATTTGGATCTTATATTTATGTGTTTGAACTCCATTTAGACCCATTTGAAAGTCATAACGTTGCCCGTCTTCAATGGCATAAGATAGCCCTCTTGGATCCGTACCATTCCCTCCATCTTTAGAAAAGATTCATCCTCGAATCTTCGTCTTGCAATAGGTGGGAATTGGCACTCGAGGAATACATTCATCTTCATAAATGATCTTTGACACTGGTGGAAATAGCATGAATGCTTCTTCGTTGAAGAAGTCATCATGATCCTGTAAGCTATAAACAAAAGGACTATGCAAAGCATGGTTAGTATTTGATATAGCGGTTTGATCTTGACTTTCTCCACTTCCCATGTGCAACTCATTCTCAACTGTAACTCGTGAATCTTCCATCTCAACTAAGCAAACTTCTTCACCTGCACTCAAACAATCAACAATTTCTTCACTTTCAATTATTTCTCCGTCATGCACAACATCATTCTTCTCTTCTACCTCTAAAACAACCTCATTTAACAAGTTCTCCATATCTCCGACTTCACCCAAAATCTCTTTTTCCTCAACAACCTCATCAACAACCTCCTCTTCATGGTCTTGAGTAACTTCACTATCAAAGCCTATATCTATATGGCCCTTTTCAGGTTCACAAATTAGTTTTTCTAGGATAACTTTCTCCTCCTTTCTCTTCGCTTTGCTCTCCTCCATCCTAATGAGTGGTTCGAAATGTTGTCTAACCAACCATTCTGATTTATTAGGGTCTTGCCTAATCAACTTTGTATCTTTCTTAAATATTTACATTCCTTCCATCTTGATTTAAATGTCGCTTGGGCTAGTAATAAGACTTCCTCACATTCACTCGTGTTTCACTCAAAATTTTGCTTTTTGCCTCTTAATGTCCTCTCACTCTCTTGGCTTTTTCCTCTCAAGCTTGCAACTTCAAAATTGCACTTTCTTCTGGCTCTGATACCAAATGAAGCGGAACCGCAAGGTTAAAGAACCCGAAACCCCTTGAACATACGCTTTGATTTCAAAAGACAAAGAAGACAAACACCCTCCCTATTGAACCACCAAACAACACGTGAATGGAAACGCAAATAATCGGGATAAGAAGAATTAAGAAAACGCCACAATCAAATGATCGATAAGTAATCCTAATTCTTCATGCAATAGAAAAGAAAGCAAGCAATCTCACAATCTCTCAAAAGTTTATTATTTGATTTAATAATCTCCTTTTTACAAGTTATAATAACCTATTTATAGCCTCCAAACCCTAAGGGAATGGGTATACATAAGTCCAATAGGTTTAAAACACAAAATTCAACCTAAAATAAGCTAAAACAACTACTTAAAACCCTGCAAAAGGTAAAGTGACGAATTCGAAGCCCAAAATAAAAGACTAACCAAAATAAAAGACCAACTAATAACCCAAATAACTAAATAATCCCTTTAAAAGCAAGCCCACGTTTACAACTTAAATGAGCCATGTGACTTTTAAATGAGGCACATGACTTGTACAATTAAAGCCCAAAATTGATGCAAAGCACCAAATCTTCCTCCTATAAATTTGAGCATGCCCCGATGACATTTGGATCTTATATTTATGTGTTTGAACTCCATTTAGACCCATTTGAAAGTCATAAGGATCCCGTCTTCAATGGCATAAGATAGCCCTCTTGGATCCGTATCATTCCCTCCGTCTTTAGAAAAGATTCGTCCTCGAATTTTCGTCTTGCAATAGTTGGGAATTGGCACTCGAGGAATACATTCATAAGATAAATGATCATCGGCACTGGTTGAAATAGCATGAATGCTTCTTCATTGAAGAACTCGTCATGATCCTGTAAGCTATACACAAAAGGACTATGCAAAGCATGGTTAGTATTTCATTAGCGGTTTGATCTTGACTTTCTCCACTTCCCATGTGCAACTCATTCTCAACTGTAACTCGTGAATCTTCCATCTCAACTAAGCAAACTTCTTCACCTGCACTCAAACAATCAACAATTTCTTCACTTTCAATTATTTCTCCGACATGCACAACATCATTATTCTCTTCTACCTCTAAAACAACCTCATTTAACAAGTTCTCCATATCTCCGACTTCACCCAAAATCTCTTTTTCCTCATCAACCTCATCAACAACCTCCTCTTCATGGTCTTGAGTAACTTCACTATCAAAGCCTATATTTATATGGCCCTTTTCAGGTTCACAAATTATTTTTTCTAGGATAACTTTTTCCTCCTTTCTCTACGCTTTGCTCTCCTCCGTCCTAATGAGTGGTTCGAAATATTGTCTAACCAACCATTCTAGATTATTAAGGTCTTGCCTAATCAACTTTATATCTTTCTTAAATCTTTGCATTCCTTCCATCTTGATTTAAATGTCTCTTGGGCTTGTAATAAGACTTCCTCACATTCACCCGTGTTTCACTCAAAATTTTGCTTTTTGCCTCTTAATGTCCTCTCACTCTCTTGCCTTATTCCGCTCAAGCTTGCAACTTCAAAATTGCACTTTGTTCTGGCTCTGATACCAAATGAAGCGGAAGGGCAAGGTTAAAGAACCCGAAACCCCTTGAACATACGCTTTGATTTCAAAACACAAAGAAGACAAACACCCTCCCTATTGAACCACCAAACAACACGTGAATGGAAACGCAAATAATTGGGATAAGAAGAATTAAGAAAATGCCACAATCAAATGATCGATAAGTAATCCTAATTCTTGATGCAATAGAAACGAAAGCAAGCAATCTCACAATCTCTCAAAAGTTTATTATTTGATTTAATAATCTCCTTTTTACAAGTTATAATAACCTATTTATAGCCTCCAAACCCTAAGAGAATGGGTATACATAAGTAAAATAGGTTTAAAACACAAAATTCAACCTAAAATAAGCTAAAACAACTACTTAAAACCCTGCAAAGGTAAAGTGACGAATTCGAAGCCCAAAATAAAAGACTAACCAAAATAAAAGACCAACTAATAACCCAAATAACTAAATAATCCATTTAAAAGGAAGCCCACGTTTACAACTTAAATGAGCCGTGTGACTTTAAAATGAGGCACATGACTTGTACAATTAAAGCCCAAAATTGATGCAAAGCACCAAATCTTCCTCCTATAAATTGGAGCATGCCCCGATGACATTTGGATCTTATATTTATGTGTTTGAACTCCATTTAGACCCATTTGAAAGTCATAAGGATGCCCGTCTTCAATGGCATAAGATAGCCCTCTTGGATCCGTATCATTCCCTCCGTCTTTAGAAAAGATTCGTCCTCGAATCTTCGTCTTGCAATAGTTGGGAATTGGCACTCGAGGAATACATTCATAAGATAAATGATCATCGGCACTGGTTGAAATAGCATGAATGCTTCTTCATTGAAGAACTCATCATGATCCTATAAGCTATACACAAAAGGGCTATGCAAAGCATGGTTAGTATTTGATATAGCGGTTTGATCTTGACTTTCTCCACTTCCCATGTGCAACTCATTCTCAACTGTAACTCGTGAATCTTCCATCTCAACTAAGCAAACTTCTTCCCCTGCACTCAAACAATCAACAATTTCTTCACTTTCAATTATTTCTCCGTCATGCACAACATCATTATTCTCTTCTACCTCTAAAACAACCTCATTTAATAAGTTCTCCATATCTCCGACTTCACCCAAAATCTCTTTTTCCTCATCAACCTCATCAACAACCTCCTCTTCAAGGTCTTGAGTAACTTCACTATCAAAGCCTATATTTATATGGCCCTTTTCAGGTTCACAAATTATTTTTTCTAGGATAACTTTTTCCTCCTTTCTCTACGCTTTGCTCTCCTCCGTCCTAATGAGTGGTTCGAAATATTGTCTAACCAACCAATCTAGATTATTAAGGTCTTGCCTAATCAACTTTATATCTTTCTTAAATCTTTGCATTCCTTCCATCTTGATTTAAATGTCGCTTGGGCTTGTAATAAGACTTCCTCACATTCACCCGTGTTTCACTCAAAATTTTACTTTTTGCCTCTTAATGTCCTCTCACTCTCTTGCCTTTTTCCGCTCAAGCTTGCAACTTCAAAGTTGCACTTTGTTCTGGCTCTGATACCAAATGAAGCGGAAGCGCAAGGTTAAAGAACCCGAAACCCCTTGAACATACGCTTTGATTTCAAAAGACAAAGAAGACAAACACCCTCCCTATTTAACCACCAAACAACACGTGAATGGAAACGCAAATAATCGGGATAAGAAGAATTAAGAAAACGCCACAATCAAATGATCGATAAGTAATCCTAATTCTTGATGCAATAGTAAAGAAAGCAAGCAATCTCACAATCTTTCAAAAGTTTATTATTTGATTTAATAATCTCCTTTTTACAAGTTATAATAACCTATTTATAGCCTCCAAACCCTAAGGGAATGGGTATACATAAGTCCAATAGGTTTAAAACACTAAATTCAACCTAAAATAAGCTAAAACAACTATTTAAAACCCTGCAAAGGTAAAGTGACGAATTCGAAGCCCAAATTAAAAGACTAACCAAAATAAAAGAGCAACTAATAACCCAAATAACTAAATAATCCCTTTAAAAGGAAGCCCACGTGCCTAAGCCAACGTTTACAACTTAAATGAGCCATGTGATTTTTAAATGAGGCACATGACTTGTACAATTAAAGCCCAAAATTGATGGCAAAGCACCAAATCTTCCTCCTATAAATTGGAGCATGCCCCGATGACATTTGGATCTTATATTTATGTGTTTGAACTCCATTTAGACCCATTTGAAAGTCATAACGATGCCCGTCTTCAATGGCATAAGATAGCCCTCTTGGATCCGTACCATTCCCTCCCTCTTTAGAAAAGATTCGTCCTCGAATCTTTGTCTTCCAATAGGTGGGAATTGGCACTCGAGGAATACATTCATCTTCATAAATGATCTTCGACACTGGTGGAAATAGCATGAATGCTTCTTCATTGACGAAGTCATCATGATCCTGTAAGCTATACACAAAAGGACTATGCAAAGCATGGTTAGTATTTGATATAGCGGTTTGATCTTGACTTTCTCCACTTCCCATGTGCAACTCATTCTCAACTGTAACTCGTGAATCTTCCATCTCAACTAAGCAAACTTCTTCACCTGCACTCAAACAATCAACAATTTCTTCACTTTCAATTATTTCTCCGTCATGGACAACATCATTATTCTCTTCTACCTCTAAAACAACCTCATTTAACAAGTTCTCCATATCTCCGACTTCACCCAAAATCTATTTTTCCTCAACAACCTCATCAACAACCTCCTCTTCATGGTCTTGAGTAACTTCACTATCAGAGCCTATATCTATATGGCCCTTTTCAGGTTCACAAATTAGTTTTTCTAGGATAACTTTATCCTCCTTTCTCTTCGCTTTGCTCTCCTCCATCCTAATGAGTGGTTCGAAATATTGTCTAACCAACCATTCTAGATTATTAGGGTCTTGCCTAATCAACTTTATATCTTTCTTAAATATTTACATTCCTTCCATCTTGATTTAAATGTCGCTTGGGCTAGTAATAAGACTTCCTCACATTCACCCGTGTTTCACTCAAAATTTTGCTTTTTGCCTCTTAATGTCCTCTCACTCTCTTGCCTTTTTTCGCTCAAGCTTGCAACTTCAAAATTGTACTTTGTTCTAGCTCTGATACCAAATGCAGCGGAAGCGCAAGGTTAAAGAACCCGAAACCCCTTGAACATACACTTTGATTTCAAAAGACAAAGAAGACAAACACCCTCCCTATTGAACCACCAAACAACACGTGAATGGAAACGCAAATAATCGGGATAAGAAGAATTAAGAAAATGCCACAATCAAATGATCGATAAGTAATCCTAATTCTTGATGCAATAGAAAAGAAAGCAAGCAATCTCACAATCTCTCAAAAGTTTATTATTTGATTTAATAATCTCCTTTTTACAAGTTATAATAACCTATTTATAGCCTCCAAACCCTAAGGGAATGGGTATACATAAGTCCAATAGGTTTAAAACACAAAATTCAACCTAAAATAAGCTAAAACAACTACTTAAAACCCTGCAAAGGTAAAGTGACGAATTCGAAGCCCAAAATAAAAGACTAACCAAAATAAAAGACCAACTAATAATCCAAATAACTAAATAATCCCTTTAAAAGGAAGCCCACGTTTACAACTTAAATGAGCCATGTGACTTTTAAATGAGGCACATGACTTGTACAATTAAAGCCCAAAATTGATGCAAAGCACCAAATCTTCCTCCTATAAATTGGAGCATGCCCCGATGACATTTGGATCTTATATTTATGTGTTTGAACTCCATTTAGACCCATTTGAAAGTCATAAGGATGCCCGTCTTCAATGGCATAAGATAGCCCTCTTGGATCCGTATCATTCCCTCCGTCTTTAGAAAAGATTCATCCTCGAATCTTCGTCTTGCAATAGTTGGGAATGGGCACTCGAGGAATACATTCATAAGATAAATGATCATCGGCACTGGTTGAAATAGCATGAATGCTTCTTCATTGAAGAAATCATCATGATCCTGTAAGCTATACACAAAAGGACTTTGCAAAGCATGTTTAGTATTTGATATAGCGGTTTGATCTTGACTTTCTCCACTTCCCATGTGCAACTCATTCTCAACTGTAACTCGTGAATCTTCCATCTCAACTAAGCAAACTTCTTCACCTGCACTCAAACAATCAACAAATTCTTCACTTTCAATTATTTCTCCGTCATGCACAACATCATTATTCCCTTCTACCTCTAAAACAACCTCATTTAACAAGTTCTCCATATCTCCGACTTCACCCAAAATCTCATTTTCCTCATCAACCTCATCAACAACCTCCTCTTCATGGTCTTGAGTAACTTCACTATCAAAGCCTATATGTATATGGCCCTTTTCAAGTTCACAAATTATTTTTTCTAGGATAACTTTTTCCTCCTTTCTCTACGCTTTGCTCTCCTCCGTCCTAATGAGTGGTTCGAAATATTGTCTAACCAACCATTCTAGATTATTAAGGTCTTGCCTAATCAACTTTATATCTTTCTTAAATCTTTGCATTCCTTCCATCTTGATTTAAATGTCGCTTGGGCTTGTAATAAGACTTCCTCACATTCACCCGTGTTTCAATCAAGATTTTGCTTTTTGCCTCTTAATGTCCTCTCACTCTCTTGCCTTTTTCCGCTCAAGCTTGCAACTTCAAAATTGCACTTTGTTCTGGCTCTGATACCAAATGCAGCGGAAGCGCAAGGTTAAAGAACCCGAAACCCCTTGAACATACGCTTTGATTTCAAAAGACAAAGAAGACAAACACCCTCCCTATTGAACCACCAAACAACACGTGAATGGAAATGCAAATAATCAGGATAAGAAGAATTAAGAAAATGCCACAATCAAATGATCGATAAGTAATCCTAATTCTTGATGCAATAGAAAAGAAAGCAAGCAATCTCACAATCTCTCAAAAGTTTATTATTTGATTTAATAATCTCCTTTTTACAAGTTATAATAACCTATTTATAGCCTCCAAACCCTAAGGGAATGGGTATACATAAGTCCAATAGGTTTAAAACACAAAATTCAACCTAAAATAAGCTAAAACAACTACATAAAACCCTGCAAAGGTAAAGTGACGAATTCGAAGCCCAAAATAAAAGACTAACCAAAATAAAAGACCAACGAATGACCCAAATAACTAAATAATCCATTTAAAAGGAAGCCCACGTTTACAACTTAAATGAGCCATGTGACTTTTAAATGAGGCACATGACTTGTACAATTAAAGCCCAAAATTGATGCAAAGCACTAAATATTCCTCCTATAAATTGGAGCATGCCCCGATGACATTTGGATCTTATATTTATGTGTTTGAACTCCATTTAGACCCATTTGAAAGTCATAAGGATGCCCGTCTTCAATGGCATAAGATAGCCCTCTTGGATCTGTATCATTCCCTCCGTTTTTAGAAAAGATTCGTCCTCGAATCTTCGTCTTGCAATAGTTGGGAATTGGCACTCGAGGAATACATTCATAAGATAAATGATCATCGGCACTGGTTGAAATAGCATGAATGCTTCTTCATTGAAGAACTCATCATGATCCTGTAAGCTATACACAAAAGGACTATGCAAAGCATGGTTAGTATTTGATATAGCGGTTTGATCTTGACTTTCTCCACTTCCCATGTGCAACTCATTCTCAACTGTAACTCGTGAATCTTCCATCTCAACTAAGCAAACTTCTTCACCTGCACTCAAACAATCAACAATTTCTTCACTTTCAATTATTTCTCCGTCATGCACAACATCATTATTCTCTTCTACCTCTAAAACAACCTCATTTAACAAGTTCTCCATATCTCCGACTTCACCCAAAATCTCTTTTTCCTCATCAACCTCATCAACAACCTCCTCTCCATGGTCTTGAGTAACTTCACTATCAAAGCCTATATTTATATGGCCCTTTTCAGGTTCACAAATTATTTTTTCTAGGATAACTTTTTCCTCCTTTCTCTACGCTTTGCTCTCCTCCGTCCTAATGAGTGGTTCGAAATATTGTCTAACCAACCATTCTAGATTATTAAGGTCTTGCCTAATCAACTTTATATCTTTCTTAAATCTTTGCATTCCTTCCATCTTGATTTAAATGTCGCTTCAGCTTGTAATAAGACTTCCTCACATTCACCCGTGTTTCACTCAAAATTTTGCTTTTTGCCTCTTAATGTCCTCTCACTCCCTTGCCTTTTTCCGCTCAAGCTTGCAACTTCAAAATTACACTTTGTTCTTGCTCTGATACCAAATGAAGCGGAAGCGCAAGGTTAAAGAACCCAAAACCCCTTGAACATACGCTTTGATTTCAAAAGACAAAGAAGACAAACACCCTCCCTATTGAACCACCAAACAACACGTGAATGGAAACGCAAATAATCGGGATAAGAAGAATTAAGAAAACGCCACAATCAAATGATCGATAAGTAATCCTAATTCTTGATGCAATAGAAAAGAAAGCAAGCAATCTCACAATCTCTCAAAAGTTTATTATTTGATTTAACAATCTCCTTTTTACAAGTTATAATAACCTATTTATAGCCTCCAAACCCTAAGGGAATGGGTATACATAAGTCCAATAGGTTTAAAACACAAAATTCAACCTAAAATAAGCTAAAACAACTACATAAAACCCTGCAAAGGTAAAGTGACGAATTCGAAGCCCAAAATAAAAGACTAACCAAAATAAAAGACCAACGAATGACCCAAATAACTAAATAATCCATTTAAAAGGAAGCCCACGTTTACAACTTAAATGAGCCATGTGACTTTTAAATGAGGCACATGACTTGTACAATTAAAGCCCAAAATTGATGCAAAGCACCAAATCTTCCTCCTATTAATTTGAGCATGCCCCAATGACATTTGGATCTTATATTTATGTGTTTGAACTCCATTTAGACCCATTTGAAAGTCATAAGGCTCCCGTCTTCAATGGCAAAAGATAGCCCTCTTGGATCCGTATCATTCCCTCCGTCTTTAGAAAAGATTCGTCCTCGAATCTTCGTCTTGCAATAGTTGGGAATTGGCACTCGAGGAATTCATTCATAAGATAAATGATCATCGGCACTGGTTGAAATAGCATGAATGCTTCTTCATTGAAGAACTCATCATGATCCTGTAAGCTATACACAAAAGGACTATGCAAAGCATGGTTAGTATTTGATATAGCGGTTTGATCTTGACTTTCTCCACTTCCCATGTGCAACTCATTCTCAACTGTAACTCGTGAATCTTCCATCTCAACTAAGCAAACTTCTTCACCTGCACTCAAACAATCAACAATTTCTTAACTTTCAATTATTTCTCCGTCATGCACAACATCATTATTCTCTTCTACCTCTAAAACAACCTCATTTAACAAGTTCTCCATATCTCCGACTTCACCCAAAATCTATTTTTCCTCATCAACCTCATCAACAACCTCCTCTTCATGGTCTTGAGTAACTTCACTATCAAAGCCTATATTTATATGGCCCTTTTCAGGTTCACAAATTATTTTTTCTAGGATAACTTTTTCCTCCTTTCTCTACGCTTTGCTCTCCTCCGTCCTAATGAGTGGTTCGAAATATTGTCTAACCAACCATTCTAGATTATTAAGGTCTTGCCTAATCAACTTTATATCTTTCTTAAATCTTTGCATTCCTTCCATCTTGATTTAAATGTCGCTTGGGCTTGTACTAAGACTTCCTCACTTTCACCCGTGTTTCACTCAAAATTTTGCTTTTTGCCTCTTAATGTCCTCTCACTCTCTTGCCTTTTTCCGCTCAAGCTTGCAACTTCAAAATTGCACTTTGTTCTTGCTCTGATACCAAATGAAGCGGAAGCGCAAGGTTAAAGAACCCGAAACCCCTTGAACATACGCTTTGATTTCAAAAGACAAAGAAGACAAACACCCTCCCTATTGAACCACCAAACAACACGTGAATGGAAATGCAAATAATCAGGATAAGAAGAATTAAGAAAATGCCACAATCAAATGATCGATAAGTAATCCTAATTCTTGATGCAATAGAAAAGAAAGCAAGCAATCTCACAATCTCTCAAAAGTTTATTATTTGATTTAACAATCTCCTTTTTACAAGTTATAATAACCTATTTATAGCCTCCAAACCCTAAGGGAATGGGTATACATAAGTCCAATAGGTTTAAAACACAAAATTCAACCTAAAATAAGCTAAAACAGCTACTTAAAACCCTGCAAAGGTAAAGTGACGAATTTGAAGCCCAAAATAAAAACTAACCAAAATAAAAGACCAACTAATGACCCAAATAACTAAATAATCCATTTAAAAGGAAGCCCACGTTTACAACTTAAATGAGCCATGTGACTTTTAAATGAGGCACATGACTTGTACAATTAAAGCCCAAAATTGATGCAAAGCACCAAATCTTCCTCCTATAAATTTGAGCATGCCCCAATGACATTTGGATCTTATATTTATGTGTTTGAACTCCATTTAGACCCATTTGAAAGTCATAAGGATCCCGTCTTCAATGGCAAAAGATAGCCCTCTTGGATCCGTATCATTCCCTCCGTCTTTAGAAAAGATTCATCCTCGAATCTTCGTCTTGCAATAGTTGGGAATTGGCACTCGAGGAATTCATTCATAAGATAAATGATCATCGGCACTGGTTGAAATAGCATGAATGCTTCTTCATTGAAGAACTCATCATGATCCTGTAAGCTATACACAAAAGGACTATGCAAAGCATGGTTAGTATTTGATATAGCGGTTTGATCTTGACTTTCTCCACTTCCCATGTGCAACTCATTCTCAACTGTAACTCGTGAATCTTCCATCTCAACTAAGCAAACTTCTTCACCTGCACTCAAACAATCAACAATTTCTTCACTTTCAATTATTTCTCCGTCATGCACAACATCATTATTCTCTTCTACCTCTAAAACAACCTCATTTAACAAGTTCTCCATATCTCCGACTTCACCCAAAATCTCTTTTTCCTCATCAATCTCATCAACAACCTCCTCTTCATGGTCTTGAGTAACTTCACTATCAAAGCCTATATTTATATGGCCCTTTTCAGGTTCACAAATTATTTTTTCTAGGATAACTTTTTCCTCCTTTCTCTACGCTTTGCTCTCCTCCGTCCTAATGAGTGGTTCGAAATATTGTCTAACCAACCATTCTAGATTATTAAGGTCTTGCCTAATCAACTTTATATCTTTCTTAAATCTTTGCATTCCTTCCATCTTGATTTAAATGTCGCTTGGGCTTGTAATAAGACTTCCTCACATTCACCCGTGTTTCACTCAAAATTTTGCTTTTTGCCTCTTAATGTCCTCTCACTCTCTTGCCTTTTTCCGCTCAAGCTTGCAACTTCAAAATTGCACTTTGTTCTGGCTCTGATACCAAATGAAGCGGAAGCGCAAGGTTAAAGAACCCGAAACCCCTTGAACATACGCTTTGATTTCAAAAGACAAAGAAGACAAACACCCTCCCTATTGAACCACCAAACAACACGTGAATGGAAACGCAAATAATCGGGATAAGAAGAATTAAGAAAATGCCACAATCAAATGATCGATAAGTAATCCTAATTCTTGATGCAATAGAAAAGAAAGCAAGCAATCTCACAATCTCTCAAAAGTTTATTATTTGATTTAACAATCTCCTTTTTACAAGTTATAATAACCTATTTATAGCCTCCAAACCCTAAGGGAATGGGTATACATAAGTCCAATAGGTTTAAAACACAAAATTCAACCTAAAATAAGCTAAAACAACTACTTAAAACCCTGCAAAGGTAAAGTGATGAATTTGAAGCCCAAAATAAAAACTAACCAAAATAAAAGACCAACTAATGACCCAAATAACTAAATAATCCATTTAAAAGGAAGCCCACGTTTACAACTTAAATGAGCCATGTGACTTTTAAATGAGGCACATGACTTGTACAATTAAAGCCCAAAATTGATGCAAAGCACCAAATCTTCCTCCTATAAATTTGAGCATGCCCCAATGACATTTGGATCTTATATTTATGTGTTTGAACTCCATTTAGACCCATTTGAAAGTCATAAGGATCCCGTCTTCAATGGCAAAAGATAGCCCTCTTGGATCCGTATCATTCCCTCCGTCTTTAGAAAAGATTCGTCCTCGAATCTTCGTCTTGCAATAGTTGGGAATTGGCACTCGAGGAATTCATTCATAAGATAAATGATCATCGGCACTGGTTGAAATAGCATGAATGCTTCTTCATTGAAGAACTCATCATGATCCTGTAAGCTATACACAAAAGGACTATGCAAAGCATGGTTAGTATTTGATATAGCGGTTTGATCTTGACTTTCTCCACTTCCCATGTGCAACTCATTCTCAACTGTAACTCGTGAATCTTCCATCTCAACTAAGCAAACTTCTTCACCTGCACTCAAACAATCAACAATTTCTTCACTTTCAATTATTTCTCCGTCATGCACAACATCATTATTCTCTTCTACCTCTAAAACAACCTCATTTAACAAGTTCTCCATATCTCCGACTTCACCCAAAATCTCTTTTTCCTCATCAATCTCATCAACAACCTCCTCTTCATGGTCTTGAGTAACTTCACTATCAAAGCCTATATTTATATGGCCCTTTTCAGGTTCACAAATTATTTTTTCTAGGATAACTTTTTCCTCCTTTCTCTACGCTTTGCTCTCCTCCGTCCTAATGAGTGGTTCGAAATATTGTCTAACCAACCATTCTAGATTATTAAGGTCTTGCCTAATCAACTTTATATCTTTCTTAAATCTTTGCATTCCTTCCATCTTGATTTAAATGTCGCTTGGGCTTGTAATAAGACTTCCTCACATTCACCCGTGTTTCACTCAAAATTTTGCTTTTTGCCTCTTAATGTCCTCTCACTCTCTTGCCTTTTTCCGCTCAAGCTTGCAACTTCAAAATTGCACTTTGTTCTGGCTCTGATACCAAATGAAGCGGAAGCGCAAGGTTAAAGAACCCGAAACCCCTTGAACATACGCTTTGATTTCAAAAGACAAAGAAGACAAACACCCTCCCTATTGAACCACCAAACAACACGTGAATGGAAACGCAAATAATCGGGATAAGAAGAATTAAGAAAATGCCACAATCAAATGATCGATAAGTAATCCTAATTCTTGATGCAATAGAAAAGAAAGCAAGCAATCTCACAATCTTTCAAAAGTTTATTATTTGATTTAATAATCTCCTTTTTACAAGTTATAATAACCTATTTATAGCCTCCAAACCCTAAGGGAATGGGTATACATAAGTCCAATAGATTTAAAACACTAAATTCAACCTAAAATAAGCTAAAACAACTACTTAAAACACTGCAAAGGTAAAGTGACGAATTCGAAGCCCAAAATAAAAGACTAACCAAAATAAAAGACCAACTAATAACCCAAATAACTAAATAATCCCTTTAAAAGGAAGCCCACGCGCCTAAGCCCAAATTTAATCCTTAAATGAGCCATGTATCTTTTAAATGAGGCACATGACTTGGACAAGCCCAATATTGATGGTAAAGCACCAAATCTTCCTCCTATAAATTGGAGCATGCCCCGATGACATTTGGATCTTATATTTATGTGTTTGAACTCCATTTAGACCCTTTTGAAAGTCATAAGGATGCCCATCTTCAATGGCATAAGATAGCCCTCTTGGATCCGTATCATTCCCTCCATCTTCAGAAAAGATTCGTCCTCGAATCTTCGTCTTGCAATAGTTGGGAATTGGCACTCGAGGAATACATTCATCTTCATAAATGATCTTCGGCACTGGTGGAAATAGCATGAATGCTTCTTCATTGAAGAACTCATCATGATCCTGTAAGCTATAAACAAAAGGACTATGCAAAGCATGGTTAGTATTTGATATAGCGGTTTGATCTTGACTTTCTCCACTTCCCATGTGCAACTCATTCTCAACTATAACTCGTGAATCTTCCATCTCAACTAAGCAAACTTCTTCACCTGCACTCAAACAATCAATAATTTCTTCACTTTCAATTATTTCTCCGTCATGCACAACATCATTATTCTCTTCTACCTCTAAAACAACCTCATTTAACAAGTTCTCCATATCTCCGACTTCACCCAAAATCTCTTTTTCCTCATCAACCTCATCAACAACCTCCTCTTCATGGTCTTGAGTAACTTCACTATCAAAGCCTATATCTATATGGCCCTTTTCAGGTTCACAAATTATTTTTTCTGGATAACTTTCTCCTCCTTTCTCTTCGCTTTGCTCTCCTCCATCCTAATGAGTGGTTCGAAATATTGTCTAACCAACCATTCTAGATTATTAAGGTCTTGCCTAATCAACTTTATATCTTTCTTAAATATTTGCATTCCTTCCACCTTGATTTAAATGTCGCTTGGGCTTGTAATAAGACTTCCTCACATTCACTCGTGTTTCACTCAAACTTAAGCTTTTTGCCTCTTAATGTCCTCTCACTCTCTTGCCTTTTTCCTCTCAAGCTTGCAACTTCAAAATTGTACTTTCTTCTGGCTCTGATACCAAATGAAGCGAAACCGCAAGGTTAAAGAACCCGAAACCCCTTGAACATACGCTTTGATTTCAAAAGACAAAGAAGACAAACACCCTCCCTATTGAACCACCAAACAACACGTGAATGGAAATGCAAATAATCGGGATAAGAAGAATTAAGAAAACGCCACAATCAAATGATCAATAAGTAATCCTAATTCTTGATGCAATAGAAAAGAAAGCAAGCAATCTCACAATCTCTCAAAAGTTTATTATTTGATTCAATAATCTCCTTTTTACAAGTTATAATAACCTATTTATAGCCTCTAAACCCTAAGGGAATGGGTATACATAAGTCCAATAGCCTTAAAACACTAAATTCAACCTAAAATAAGCTAAAACAACTACTTAAAACCCTTCAAAGGTAAAGTGACGAATTCGAAGCCAAAAATAAAAGACTAACCAAAATAAAAGACCAACTAATAACCCAAATAACTAAATAATCCCTTTAAAAGGAAGCCCACGCGCCTAAGCCAACGTTTACAACTTAAATGAGCCATGTGACTTTTAAATGAGGCACATGACTCGTACAATTAAAGCCCAAAATTGATGCAAAGCACCAAATCTTCCTCCTATAAATTGGAACATTGCCCGATGGCATTTGGATCTTATATTTATGTGTTTGAACTCCATTTAGACCCATTTGAAAGTCATAAGGATGCCCGTCTTCAATGGCATAAGATAGCCCTCTTGGATCCGTATCATTCGCTCCGTCTTTAGAAAAGATTCGTCCTCGAATCTTCGTCTTGCAATAGTTGGGAATTGGCACTCGAGGAATACATTCATCTTCATAAATGATCTTCGACACTGGTGGAAATAGCATGAATGCTTCTTCGTTGAAGAAGTCATCATGATCCTGTAAGCTATAAACAAAAGGACTATGCAAAGCATGGTTAGCATTTGATATAGTGGTTTGATCTTGACTTTCTCCACTACCCATGTGCAACTCATTCTCAACTGTAACTCGTGAATCTTCCATCTCAACTAAGCAAACTTCTTCACCTGCACTCAAACAATCAACAATTTCTTCACTTTCAATTATTTATCTGTCATGCACAACATCATTATTCTCTTCTACCTCTAAAACAACCTCATTTAAGAAGTTCTCCATATCTCCGACTTCACCGAAAATCTCTTTTTCCTCATCAACCTCATCAACAACCTCCTCTTTATGGTCTTGAGTAACTTCACTATCAAAGCCTATATCTATATGGCCCTTTTCAGGTTCACAAATTATTTTTTCTAGGATAACTTTCTCCTCCTTTCTCTACGCTTTGCTCTCCTCCATCCTAACGAGTGGTTCGAAATATTGTCTAACCAACCATTCTAGATTATTAAGGTCTTGCCTAATCAACTTTATATCTTTCTTAAATATTTGCATTCCTTCCATCTTGATTTAAATGTCACTTGGCCTTGTAATAAGACTTCCTCACATTTAGCCTTGTTTCACTCAAAATTTGGCTTTTTGCCTCTTAATGTCCTCTCACTCTCATGCCTTTTTCCTCTCAAGCTTGCAACTTCAAAATTGCACTTTCTTCTGGCTCTGATACCAAATGAAGCGGAAGCGCAAGGTTAAAGAACCCGAAACCCCTTGAACATACGCTTTGATTTCAATAGACAAAGAAGACTAACACCCTCCCTATTGAGCCACCAAACAACACGTGAATGGAAATGCAAATAATCGGGATAAGAAGAATTAAGAAAATGCCACAATCAAATGATCGATAAGTAATCCTAATTCTTGATGCAATAGAAAAGAAAGCAAGCAATCTCACAATCTCTCAAAAGTTTATTATTTGATTTAATAATCTCCTTTTTACAAGTTATAATAACCTATTTATAGCCTCCAACCCCTAAGGGAATGGGTATACATAAGTCCAATAGGTTTAAAACACTAAATTCAACCAAAAATAAGCTAAAACAACTACTTAAAACCCTGCAAAGGTAAAGTGACGAATTCGAAGCCCAAAATAAAAGACTAACAAAAATAAAAGACCAACTAATAACCCAAATAACTAAATAATCCCTTTAAAAGGAATCCCACGCGCCTAAGCCCACATTTAATCCTTAAATGAGCCATGTATCTTTTAAATGAGGCACATGACTTGGACAAGCCCAAAATTGATGGTAAAGCACCAAATCTTCCTCCTATAAATTGGAGCATGCCCCGATGACATTTGGATCTTATATTTATGTGTTTGAACTCCATTTAGACCCTTTTGAAAGTCATAAGGATGCCCGTCTTCAATGGCATAAGATAGCCCTCTTGGATCCGTATCATTCCCTCCATCTTTAGAAAAGATTCGTCCTCGAATCTTCGTCTTACAATAGTTGGGAATTGGCACTCGAGGAATACATTCATCTTCATAAATGATCTTCGGCACTGGTGGAAATAGCATGAATGCTTCTTCATTGAAGAACTCATCATGATCCTGTAAGCTATAAACAAAAGACTATGCAAAGCATGGTTAGTATTTGATATAGCAGTTTGATCTTCACTTTCTCCACTTCCCATGTGCAACTCATTCTCCTTAATCAGTAGAGAATCAATTGTAACTCGTGAATCTTCCATCTCAACTAAGCAAACTTCATCACCTGCACTCAAACAATCAACAATTTCTTCACTTTCAATTATTTCTCCGTCATGCACAACATCATTTTTCTCTTCTACCTCTAAAACAACCTCATTTAACAAGTTCTCCATATCTCCGACTTCACCCAAAATCTCTTTTTCCTCATCAACCTCATCAACAACCTCCTCTTCATGGTCTTGAGTAACTTCACTATCAAAGCCTATATCTATATGGCCCTTTTCAGGTTCACAAATTATTTTTTCTAGGATAACTTTCTCCTCCTTTCTCTTCTCTTTGCTCTCCTCCGTCCTAATGAGTGATTTGAAATATGGTCTGACCAACCATTCTAGATTATTAAGGTCTTGCCTTATCAACTTTATATCTTTGTTAAATATTAGCATTCTTTCCATCTTGATTTAAATGTCGCTTGGGCTTGTAATAAGACTTCCTCACATTCACTCGTGTTTCAGTCAAAATTTGGCTTTTTGCCTCTTAATGTCCTCTCACTCTCTTGCCTTTTTCCTCTCAAGCTTGCAACTTCAAAATTGCACTTTCTTCTGGCTCTGATACCAAATGAAGTGGAACCGTAAGGTTAAAGAACCCGAAACCCCTTGAACATACGCTTTGATTTCAAAAGACAAGGAAGACAAACACCTTCCCTATTGAACCACCAAACAACACGTGAATGGAAACGCAAATAATCGGGATAAGAAGAATTAAGAAAACGCCACAATCAAATGATCGATAAGTAATCCTAATTCTTGATGCAATAGAAAAGAAAGCAAGCAATCTCACAATCTCTCAAAAGTTTATTATTTGATTTCATAGTCTACTTTTTACAAGTTATAATAACCTATTTATAGCCTCCAAACCCTAAGGGAATGGGTATACATAAGTCCAATAGGTTTAAAACACTAAATTTAACCTAAAATAAGCTAAAACAACTACTTAAAACCCTGCAAAGGTAAAGTGACGAATTCGAAGCCCAAAATAAAAGACTAACAAAAATAAAAGACCAACTAATAACCCAAATATCTAAATATTCCCTTTAAAAGGAAGCCCACGCGCCTAAGCCCACGTTTACAACTTAAATGAGCCATGTGACTTTTAAATGAGGCACATGACTTTTACAATTAAAGCCCAAAGTTGTACAAGCCCAAAATTGATGGCAAAGTACCAAATCTTCCTCCTATAAATTGGAGCATGCCCCGATGACATTTGGATCTTATATTTATGTGTTGGAACTCCATTTAGACCCATTTGAAAGTCATAAGGATGCCCGTCTTCAATGGCATAAGATAGCCCTCTTGGATCCGTATCGTTCCCTCCATCTTTAGAAAAGATTCGTCCTCGAATCTTCGTCTTGCAATAGTTGGGAATTGGCACTCATGGAATACATTCATCTTCATAAATGACCTTCGGCACTTGTGGAAATAGCATGAATGCTTCTTCATTGAAGAACTCATCATGATCCTGTAAGCTATAAATAAAAGACTATGCAAAGCATGGTTAGTATTTGATATAGCAGTTTGATCTTGACTTTCTCCACTTCCCATGTGCAACTCATTCTCCTTAATCAATAGAGAATCAACTGCAACTCGTGAATCTTCCATCTCAACTAAGCAAACTTCATCATCTGCACTCAAACAATCAACAATTTCTTCACTTTCAATTATTTCTCCGTCATGCACAACATCATTATTCTCTTCTACCTCTAAAACAACCTCATTTAACAAGTGCTCCATATCTCCGACTTCACTCAAAATCTCTTTTTCCTCATCAACCTCATCAACAACCTCCTCTTCATGGTCTTGAGTAACTTCACTATCAAAGCCTATAGATATGGCCCTTTTAAGGTTCACAAATTATTTTTTCTAGGATAACTTTCTCCTCCTTTCTCTTCACTTTGCTCTCCTCCGTCCTAATGAGTGGTTCGAAATATGGTCTGACCAACCATTCTAGATTATTAAGGTCTTGCCTTATCAACTTTATATCTTTGTTAAATATTTGCATTCTTTCCATCTTGATTTAAATGTCGCTTGGGCTTGTAATAAGACTTCCTCACATTCACTCGTGTTTCAGTCAAAATTTGGCTTTTTGCCTCTTAATGTCCTCTCACTCTCTTGCCTTTTTCCTCTCAAGCTTGCAACTTCAAAATTGCACTTTCTTCTGGCTCTGATACCAAATAAAGTGGAACCGTAAGGTTAAAGAACCCGAAACCCCTTGAACATACGCTTTGATTTCAAAAGACAAAGAAGACAAACACCCTCCCTATTGAACCACCAAACAACACGTGAATGGAAACGCAAATAATCGGGATAAGAAGAATTAAGAAAACGCAACAATCAAATGATCGATAAGTAATCCTAATTCTTGATGCAATAGAAAAGAAAACAAGCAATCTCACAATCTCTCAAAAGTTTATTATTTGATTTCATAGTCTACTTTTTACATGTTATAATAACCTATTTATAGCCTCCAAACCCTAAGGGAATGAGTATACATAAGTCCAATAGGTTTAAAATACTAAATTTAACCTAAAATAAGCTAAAACAACTACTTAAAACCCTGCAAAGGTAAAGTGACGAATTCAAAGCCTAAAATAAAAGACTAACAAAAATAAAAGACCAACTAATAACCCAAATAACTAAATAATCCCTTTAAAAGGAAGCCCACGCGCCTAAGCCCACGTTTACAACTTAAATGAGCCATGTGACTTTTAAATGAGGCACATGACTTTTACAATTAAATCCCAAAGTTGTAAAAGCCCAAAATTGATGGCAAAGCACCAAATCTTCCTCCTATAAATTGGAGCATGCCCCGATGACATTTGGATCTTATATTTATGTGTTGGAACTCCATTTAGACCCATTTGAAAGTCATAAGGATGCCCGTCTTCAATGGCATAAGATAGCCCTCTTGGATCCGTATCATTCCCTCCATCTTTAAAAAAGATTCGTCCTCGAATCTTTGTCTTGCAATAGTTGGGAATTGGAACTCGAGGAATACATTCATCTTCATAAATGATCTTCGGCACTGGTGGAAATACCATGAATGCTTCTTCATTGAAGAACTCATCATGATCCTGTAAGCTATAAACAAAAGGAATAGTGCAAAGCATGGTTAGTATTTGATATAGCGGTTTGATCTTGACTTTCTCCACTTCCCATGTGCAACTCATTCTCCTTAATCAATAGAGAATCAACTGTAACTCGTGAATCTTCCATCTCAACTAAGCAAACTTCTTCACCTGCACTCAAACAATCAACAATTTCTTCACTTTCAATTATTTCTCCGTCATGCACAACATCATTATTCTCTTCTACCTCTAAAACAACCTCATTTAACAAGTTCTCCATATCTCCGACTTCACCCAAAATCTCTTTTTCCTCATCAACCTCATCAACAACCTCCTCTTTATGGTCTTGAGTAACTTCACTATCAAAGCCTATATCTATATGGCCCTTTTCAGGTTTACAAATTATTTTTTCTAGGATAACTTTCTCCTCCTTTCTCTTCGCTTTGTCTCCTCCGTCCTAATGAGTGGTTCGAAATATGGTCTGACCAACCATTCTAGATTATTAAGGTCTTGCCTTATCAACTTTATATCTTTCTTAAATATTTGCATTCCTTCCATCTTGATTTAAATGTCGCTTGGGCTTGTAATAAGACTTCCTCACATTCACTCGTGTTTCACTCAAAATTTGGCTTTTTGCCTCTTAATGTCCTCTCACTCTCTTGCCTTTTTCTTCTCAAGCTTGCAACTTCAAAATTGCACTTTCTTCTGGCTCTGATACCAAATGAAGCGGAACCGCAAGGTTAAAGAACCCGAAACCCCTTGAACATACGCTTTGATTTCAAAAGACAAAGAAGACAAACACCCTCCCTATTGAACCACCAAACAACACGTGAATGGAAACACAAATAATCGGGATAAGAGGAATTAAGAAAACGCCACAATCAAATGATCGATAAGTAATCCTAATTCTTCATGAAATAGAAAAGAAAGCAAGCAATCTCACAATCTCTCAAAAGTTTATTATTTGATTTAATAATCTCCTTTTTACAAGTTATAATAACCTATTTATAGCCTCCAAACCCTAAGGGAATGGGTATACATAAGTCCAATAGGTTTAAAACACTAAATTCAACCTAAAATAAGCTAAAACAACTACTTAAAATCCTGCAAAGGTAAAGTGACGAATTCGAAGCCCAAAATAAAAGACTAACCAAAATAAATGACCAACTAATAACCCAAATAACTAAATAATCCCTTTAAAAGGAAGCCCACACGCCTAAGCCCACGTTTACAACTTAAATGAGCCATGTGACTTTTAAATGAGGCACATGACTTGTACAATTAAAGCCCAAAGTTGTACAAGCCCAAAATTGATGGCAAAGCACCAAATCTTCCTCCTATAAATTGGAGCATGCCCCGATGACATTTGGATCTTATATTTATGTGTTGAAACTCCATTTAGACCCATTTGAAAGTCATAAGGATGCCCGTCTTCAATGGCATAAGATAGCCCTCTTGGATCCGTATCATTCCCTCCATCTTTAAAAAAGATTCGTCCTCGAATCTTTGTCTTGCAATAGTTGGGGATTGGAACGCGAGGAATACATTCATCTTCATAAATGATCTTCGGCACTGGTGGAAATAGCATGAATGCTTCTTCATTAAAGAACTCATCATGATCCTGTAAGCTATAAACAAAAGGAATAGTGCAAAGCATGGTTAGTATTTGATATAGTGGTTTGATCTTGACTTTCTCCACTTCCCATGTGCAACTCAATCTCCTTAATCAATAGAGAATCAACTGTAACTCGTGAATCTTCCATCTCAACTAAGCAAACTTCTTCACCTGCACTCAAACAATCAACAATTTCTTCACTCTCAATTATTTCTCCGTCATGCACAACATCATTATTCTCTTCTACCTCTAAAACAACCTCATTTAACAAGTTCTCCATATCTCCGACTTCACCCAAAATCTCTTTTTCCTCGTCAACCTCATCAACAACCTCCTCTTTATGGTCTTGAGTAACTTCACTATCAAAGCCTATATCTATATGGCCCTATTCAGGTTCACAAATTATTTTTTCTAGGATAACTTTCTCCTCCTTTCTCTTCGCTTTGCTCTCCTCCGTCCTAATGAGTGGTTCGAAATATAGTCTGACCAACCATTCTAGATTATTAAGGTCTTGCCTTATCAACTTTATATCTTTCTTAAATATTTGCATTCCTTCCATCTTGATTTAAATGTCGCTTGGGCTTGTAATAAGACTTCCTCACATTCACTCGTGTTTCACTCAAAATTTGGCTTTTTGCCTCTTAATGTCCTCTCACTCTCTTGCCTTTTTCTTCTCAAGCTTGCAACTTCAAAATTGCACTTTCTTCTGGCTCTGATACCAAATGAAGCGGAACCGCAAGGTTAAAGAACCCGAAACCCCTTGAACATACGCTTTGATTTCAAAAGACAAAGAAGACAAACACCCTCCCTATTTAACCACCAAACAACACGTGAATGGAAACACAAATAATCGGGATAAGAAGAATTAAGAAAATGCCACAATCAAATGATCGATAAGTAATCCTAATTCTTCATGCAATAGAAAAGAAAGCAAGCAATCTCACAATCTCTCAAAAGTTTATTATTTGATTTAATAATCTCCTTTTTACAAGTTATAATAACCTATTTATAGCCTCCAAACCCTAAGGGAATGGGTATACATAAGTCCAATAGGTTTAAAACACTAAATTCAACCTAAAATAAGCTAAAACAACTACTTAAAATCCTGCAAAGGTAAAGTGACGAATTCGAAGCCCAAAATAAAAGACTAACCAAAATAAATGACCAACTAATAACCCAAATAACTAAATAATCCCTTTAAAAGGAAGCCCACGCGCCTAAGCCCACATTTACAACTTAAATGAGCCATGTGACTTTTAAATGAGGCACATGACTTGTACAATTAAAGCCCAAAGTTGTACAAGCCCAAAATTGATGGCAAAGCACCAAATCTTCCTCCTATAAATTGGAGCATGCCCCGATGACATTTGGATCTTATATTTATGTGTTGGAACTCCATTTAGACCCATTTGAAAGTCATAAGGATGCCCGTCTTCAATGGCATAAGATAGCCCTCTTGGATCCGTATCATTCCCTCCATCTTTAAAAAAGATTCGTCCTTGAATCTTTGTCTTGCAATAGTTGGGGATTGGAACTCGAGGAATACATTCATCTTCATAAATGATCTTCGGCACTGGTGGAAATAGCATGAATGCTTCTTCATTGAAGAACTCATCATGATCCTGTAAGCTATAAATAAAAGGAATAGTGCAAAGCATGGTTAGTATTTGATATAGCGGTTTGATCTTGACTTTCTCCACTTCCCATGTGCAACTCATTCTCCTTAATCAATAGAGAATCAACTGTAACTCGTGAATCTTCCATCTCAACTAAGCAAACTTCTTCACCTGCACTCAAACAATCAACAGTTTCTTCACTTTCAATTATTTCTCCGTCATGCACAACATCATTATTCTCTTCTACCTCTAAAACAACCTCATTTAACAATTTCTCCATATCTCCGACTTCACCCAAAATCTCTTTTTCCTCGTCAACCTCATCAACAACCTCCTCTTTATGGTCTTGAGTAACTTCACTATCAAAGCCTATATCTATATGGCCCTTTTCAGGTTCACAAATTATTTTTTCTAGGATAACTTTCTCCTCCTTTCTCTTCGCTTTGCTCTCCTCCGTCCTAATGAGTGGTTCGAAATATGGTCTGACCAACCATTCTAGATTATTAAGGTCTTGCCTTATCAATTTTATATCTTTCTTAAATATTTGCATTCCTTCCATCTTGATTTAAATGTTGCTTGGGCTTGTAATAAGACTTCCTCACATTCACTCGTGTTTCACTCAAAATTTGGCTTTTTGCCTCTTAATGTCCTCTCACTCTCTTGCCTTTTTCTTCTCAAGCTTGCAACTTCAAAATTGCACTTTCTTCTGGCTCTGATACCAAATGAAGCGGAACCGCAAGGTTAAAGAACCCGAAACCCCTTGAACATACGCTTTGATTTCAAAAGACAAAGAAGACAAACACCCTCCCTATTGAACCACCAAACAACACGTGAATGGAAACACAAATAATCGGGATAAGAAGAATTAAGAAAATGCCACAATCAAATGATCGATAAGTAATCCTAATTCTTCATGCAATAGAAAAGAAAGCAAGCAATCTCACAATCTCTCAAAAGTTTATTATTTGATTTAATAATCTCCTTTTTACAAGTTATAATAACCTATTTATAGCCTCCAAACCCTAAGGGAATGGGTATACATAAGTCCAATAGGTTTAAAACACTAAATTCAACCTAAAATAAGCTAAAACATCTACTTAAAATCCTGCAAAGGTAAAGTGACGAATTCGAAGCCCAAAATAAAAGACTAACCAAAATAAATGACCAACTAATAACCCAAATAACTAAATAATCCCTTTAAAAGGAAGCCCACGCGCCTAAGCCCACGTTTACAACTTAAATGAGCCATGTGACTTTTAAATGAGGCACATGACTTGTACAATTAAAGCCCAAAGTTGTACAAGCCCAAAATTGATGGCAAAGCACCAAATCTTCCTCCTATAAATTGGAGCATGCCCCGATGACATTTGGATCTTATATTTATGTGTTGGAACTCCATTTAGACCCATTTGAAAGTCATAAGGATGCCCGTCTTCAATGGCATAAGATAGCCCTCTTGGATCCGTATCATTCCCTCCATCTTTAAAAAAGATTCGTCCTTGAATCTTTGTCTTGCAATAGTTGGGGATTGGAACTCGAGGAATACATTCATCTTCATAAATGATCTTCGGCACTGGTGGAAATAGCATGAATGCTTCTTCATTGAAGAACTCATCATGATCCTGTAAGCTATAAACAAAAGGACTATGCAAAGCATGGTTAGTATTTGATATAGCGGTTTGATCTTGACTTTCTCCACTTCCCATGTGCAACTCATTCTCCTTAATCAGTAGAGAATCAACTGTAACTCGTGAATCTTCCATCTCAACTAAGCAAACTTCTTCACCTGCACTCAAACAATCAACAGTTTCTTCACTTTCAATTATTTCTCCGTCATGCACAACATCATTATTCTCTTCTACCTCTAAAACAACCTCATTTAACAATTTCTCCATATCTCCGACTTCACCCAAAATCTCTTTTTCCTCGTCAACCTCATCAACAACCTCCTCTTTATGGTCTTGAGTAACTTCACTATCAAAGCCTATATCTATATGGCCCTTTTCAGGTTCACAAATTATTTTTTCTAGGATAACTTTCTCCTCCTTTCTCTTCGCTTTGCTCTCCTCCGTCCTAATGAGTGGTTCGAAATATGGTCTGACCAACCATTCTAGATTATTAAGGTCTTGCCTTATCAATTTTATATCTTTCTTAAATATTTGCATTCCTTCCATCTTGATTTAAATGTCGCTTGGGCTTGTAATAAGACTTCCTCACATTCACTCGTGTTTCACTCAAAATTTGGCTTTTTGCCTCTTAATGTCCTCTCACTCTCTTGCCTTTTTCTTCTCAAGCTTGCAACTTCAAAATTGCACTTTCTTCTGGCTCTGATACCAAATGAAGCGGAACCGCAAGGTTAAAGAACCCGAAACCCCTTGAACATACGCTTTGATTTCAAAAGACAAAGAAGACAAACACCCTCCCTATTGAACCACCAAACAACACGTGAATGGAAACGCAAATAATCGGGATAAGAAGAATTAAGAAAACGCCACAATCAAATGATCGATAAGTAATCCTAATTCTTCATGCAATAGAAAAGAAAGCAAGCAATCTCACAATCTCTCAAAAGTTTATTATTTGATTTAATAATCTCCTTTTTACAAGTTATAATAACCTATTTATAGCCTCCAAACCCTAAGGGAATGGGTATACATAAGTCCAATAGGTTTAAAACACTAAATTCAACCTAAAATAAGCTAAAACAACTACTTAAAATCCTGCAAAGGTAAAGTGACGAATTCGAAGCCCAAAATAAAAGACTAACCAAAATAAATGACCAACTAATAACCCAAATAACTAAATAATCCCTTTAAAAGGAAGCCCACGCGCCTAAGCCCACGTTTACAACTTAAATGAGCCATGTGACTTTTAAATGAGGCACATGACTTGTACAATTAAAGCCCAAAGTTGTACAAGCCCAAAATTGATGGCAAAGCACCAAATCTTCCTCCTATAAATTGGAGCATGCCCCGATGACATTTGGATCTTATATTTATGTGTTGGAACTCCATTTAGACCCATTTGAAAGTCATAAGGATGCCCGTCTTCAATGGCATAAGATAGCCCTCTTGGATCCGTATCATTCCCTCCATCTTTAAAAAAGATTCGTCCTTGAATCTTTGTCTTGCAATAGTTGGGGATTGGAACTCGAGGAATACATTCATCTTCATAAATGATCTTCGGCACTGGTGGAAATAGCATGAATGCTTCTTCATTGAAGAACTCATCATGATCCTGTAAGCTATAAACAAAAGGAATAGTGCAAAGCATGGTTAGTATTTGATATAGCGGTTTGATCTTGACTTTCTCCACTTCCCATGTGCAACTCATTCTCCTTAATCAATAGAGAATCAACTGTAACTCGTGAATCTTCCATCTCAACTAAGCAAACTTCTTCACCTGCACTCAAACAATCAACAGTTTCTTCACTTTCAATTATTTCTCCGTCATGCACAACATCATTATTCTCTTCTACCTCTAAAACAACCTCATTTAACAATTTCTCCATATCTCCGACTTCACCCAAAATCTCTTTTTCCTCGTCAACCTCATCAACAACCTCCTCTTTATGGTCTTGAGTAACTTCACTATCAAAGCCTATATCTATATGGCCCTTTTCAGGTTCACAAATTATTTTTTCTAGGATAACTTTCTCCTCCTTTCTCTTCGCTTTGCTCTCCTCCGTCCTAATGAGTGGTTCGAAATATGGTCTGACCAACCATTCTAGATTATTAAGGTCTTGCCTTATCAATTTTATATCTTTCTTAAATATTTGCATTCCTTCCATCTTGATTTAAATGTCGCTTGGGCTTGTAATAAGACTTCCTCACATTCACTCGTGTTTCACTCAAAATTTGGCTTTTTGCCTCTTAATGTCCTCTCACTCTCTTGCCTTTTTCTTCTCAAGTTTGCAACTTCAAAATTGCACTTTCTTCTGGCTCTGATACCAAATGAAGCGGAACCGCAAGGTTAAAGAACCCGAAACCCCTTGAACATACGCTTTGATTTCAAAAGACAAAGAAGACAAACACCCTCCCTATTGAACCACCAAACAACACGTGAATGGAAACACAAATAATCGGGATAAGAAGAATTAAGAAAATGCCACAATCAAATGATCGATAAGTAATCCTAATTCTTCATGCAATAGAAAAGAAAGCAAGCAATCTCACAATCTCTCAAAAGTTTATTATTTGATTTAATAATCTCCTTTTTACAAGTTATAATAACCTATTTATAGCCTCCAAACCCTAAGGGAATGGGTATACATAAGTCCAATAGGTTTAAAACACTAAATTCAACCTAAAATAAGCTAAAACAACTACTTAAAATCCTGCAAAGGTAAAGTGACGAATTCGAAGCCCAAAATAAAAGACTAACCAAAATAAATGACCAACTAATAACCCAAATAACTAAATAATCCCTTTAAAAGGAAGCCCACGCGCCTAAGCCCACGTTTACAACTTAAATGAGCCATGTGACTTTTAAATGAGGCACATGACTTGTACAATTAAAGCCCAAAGTTGTACAAGCCCAAAATTGATGGCAAAGCACCAAATCTTCCTCCTATAAATTGGAACATGCCCCGATGACATTTGGATCTTATATTTATGTGTTGGAACTCCATTTAGACCCATTTGAAAGTCATAAGGATGCCCGTCTTCAATGGCATAAGATAGCCCTCTTGGATCCGTATCATTCCCTCCATCTTTAAAAAAGATTCGTCCTTGAATCTTTGTCTTGCAATAGTTGGGGATTGGAACTCGAGGAATACATTCATCTTCATAAATGATCTTCGGCACTGGTGGAAATACCATGAATGCTTCTTCATTGAAGAACTCATCATGATCCTGTAAGCTATAAACAAAAGGACTATGCAAAGCATGGTTAGTATTTGATATAGCGGTTTGATCTTGACTTTCTCCACTTCCCATGTGCAACTCATTCTCCTTAATCAATAGAGAATCAACTGTAACTCGTGAATCTTCCATCTCAACTAAGCAAACTTCTTCACCTGCACTCAAACAATCAACAGTTTCTTCACTTTCAATTATTTCTCCGTCATGCACAACATCATTATTCTCTTCTACCTCTAAAACAACCTCATTTAACAATTTCTCCATATCTCCGACTTCACCCAAAATCTCTTTTTCCTCGTCAACCTCATCAACAACCTCCTCTTTATGGTCTTGAGTAACTTCACTATCAAAGCCTATATCTATATGGCCCTTTTCAGGTTCACAAATTATTTTTTCTAGGATAACTTTCTCCTCCTTTCTCTTTGCTTTGCTCTCCTCCGTCCTAATGAGTGGTTCGAAATATGGTCTGACCAACCATTCTAGATTATTAAGGTCTTGCCTTATCAATTTTATATCTTTCTTAAATATTTGCATTCCTTCCATCTTGATTTAAATGTCGCTTGGGCTTGTAATAAGACTTCCTCACATTCACTCGTGTTTCACTCAAAATTTGGCTTTTTGCCTCTTAATGTCCTCTCACTCTCTTGCCTTTTTCTTCTCAAGCTTGCAACTTCAAAATTGCACTTTCTTCTGGCTCTGATAACTAGGGTCATGTTAGGGGCCTTATCATTTGGTATGAGTAAGGGTCAATGGGGTAAATTACTATTGCTAATTGCATGAAAATAAAATTTATGAGTAAAGTTTAATATTAGTTGAGGATGCAATTGAAGTAAAAAGTATTGTTTTGGGGTAATTTTGCAATTACAGTATCTTTAAGGGGTAAATGTGAATAAATGATTAATTGAGAGGTCAATGTAAGAAAAGGTTAAATTGGTGAGGTTGAATTAAGAATGACTTAAATGATGGGGTATGATTTGTGACATGCAAGATTTGGTGGGAAGTCTTGGTAACATGCAAAATCTTAAAGGACCTAAAGAGAGATTTGCCAAAGCACTATATATAGGTGTGTGTGTTAGTGGAAGGAAAGAGAAATTAAAGAATTGTGAGAGTGTGTGTGTGGTGGTCGGCCATTAGAGAGGAAAACCCAGAAAATTCATCTCCTTCATCCTTCCTTCACTCCTTCTAAATCATCTCAAGAGAATTAATGAGAAATCTTGTGAGTTCATTAAGAGTTTAAGACTTTCAACTAAGGTAATGTATATGTTAATGAACCCATCATCATCTTCATCTCTTTTCTTTTCATTTTTATTGAAGAAGATGTTGTATAAGTGTTGGATTTTGAATGATGATGATATTTGTGAAGGAGAAGAAGAAAGAAGGAAGAACAAAGGGAAAGACATTGCTAAGGATTGAAAGATTTTGTGATTTTGGCTAAGGTATGGGAATTTAGGGTTTCTCATATTGCTTGTGAATGGATCTTTTGGAACATGATGTGTTTTGCTTGAAAACTTGAGAAATAAACAAAGAGAACATAAGATGAGACATGCATGTGAATTTGATAAAATTCTGGGTTTGAGTTCTTTTGACCTATGAGTATTGTTTTGATAATATCTGGAGTTTGAAAATAGACATTGAGGTGATTCAAAATGGGACTTAAACTAGACCTATAGACAAAGATTTTATAAGAAGAAACCATATACGAATTCTGTCTTTAAATGGGTATAAATCCAGTTTGAATTTCGGACAAAGATGCAGAATTTGTGAGCATGAACAGTCCTTAGTATTTTCTTCATATCTCGAGTTATATAAATGATTTTGAAGAGAGTTTTGATTTCCTAGAAACTAGACATATAGGGCTACAAGTTTGTAGAAGAAAGTATTCTCTAAAAATGATTATTTAAAGGTCAAAATTGCAATACAAGTTGAATTTGTAAATCGGCCTCTGGACAAAATATATGTCACGGTTACCAGGATTTCCTTAGTAACCGTGACCTAGTCCAGTTTTTAGTCCAGAATAGAAAAGTAACCTATCTCACGGTTACTAAGTAATTCATAGTAACCGTGAGCCCCTTTTGTACATATATGACACGGTTACTAGGATTTTCATAGTAACCATGACCTAGCGCAGTTTTTAGTACAGAACCGAAATGTGACCTATCTCACGGTTACCAACAATTTCATAGTAACCGTGACCCCCTTGAACATACCACACGGTTACCAACAATTTCATAGTAACCGTGACCTATTTGTCCTTATATGTCACGGCTGTCAAATATTCATAGTAACCGTGACCCTTGCTGTTTTACTCAAAATTCACAGAAAGGTTTCAAATGAATAGTAATGATTAACTAAACTGTTTTTATCGAGAATTTAACAGGTTTTTGATACAAAAATACATATGAATAAAGGTTTCAATCAAGTTGTAAAGATGTATGTATATCTACCTTACATGTTGCAAGTTAAATGTATTTATTACATGAAGACTTATCGATAATTTGTATAGTACTTGATTCATACTTGATGATGAAGGTGGTTATATGTATAGATAAATATGCATATAAGAATGCATCAATTGTATGCGAATGAATCTACAGGTACGTACAATGATGATTATGGAGTGATGATTAAATGTCATGCCTACATGTTATATATGAATGTATGAATATGTAATTGCCCATGAAATAGAAGATATTTTGGCATGACTAAGATTATGTATAATGCTTAAAGAGAACATGCTTAATTGTATGAGATGATGATTATACGTCATGCTTATATGTTATGATGCAAATTTATAGTCTCATGGCTTGATATAACCTAGCATATGAAATGTGCATATATTTGTTTATGCACCAAAGAACTCATAGTATTACAAGATATTATACATATACGAATAGTACACTATGAACATAGTCTTAATATGTGAATTTAACAAGAATATAATTATGCCTGCGATAGAGTTTCTGTTGTGGATAGATAGGCGCCTATAGGGAATTGCAGCTGCCAAAGTCGATCCTGCTGGATCTTACACAGCCCATTAGGGTTGTTTATTTTTGCCCTCGTGTGGGTGCTCACGTGCGAGCATTTGACCGGTCCAAAGTATAGTTGGCCCTACTTGGGTCCATAGTTATGATATCTTCGGATATCTATCATTTGATACCCTCGGGTATCCACCGATCCCGTTATCCACTCTTAGAACTTAGGCAGGCTAAAGTAAAGCAAATATGTTTCACTAATAAGCACAGTATGAACTTTGCATTTGATATTTGATTTATTATGATTAACAATGATTGTTTAAGCATGAAATGATATCTGTTTACATTATATACATATCTCATTATGAAATGTATGAATTCAAGTATGCTGAATTTATTGTGAAAGGTTATCTTGTTATGTAACTTATTATTATTATTATTTTAAATTGTTTGTTTATTCTATATTTTTGACGACCACTGTGAGTGGTTGTCATTCATGTTTAGAATTCCCCACTAAGCTATATAGCTTAGCACGGGTTATTTTGATCCGTGTAGGTTTTTGGTAGTCAAGGCTTTTGGCACGGGAACTATTTTTGCATCAGGACAGGCCAACACCAGTCTATAGAAGTGGATGTAGAAATCTTTTGGATAAACCTTGTTTAGTTCCTTACATGCTTAATATGTATAAGAGTTAGTAATATATATATATATATATATGTAAATTATGGAAGTGAAGATTGTAATAAGCTCATAGTGAAAATACTAGTATATGCATGCATGATGAAATTAGAATTACTTTATATAAATGTATTGATATGATGAATGCTAAGCATGAAAGTTCAATAGCTACAGTATGATGATATAGTCATATGACTTGATGAATTAAAATGGCATAGTTTGCAATGGATATAGTAAACATGGGATATAGGGTGTTACAGTATACATAAGTCGAATAGGTTTAAAACACTAAATTCAACCTAAAATAAGCTAAAACAACTACTTAAAATGCTGCAAAGGTAAAGTGACGAATTCGAAGCCCAAAATAAAAGACTAACCAAAATAAATGACCAACTAATAATCCAAATAACTAAATAATCCCTTTAAAAGGAAGCCCACGCGCCTAAGCCCACGTTTACAACTTAAATGAGCCATGTGACTTTTAAATGAGGCACATGACTTGTACAATTAAAGCCCAAAGTTGTACAAGCCCAAAATTGATGGCAAAGCACCAAATCTTCCTCCTATAAATTGGAGCATGCCCCGATGACATTTGGATCTTATATTTATGTGTTGGAACTCCATTTAGACCCATTTGAAAGTCATAAGGATGCCCGTCTTCAATGGCATAAGATAGCCCTCTTGGATCCGTATCATTCCCTCCATCTTTAAAAAAGATTCGTCCTCGAATCTTTGTCTTGCAATAGTTGGGGATTGGAACGCGAGGAATACATTCATCTTCATAAATGATCTTCGGCACTGGTGGAAATAGCATGAATGCTTCTTCATTGAAGAACTCATCATGATCCTGTAAGCTATAAACAAAAGGAATAGTGCAAAGCATGGTTAGTATTTGATATAGCGGTTTGATCTTGACTTTCTCCACTTCCCATGTGCAACTCATTCTCCTTAATCAATAGAGAATCAACTGTAACTCGTGAATCTTCCATCTCAACTAAGCAAACTTCTTCACCTGCACTCAAACAATCAACAATTTCTTCACTTTCAATTATTTCTCCGTCATGCACAACATCATTATTCTCTTCTACCTCTAAAACAACCTCATTTAACAAGTTCTCCATATCTCCGACTTCACCCAAAATCTCTTTTTCCTCGTCAACCTCATCAACAACCTCCTCTTTATGGTCTTGAGTAACTTCACTATCAAAGCCTATATCTATATGGCCCTTTTCAGGTTCACAAATTATTTTTTCTAGGATAACTTTCTCCTCCTTTCTCTTCGCTTTGCTCTCCTCCGTCCTAATGAGTGGTTCGAAATATGGTCTGACCAACCATTCTAGATTATTAAGGTCTTGCCTTATCAACTTTATATCTTTCTTAAATATTTGCATTCCTTCCATCTTGATTTAAATGTCGCTTGGGCTTGTAATAAGACTTCCTCACATTCACTCGTGTTTCACTCAAAATTTGGCTTTTTGCCTCTTAATGTCCTCTCACTCTCTTGCCTTTTTCTTCTCAAGCTTGCAACTTCAAAATTGCACTTTCTTCTGGCTCTGATACCAAATGAAGCGGAACCGCAAGGTTAAAGAACCCGAAACCCCTTGAACATACGCTTTGATTTCAAAAGACAAAGAAGACAAACACCCTCCCTATTGAACCACCAAACAACACGTGAATGGAAACGCAAATAATCGGGATAAGAAGAATTAAGAAAACGCCACAATCAAATGATCGATAAGTAATCCTAATTCTTCATGCAATAGAAAAGAAAGCAAGCAATCTCACAATCTCTCAAAAGTTTATTATTTGATTTAATAATCTCCTTTTTACAAGTTATAATAACCTATTTATAGCCTCCAAACCCTAAGGGAATGGGTATACATAAGTCCAATAGGTTTAAAACACTAAATTCAACCTAAAATAAGCTAAAACAACTACTTAAAATCCTGCAAAGGTAAAGTGACGAATTCGAAGCCCAAAATAAAAGACTAACAAAAATAAATGACCAACTAATAACCCAAATAACTAAATAATCCCTTTAAAAGGAAGCCCACGTTTACAACTTAAATGAGCCATGTGAGTTTTAAATGAGGCACATGACTTGTACAATTAAAGCCCAAAGTTGTACAAGCCCAAAATTGATGGCAAAGCACCAAATCTTCCTCCTATAAATTGGAGCATGCCCCGATGACATTTGGATCTTATATTTATGTGTGGAACTCCATTTAGACCCATTTGAAAGTCATAAGGATGCCCGTCTTCAATGGCATAAGATAGCCCTCTTGGATCCGTATCATTCCCTCCATCTTTAAAAAAGATTCGTCCTCGAATCTTTGTCTTGCAATAGTTGGGGATTGGAACTCGAGGAACACATTCATCTTCATAAATGATCTTCGGCACTGGTGGAAATAGCATGAATGCTTCTTCATTGAAGAACTCATCATGATCTTGTAAGCTATAAACAAAAGGAATAGTGCAAAGCATGGTTAGTATTTGATATAGCGGTTTGATCTTGACTTTCTCCACTTCCCATGTGCAACTCATTCTCCTTAATCAATAGGGAATCAACTGTAACTCGTGAATCTTCCATCTCAACCAAGCAAACTTCTTCACCTGCACTCAAACAATCAATAATTTCTTCACTTTCAATTATTTCTCCGTCATGCACAACATCATTATTCTCTTCTACCTCTAAAACAACCTCATTTAACAAGTTCTCCATATCTCCGACTTCACCCAAAATCTCTTTTTCCTCGTCAACCTCATCAACAACCTCCTCTTTATGGTCTTGAGTAACTTCACTATCAAAGCCTATATCTATATGGCCCTTTTCAGGTTCACAAATTATTTTTTCTAGGATAACTTTCTCCTCCTTTCTCTTCGCTTTGCTCTCCTCCGTCCTAATGTGATATGAGCACGACCAAGCACGCCGACAACAAGAGAGATGAACTAGCACTTTCTCAAGGACCAATAATAAGAGCAAGGTTAAAGAAGCTTAAAGAAGTCTTACAAGCATTCATGAGACCTTATGTGGAGAAGATGCAAGTTCAAGAAGAGAAAGAAGCAAAATTGGACTATGAAGACAAGTTTAGGCCGAATGGTGCAATGGGCCTTCAAGCTACTTTATTTAGCTTCTATTCTTTATGTAACATTTAATAAAGTATATTTGGGCAGCCTAGAACCTAGGAAAACGAATTGGGCTTTATTAGAATAGGTTTGCTTTATTTTGGGCTTATTTTACTGTTTTGGGTAGTTTAAGTGGGTAGGCTAAAGTTGGGCTTATCTCTTCTAAAGAGTTGGGCCAAAATAACTATTTGAGGTTTAGAATACCTAAGGGGGCCGAATTTTACATGGGAGAATTGAATTTTAATGGGTTTGGGTCAGATTTAGGTTTAGGCTTACATTGGTAAACTTAGGGTCCTAAATTTTAGGAATGGATTTTCCTTGATAAATACTTATTATTTTGGGATATTATTAAGTAGATTTTGAGGGAGAAATAATAGCTTGACCATATCTTTAAAGGGCAGGCCGAAATCCACTTTTAGCCAAGATTAAGTCTACATTCATTCCTTCATTATCTTAGGATAATCATGCATATTTATCACCAGCTTTTAGGATTATTTTCAGATTGTATTTATCATTATTTCTTCATGTACTTAGTCCATATTATGGCCAAATACATGTAGATAAAGGTTAGGAAATATATTTGTTATTTATTTCATTATTTATCTCTTAGAGTTAGTGTTTGATTTTAATTCATCTAGGGAGGGGTGGCTGCCTAGCCTATATAAAGGGCTGAATTCTTCATTTGTAAGAGACTTGAATTTTGATTAATGAGAATTTTCTTTGGCTTGGCCGAATTTGTGAGAGTTAATTTACTATTGATTCTTGGTATTGCATGAAGAATTAGACTTAGGCTATTTGCATGATTAATGTATGCTTGATTCTTCTTCTTCTTGTTTTCTAAATCAATCTATCATAAGCGTTTCCAATCAATCTTGTTTGGGGGTTCTTTAGATTGGGGGTTTATTATCTTATTTATGTTCAATATTCATGGTATGTTGGCGTTCTAGTTTGGCATATAGGCTGGGGTTCCGCATCATAATGAGTGGTTCGAAATATGGTCTGACCAACCATTCTAGATTATTAAGGTCTTGCCTTATCAACTTTATATCTTTCTTAAATATTTGCATTCCTTCCATCTTGATTTAAATGTCGCTTGGGGCTTGTAATAAGACTTCCTCACATTCACTCGTGTTTCACTAAAAATTTGGCTTTTTGCCTCTTAATGTCCTCTCACTCTCTTGCCTTTTTCTTCTCAAGCTTGCAACTTCAAAATTGCACTTTCTTCTGGCTCTGATACCAAATGAAGTGGAACCGTAAGGTTAAAGAACCCGAAACCCCTTGAACATACGCTTTGATTTCAAAAGACAAAGAAGACAAACACCCTCCCTATTGAACCACCAAACAACACGTGAATGGAAACGCAAATAATCGGGATAAGAAGAATTAAGAAAACGCCACAATCAAATGATCGATAAGTAATCCTAATTCTTCATGCAATAGAAAAGAAAACAAGCAATCTCACAATCTCTCAAAAGTTTATTATTTGATTTCATAGTCTACTTTTTACAAGTTATAATAACCTATTTATAGCCTCCAAACCCTAAGGGAATGGGTATACATAAGTCCAATAGGTTTAAAACACTAAATTTAACCTAAAATAAGCTAAAACAACTACTTAAAACCCTGCAAAGGTAAAGTGACGAATTCAAAGCCCAAAATAAAAGACTAACAAAAATAAAAGACCAACTAATAACCCAAATAACTAAATAATCCCTTTAAAAGGAAGCCCACGCGCCTAAGCCCACGTTTACAACTTAAATGAGCCATGTGACTTTTAAATGAGGCACATGACTTTTACAATTAAATCCCAAAGTTGTAAAAGCCCAAAATTGATGGCAAAGCACCAAATCTTCCTCCTATAAATTGGAGCATGCCCCGATGACATTTGGATCTTATATTTATGTGTTGGAACTCCATTTAGACCCATTTGAAAGTCATAAGGATGCCCGTCTTCAATGGCATAAGATAGCCCTCTTGGATCCGTATCATTCCCTCCATCTTTAAAAAAGATTCATCCTCGAATCTTTGTCTTGCAATAGTTGGGAATTGGAACTCGAGGAATACATTCATCTTCATAAATGATCTTCGGCACTGGTGGAAATACCATGAATGCTTCTTCATTGAAGAACTCATCATGATCCTGTAAGCTATAAACAAAAGGAATAGTGCAAAGCATGGTTAGTACTTGATATAGCGGTTTGATCTTGACTTTCTCCACTTCCCATGTGCAACTCATTCTCCTTAATCAATAGAGAATCAACTGTAACTCGTGAATCTTCCATCTTAACTAAGCAAACTTCTTCACCTGCACTCAAACAATCAACAATTTCTTCACTTTCAATTATTTCTCCGTCATGCACAACATCATTATTCTCTTCTACCTCTAAAACAACCTCATTTAACAAGTTCTCCATATCTCCGACTTCACCCAAAATCTCTTTTTCCTCATCAACCTCATCAACAACCTCCTCTTTATGGTCTTGAGTAACTTCACTATCAAAGCCTATATCTATATGGACCTTTTCAGGTTTACAAATTATTTTTTCTAGGATAACTTTCTCCTCCTTTCTCTTCGCTTTGTCTCCTCCGTCCTAATGAGTGGTTCGAAATATGGTCTGACCAACCATTCTAGATTATTAAGGTCTTGCCTTATCAACTTTATATCTTTCTTAAATATTTGCATTCCTTCCATCTTGATTTAAATGTCGCTTGGGCTTGTAATAAGACTTCCTCACATTCACTCGTGTTTCACTCAAAATTTGGCTTTTTGCCTCTTAATGTCCTCTCACTCTCTTGCCTTTTTCTTCTCAAGCTTGCAACTTCAAAATTGCACTTTCTTCTGGCTCTGATACCAAATGAAGCGGAACCGCAAGGTTAAAGAACCCGAAACCCCTTGAACATACGCTTTGATTTCAAAAGACAAAGAAGACAAACACCCTCCCTATTGAACCACCAAACAACACGTGAATGGAAACGCAAATAATCGGGATAAGAAGAATTAAGAAAACGCCACAATCAAATGATCGATAAGTAATCCTAATTCTTCATGCAATAGAAAAGAAAGCAAGCAATCTCACAATCTCTCAAAAGTTTATTATTTGATTTAATAATCTCCTTTTTACAAGTTATAATAACCTATTTATAGCCTCCAAACCCTAAGGGAATGGGTATACATAAGTCCAATAGGTTTAAAACACTAAATTCAACCTAAAATAAGCTAAAACAACTACTTAAAATCCTGCAAAGGTAAAGTGAAGAATTCGAAGCCCAAAATAAAAGACTAACCAAAATAAATGACCAACTAATAACCCAAATAACTAAATAATCCCTTTAAAAGGATGCCCACGCGCCTAAGCCCACGTTTACAACTTAAATGAGCCATGTGACTTTTAAATGAGGCACATGACTTGTACAATTAAAGCCCAAAGTTGTACAAGCCCAAAATTGATGGCAAAGCATCAAATCTTCCTCCTATAAATTGGAGCATGCCCCGATGACATTTGGATCTTATATTTATGTGTTGGAACTCCATTTAGACCCATTTGAAAGTCATAAGGATGCCCGTCTTCAATGGCATAAGATAGCCCTCTTGGATCCGTATCATTCCCTCCATCTTTAAAAAAGATTCGTCCTCGAATCTTTGTCTTGCAATAGTTAGGGATTGGAACTCGAGGAATACATTCATCTTCATAAATGATCTTCGGCACTGGTGGAAATAGCATGAATGCTTCTTCATTGAAGAACTCATCATGATCCTGTAAGCTATAAAAAAAAGGAATAGTGCAAAGCATGGTTAGTATTTGATATAGCGGTTTGATCTTGACTTTCTCCACTTCCCATGTGCAACTCATTCTCCTTAATCAATAGAGAATCAACTGTAACTCGTGAATCTTCCATCTCAACTAAGCAAACTTCTTCACCTGCACTCAAACAATCAACAATTTCTTCACTTTCAATTATTTCTCCGTCATGCACAACATCATTATTCTCTTCTACCTCTAAAACAACCTCATTTAACAAGTTCTCCATATCTCCGACTTCACCCAAAATCTCTTTTTCCTCGTCAACCTCATCAACAACCTCCTCTTTATGGTCTTGAGTAACTTCACTATCAAAGCCTATATCTATATGGCCCTTTTCAGGTTCACAAATTATTTTTTCTAGGATAACTTCCTCCTTTCTCTTCGCTTTGCTCTCCTCCGTCCTAATGAGTGGTTCGAAATATGGTCTGACCAACCATTCTAGATTATTAAGGTCTTGCCTTATCAACTTTATATCTTTCTTAAATATTTGCATTCCTTCCATCTTGATTTAAATGTCGCTTGGGCTTGTAATAAGACTTCCTCACATTCACTCGTGTTTCACTCAAAATTTGGCTTTTTGCCTCTTAATGTCCTCTCACTCTCTTGCCTTTTTCTTCTCAAGCTTGCAACTTCAAAATTGCACTTTCTTCTGGCTCTGATACCAAATGAAGCGGAACCGCAAGGTTAAAGAACCCGAAACCCCTTGAACATACGCTTTGATTTCAAAAGACAAAGAAGACAAACACCCTCCCTATTGAACCACCAAACAACACGTGAATGGAAACACAAATAATCGGGATAAGAAGAATTAAGAAAACGCCACAATCAAATGATCGATAAGTAATCCTAATTCTTCATGCAATAGAAAAGAAAGCAAGCAATCTCACAATCTCTCAAAAGTTTATTATTTGATTTAATAATCTCCTTTTTACAAGTTATAATAACCTATTTATAGCCTCCAAACCCTAAGGGAATGGGTATACATAAGTCCAATAGGTTTAAAACACTAAATTCAACCTAAAATAAGCTAAAACAACTACTTAAAATCCTGCAAAGGTAAAGTGACGAATTCGAAGCCCAAAATAAAAGACTAACCAAAATAAATGACCAACTAATAACCCAAATAACTAAATAATCCCTTTAAAAGGAAGCCCACGCGCCTAAGCCCACGTTTACAACTTAAATGAGCCATGTGACTTTTAAATGAGGCACATGACTTGTACAATTAAAGCCCAAAGTTGTACAAGCCCAAAATAGATGGCAAAGCACCAAATCTTCCTCCTATAAATTGGAGCATGCCCCGATGACATTTGGATCTTATATTTATGTGTTGGAACTCCATTTAGACCCATTTGAAAGTCATAAGGATGCCCGTCTTCAATGGCATAAGATAGCCCTCTTGGATCCGTATCATTCCCTCCATCTTTAAAAAAGATTAGTCCTCGAATCTTTGTCTTTCAATAGTTGGGGATTGGAACTCGAGGAATACATTCATCTTCATAAATGATCTTCGGCACCGGTGGAAATAGCATGAATGCTTCTTCATTGAAGAATTCATCATGATCCTGTAAGCTATAAACAAACGGAAAAGTGCAAAGCATGGTTAGTATTTGATATAGCGGTTTGATCTTGACTTTCTCCACTTCCCATGTGCAACTCATTCTCCTTAATCAATAGAGAATCAACTGTAACTCGTGAATCTTCCATCTCAACCAAGCAAACTTCTTCACCTGCACTCAAACAATCAACAATTTCTTCACTTTCAATTATTTCTCCGTCATGCACAACATCATTATTCTCTTCTACCTCTAAAACAACCTCATTTAACAAGTTCTCCATATCTCCGACTTCACCCAAAATCTCTTTTTCCTCATCAACCTCATCAACAACCTCCTCTTTATGGTCTTGAGTAACTTCAGTATCAAAGCCTATATCTATATGGCCCTTTTCAGGTTCACAAATTATTGTTTCTAGGATAACTTTCTCCTCCTTTCTCTTTGCTTTGCTCTCCTCCGTCCTAATGAGTGGTTCGAAATATGGTCTGACCAACCATTCTAGATTATTAAGGTCTTGCCTTATCAACTTTATATCTTTCTTAAATATTTGCATTCCTTCCATCTTGATTTAAATGTCGCTTGGGCTTGTAATAAGACTTCCTCACATTCACTCGTGTTTCACTCAAAATTTGGTTTTTTGCCTCTTAATGTCCTCTCACTCTCTTGCCTTTTTCTTCTCAACCTTGCAACTTCAAAATTGCACTTTCTTTTGGCTCTGATACCAAATGAAGCGGAACCGCAGGGTTAAAGAACCCGAAACTCCTTGAACATACGCTTTGATTTCAAAAGACAAAGAAGACAAACACCCTCCCTATTGAACCACCAAACAACACGTGAATGGAAACGTAAATAATCGGGATAAGAAGAATTAAGAAAATGCCACAATCAAATGATCGATAAGTAATCCTAATTCTTCATGCAATAGAAAAGAAAGCAAGCAATCTCACAATCTCTCAAAAGTTTATTATTTGATTTAATAATCTCCTTTTTACAAGTTATAATAACCTATTTATAGCCTCCAAACCCTAAGGGAATGGGTATACATAAGTCCAATAGGTTTAAAACACTAAATTCAACCTAAAATAAGCTAAAACAACAACTTAAAATCCTGCAAAGGTAAAGTCACGAATTCGAAGCCCAAAATAAAAGACTAACCAAAATAAATGACCAACTAATAACCCAAATAACTAAATAATCCCTTTTAAAGGAAGCCCACGTTCCTAAGCCCACATTTACAACTTAAATGAGCCATGTGACTTTTAAATGAGGCACATGACTTGTACAATTAAAGCCCAAAGTTGTACAAGCCCAAAATTGTTGGCAAAGCACCAAATCTTCCTCCTATAAATTGGAGCATGCCCCGATGACATTTGGATCTTATATTTATGTGTTGGAACTCCATTTAGACCCATTTGAAAGTCATAAGGATGCCCGTCTTCAATGGCATAAGATAGCCCTCTTGGATCCGTATCATTCCCTCCATCTTTAAAAAAGATTCGTCCTCGAATCTTTGTCTTGCAATAGTTGGGGATTGGAACTCGAGGAATACATTCATCTTCATAAATGATCTTCGGCACTGGTGGAAATAGCATGAATGCTTCTTCATTGAAGAACTCATCATGATCCTGTAAGCTATAAACAAAAGGAATAGTGCATAGCATGGTTAGTATTTGATATAGCGGTTTGATCTTGACTTTCTCCACTTCCCATGTGCAACTCATTCTCCTTAATCAATAGAGAATCAACTGTAACTCGTGAATCTTCCATCTCAACTAAGCAAACTTCTTCACCTGCACTCAAACAATCAATAATTTCTTCACTTTCAATTATTTCTCCGTCATGCACAACATCATTATTCTCTTCTACCTCTAAAACAACCTCATTTAACAAGTTCTCCATATCTCCGACTTCACCCAAAATCTCTTTTTCCTCGTCAACCTCATCAACAACCTCCTCTTTATGGTCTTGAGTAACTTCACTATCAAAGCCTATATCTATATGGCCCTTTTTAGGTTCACAAATTATTTTTTCTAGGATAACTTCCTCCTTTCTCTTCGCTTTGCTCTCCTCCGTCCTAATGAGTGGTTCGAAATATGGTCTGACCAACCATTCTAGATTATTAAGGTCTTGCCATATCAACTTTATATCTTTCTTAAATATTTGCATTCCTTCCATCTTGATTTAAATGTCGCTTGGGCTTGTAATAAGACTTCCTCACATTCACTCGTGTTTCACTCAAAATTTGGCTTTTTGCCTCTTAATGTCCTCTCACTCTCTTGCCTTTTTCTTCTCAACCTTGCAACTTCAAAATTGCACTTTTTCTGGCTCTGATACCAAATGAAGCGGAACCGCAAGGTTAAAGAACCCGAAACCCCTTGAACATACGCTTTGATTTCAAAAGACAAAGAAGACAAACACCCTCCCTATTGAACCACCAAACAACACGTGAATGGAAACACAAATAATCGGGATAAGAAGAATTAAGAAAACGCCACATTCAAATGATCGATAAGTAATCCTAATTCTTCATGCAATAGAAAAGAAAGCAAGCAATCTCACAATCTCTCAAAAGTTTATTATTTGATTTAATAATCTCCTTTTTACAAGTTATAATAACCTATTTATAGCCTCCAAACCGTAAGGGAATGGGTATACATAAGTCCAATAGGTTTAAAACACTAAATTCAACCTAAAATAAGCTAAAACAACTACTTAAAATCCTGCAAAGGTAAAGTGACGAATTCGAAGCCCAAAATAAAAGACTAACCAAAATAAATGACCAACTAATAACCCAAATAACTAAATAATCCCTTTAAAAGGAAGCCCACGCGCCTAAGCCCACGTTTACAACTTAAATGAGCCATGTGACTTTTAAATGAGGCACATGACTTGTACAATTAAAGCCCAAAGTTGTACAAGCCCAAAATTGATGGCAAAGCACCAAATCTTCCTCCTATAAATTGGAGCATGCCCCGATGACATTTGGATCTTATATTTATGTGTTGAAACTCCATTTAGACCCATTTGAAAGTCATAAGGATGCCCGTCATCAATGGCATAAGATAGCCCTCTTGGATCCGTATCATTCCCTCCATCTTTAAAAAAGATTAGTCCTCGAATCTTTGTCTTTCAATAGTTGGGGATTGGAACTCGAGGAATACATTCATCTTCATAAATGATCTTCGGCACCGGTGGAAATAGCATGAATGCTTCTTCATTGAAGAACTCATCATGATCCTGTAAGCTATAAACAAACGGAAAAGTGCAAAGCATGGTTAGTATTTGATATAGCGGTTTGATCTTGACTTTCTCCACTTCCCATGTGCAACTCATTCTCCTTAATCAATAGAGAATCAACTGTAACTCATGAATCTTCCATCTCAACCAAGCAAACTTCTTCACCTGCACTCAAACAATCAACAATTTCTTCACTTTCAATTATTTCTCCGTCATGCACAACATCATTATTCTCTTCTACCTCTAAAACAACCTCATTTAACAAGTTCTCCATATCTCCGACTTCACCCAAAATCTCTTTTTCCTCATCAACCTCATCAACAACCTCCTCTTTATGGTCTTGAGTAACTTCACTATCAAAGCCTATATCTATATGGCCCTTTTCAGGTTCACAAATTATTGTTTCTAGGATAACTTTCTCCTCCTTTCTCTTTGCTTTGCTCTCCTCCGTCCTAATGAGTGGTTCGAAATATGGTCTGACCAACCATTCTAGATTATTAAGGTCTTGCCTTATCAACTTTATATCTTTCTTAAATATTTGCATTCCTTCCATCTTGATTTAAATGTCGCTTGGGCTTGTAATAAGACTTCCTCACATTCACTCGTGTTTCACTCAAAATTTGGCTTTTTGCCTCTTAATGTCCTCTCACTCTCTTGCCTTTTTCTTCTCAAGCTTGCAACTTCAAAATTGCACTTTCTTTTGGCTCTGATACCAAATGAAGCGGAACCGCAGGGTTAAAGAACCCGAAACTCCTTGAACATACGCTTTGATTTCAAAAGACAAAGAAGACAAACACCCTCCCTATTGAACCACCAAACAACACGTGAATGGAAACATAAATAATCGGGATAAGAAGAATTAAGAAAATGCCACAATCAAATGATCGATAAGTAATCCTAATTCTTCATGCAATAGAAAAGAAAGCAAGCAATCTCACAATCTCTCAAAAGTTTATTATTTGATTTAATAATCTCCTTTTTACAAGTTATAATAACCTATTTATAGCCTCCAAACCCTAAGGGAATGGGTATACATAAGTCCAATAGGTTTAAAACACTAAATTCAACCTAAAATAAGCTAAAACAACAACTTAAAATCCTGCAAAGGTAAAGTGACGAATTCGAAGCCCAAAATAAAAGACTAACCAAAATAAATGACCAACTAATAACCCAAATAACTAAATAATCCCTTTAAAAGGAAGCCCACGTGCCTAAGCCCACGTTTACAACTTAAATGAGCCATGTGACTTTTAAATGAGGCACATGACTTGTACAATTAAAGCCCAAAGTTGTACAAGCCCAAAATTGATGGCAAAGCACCAAATCTTCCTCCTATAAATTGGAGCATGCCCCGATGACATTTGGATCTTATATTTATGTGTTGGAACTCCATTTAGACCCATTTGAAAGTCATAAGGATGCCCGTCTTCAATGGCATAAGATAGCCCTCTTGGATCCGTATCATTCCCTCCATCTTTAAAAAAGATTCGTCCTCGAATCTTTGTCTTGCAATAGTTGGGGATTGGAACTCGAGGAATACATTCATCTTCATAAATGATCTTCGGCACTGGTGGAAATAGCATGAATGCTTCTTCATTGAAGAACTCATCATGATCCTGTAAGCTATAAACAAAAGGAATAGTGCAAAGCATGGTTAGTATTTGATATAGCGGTTTGATCTTGACTTTCTCCACTTCCCATGTGCAACTCATTCTCCTTAATCAATAGAGAATCAACTGTAACTCGTGAATCTTCCATCTCAACTAAGCAAACTTCTTCACCTGCACTCAAACAATCAATAATTTCTTCACTTTCAATTATTTCTCCGTCATGCACAACATCATTATTCTCTTCTACCTCTAAAACAACCTCATTTAACAAGTTCTCCATATCTCTGACTTCACCCAAAATCTCTTTTTCCTCGTCAACCTCATCAACAACCTCCTCTTTATGGTCTTGAGTAACTTCACTATCAAAGCCTATATCTATATGGCCCTTTTCAGGTTCACAAATTATTTTTTCTAGGATAACTTCCTCCTTTCTCTTCGCTTTGCTCTCCTCCGTCCTAATGAGTGGTTCGAAATATGGTCTGACCAACCATTCTAGATTATTAAGGTCTTGCCTTATCAACTTTATATCTTTCTTAAATATTTGCATTCCTTCCATCTTGATTTAAATGTCGCTTGGGCTTGTAATAAGACTTCCTCACATTCACTCGTGTTTCACTCAAAATTTGGCTTTTTGCCTCTTAATGTCCTCTCACTCTCTTGCCTTTTTCTTCTCAAGCTTGCAACTTCAAAATTGCACTTTCTTCTGGCTCTGATACCAAATGAAGCGGAACCGCAAGGTTAAAGAACCCGAAACCCCTTGAACATACGCTTTGATTTCAAAAGACAAAGAAGACAAACACCCTCCCTATTGAACAACCAAACAACACGTGAATGGAAACGCAAATAATCGGGATAAGAAGAATTAAGAAAACGCCACAATCAAATGATCGATAAGTAATCCTAATTCTTCATGCAATAGAAAAGAAAGCAAGCAATCTCACAATCTCTCAAAAGTTTATTATTTGATTTAATAATCTCCTTTTTACAAGTTATAATAACCTATTTATAGCCTCCAAACCCTAAGGGAATGGGTATACATAAGTCCAATAGGTTTAAAACACTAAATTCAACCTAAAATAAGCTAAAACAACTACTTAAAATCCTGCAAAGGTAAAGTGACGAATTCGAAGCCCAAAATAAAAGACTAACCAAAATAAATGACCAACTAATAACCCAAATAACTAAATAATCCCTTTAAAAGGAAGCCCACGTGCCTAAGCCCACGTTTACAACTTAAATGAGCCATGTGACTTTTAAATGAGGCACATGACTTGTACAATTAAAGCCCAAAGTTGTACAAGCCCAAAATTGATGGCAAAGCACCAAATCTTCCTCCTATAAATTGGAGCATGCCCCGATGACATTTGGATCTTATATTTATGTGTTGGAACTCCATTTAGACCCATTTGAAAGTCATAAGGATGCCCGTCTTCAATGGCATAAGATAGCCCTCTTGGATCCGTATCATTCCCTCCATCTTTAAAAAAGATTCGTCCTCGAATCTTTGTCTTGCACTAGTTGGGGATTGGAACTCGAGGAATACATTCATCTTCATAAATGATCTTCGGCACTGGTGGAAATAGCATGAATGCTTCTTCATTGAAGAACTCATCATGATCCTGTAAGCTATAAACAAAAGGAATAGTGCAAAGCATGGTTAGTATTTGATATAGCGGTTTGATCTTGACTTTCTCCACTTCCCATGTGCAACTCATTCTCCTTAATCAATAGAGAATCAACTGTAACTCGTGAATCTTCCATCTCAACCAAGCAAACTTCTTCACCTGCACTCAAACAATCAACAATTTCTTCACTTTCAATTATTTCTCCATCATGCACAACATCATTATTCTCTTCTACCTCTAAAACAACCTCATTTAACAAGTTCTCCATATCTCCGACTTCACCCAAAATCTCTTTTTCCTCATCAACCTCATCAACAACCTCCTCTTTATGGTCTTGAGTAACTTCACTATCAAAGCCTATATCTATATGGCCCTTTTCAGGTTCACAAATTATTGTTTCTAGGATAACTTTCTCCTCCTTTCTCTTTGCTTTGCTCTCCTCCGTCCTAATGAGTGGTTCGAAATATGGTCTGACCAACCATTCTAGATTATTAAGGTCTTGCCTTATCAACTTTATATCTTTCTTAAATATTTGCATTCCTTCCATCTTGATTTAAATGTCGCTTGGGCTTGTAATAAGACTTCCTCACATTCACTCGTGTTTCACTCAAAATTTGGCTTTTTGCCTCTTAATGTCCTCTCACTCTCTTGCCTTTTTCTTCTCAAGCTTGCAACTTCAAAATTGCACTTTCTTTTGGCTCTGATACCAAATGAAGCGGAACCGCAGGGTTAAAGAACCCGAAACTCCTTGAACATACGCTTTGATTTCAAAAGACAAAGAAGACAAACACCCTCCCTATTGAACCACCAAACAACACGTGAATGGAAACGTAAATAATCGGGATAAGAAGAATTAAGAAAACGCCACAATCAAATGATCGATAAGTAATCCTAATTCTTCATGCAATAGAAAAGAAAGCAAGCAATCTCACAATCTCTCAAAAGTTTATTATTTGATTTAATAATCTCCTTTTTACAAGTTATAATAACCTATTTATAGCCTCCAAACCGTAAGGGAATGGGTATACATAAGTCCAATAGGTTTAAAACACTAAATTCAACCTAAAATAAGCTAAAACAACTACTTAAAATCCTGCAAAGGTAAAGTGACGAATTCGAAGCCCAAAATAAAAGACTAACCAAAATAAATGACCAACTAATAACCCAAATAACTAAATAATCCCTTTAAAAGGAAGCCCACGCGCCTAAGCCCACGTTTACAACTTAAATGAGCCATGTGACTTTTAAATGAGGCACATGACTTGTACAATTAAAGCCCAAAGTTGTACAAGCCCAAAATTGATGGCAAAGCACCAAATCTTCCTCCTATAAATTGGAGCATGCCCCGATGACATTTGGATCTTATATTTATGTGTTGGAACTCCATTTAGACCCATTTGAAAGTCATAAGGATGCCCGTCTTCAATGGCATAAGATAGCCCTCTTGGATCCGTATCATTCCCTCCATCTTTAAAAAAGATTCGTCCTCGAATCTTTGTCTTGCAATAGTTGGGGATTGGAACGCGAGGAATACATTCATCTTCATAAATGATCTTCGGCACTGGTGGAAATAGCATGAATACTTCTTCATTGAAGAACTCATCATGATCCTGTAAGCTATAAACAAAAGGAATAGTGCAAAGCATGGTTAGTATTTGATATAGCGGTTTGATCTTGACTTTCTCCACTTCCCATGTGCAACTCATTCTCCTTAATCAATAGAGAATCAACTGTAACTCGTGAATCTTCCATCTCAACTAAGCAAACTTCTTCACCTGCACTCAAACAATCAATAATTTCTTCACTTTCAATTATTTCTCCGTCATGCACAACATCATTATTCTCTTCTACCTCTAAAACAACCTCATTTAACAAGTTCTCCATATCTCCGACTTCACCCAAAATCTCTTTTTCCTCGTCAACCTCATCAACAACCTCCTCTTTATGGTCTTGAGTAACTTCACTATCAAAGCCTATATCTATATAGCCCTTTTCAGGTTCACAAATTATTTTTTCTAGGATAACTTCCTCCTTTCTCTTCGCTTTGCTCTCCTCCGTCCTAATGAGTGGTTCGAAATATGGTCTGACCAACCATTCTAGATTATTAAGGTCTTGCCTTATCAACTTTATATCTTTCTTAAATATTTGCATTCCTTCCATCTTGATTTAAATGTCGCTTGGGCTTGTAATAAGACTTCCTCACATTCACTCGTGTTTCACTCAAAATTTGGCTTTTTGCCTCTTAATGTCCTCTCACTCTCTTGCCTTTTTCTTCTCAAGCTTGCAACTTCAAAATTGCACTTTCTTCTGGCTCTGATACCAAATGAAGCGGAACCGTAAGGTTAAAGAACCCGAAACCCCTTGAACATACGCTTTGATTTCAAAAGACAAAGAAGACAAACACCCTCCCTATTGAACCACCAAACAACACGTGAATGGAAACACAAATAATCGGGATAAGAAGAATTAAGAAAACGCCACAATCAAATGATCGATAAGTAATCCTAATTCTTCATGCAATAGAAAAGAAAGCAAGCAATCTCACAATCTCTCAAAAGTTTATTATTTGATTTAATAATCTCCTTTTTACAAGTTATAATAACCTATTTATAGCCTCCAAACCCTAAGGGAATGGGTATACATAAGTCCAATAGGTTTAAAACACTAAATTCAACCTAAAATAAGCTAAAACAACTACTTAAAATCCTGCAAAGGTAAAGTGACGAATTCGAAGCCCAAAATAAAAGACTAACCAAAATAAATGACCAACTAATAACCCAAATAACTAAATAATCCCTTTAAAAGGAAGCCCACGCGCCTAAGCCCACGTTTACAACTTAAATGAGCCATGTGACTTTTAAATGAGGCACATGACTTGTACAATTAAAGCCCAAAGTTGTACAAGCCCAAAATTGATGGCAAAGCACCAAATCTTCCTCCTATAAATTGGAGCATGCCCCGATGACATTTGAATCTTATATTTATGTGTTGGAACTCCATTTAGACCCATTTGAAAGTCATAAGGATGCCCGTCTTCAATGGCATAAGATAGCCCTCTTGGATCCGTATCATTCCCTCCATCTTTAAAAAAGATTCGTCCTCGAATCTTTGTCTTGCACTAGTTGGGGATTGGAACTCGAGGAATACATTCATCTTCATAAATGATCTTCGGCACTGGTGGAAATAGCATGAATGCTTCTTCATTGAAGAACTCATCATGATCCTGTAAGCTATAAACAAAAGGAATAGTGCAAAGCATGGTTAGTATTTGATATAGCGGTTTGATCTTGACTTTCTCCACTTCCCATGTGCAACTCATTCTCCTTAATCAATAGAGAATCAACTGTAACTCGTGAATCTTCCATCTCAACCAAGCAAACTTCTTCACCTGCACTCAAACAATCAACAATTTCTTCACTTTCAATTATTTCTCCGTCATGCACAACATCATTATTCTCTTCTACCTCTAAAACAACCTCATTTAACAAGTTCTCCATATCTCCGACTTCACCCAAAATCTCTTTTTCCTCATCAACCTCATCAACAACCTCCTCTTTATGGTCTTGAGTAACTTCACTATCAAAGCCTATATCTATATGGCCCTTTTCAGGTTCACAAATTATTTTTTCTAGGATAACTTTCTCCTCCTTTCTCTTCGCTTTGCTCTCCTCCGTCCTAATGAGTGGTTCGAAATATGGTCTGACCAACCATTCTAGATTATTAAGGTCTTGCCTTATCAATTTTATATCTTTCTTAAATATTTGCATTCCTTCCATCTTGATTTAAATGTCGCTTGGGCTTGTAATAAGACTTCCTCACATTCACTCGTGTTTCACTCAAAATTTGGCTTTTTGCCTCTTAATGTCCTCTCACTCTCTTGCCTTTTTCTTCTCAACCTTGCAACTTCAAAATTGCACTTTCTTCTGGCTCTGATACCAAATGAAGCGGAACCGTAAGGTTAAAGAACCCGAAACCCCTTGAACATACGCTTTGATTTCAAAAGACAAAGAAGACAAACACCCTCCCTATTGAACAACCAAACAACACGTGAATGGAAACGCAGATAATCGGGATAAGAAGAATTAAGAAAATGCCACAATCAAATGATCGATAAGTAATCCTAATTCTTCATGCAATAGAAAAGAAAGCAAGCAATCTCACAATCTCTCAAAAGTTTATTATTTGATTTAATAATCTCCTTTTTACAAGTTATAATAACCTATTTATAGCCTCCAAACCCTAAGGGAATGGGTATACATAAGTCCAATAGGTTTAAAACACTAAATTCAACCTAAAATAAGCTAAAACAACTACTTAAAATCCTGCAAAGGTAAAGTGACGAATTCGAAGCCCAAAATAAAAGACTAACCAAAATAAATGACCAACTAATAACCCATATAACTAAATAATCCCTTTAAAAGGAAGCCCACGTTTACAACTTAAATGAGCCATGTGACTTTTAAATGAGGCACATGACTTGTACAATTAAAGCCCAAAGTTGTACAAGCCTAAAATTGATGGCAAAGCACCAAATCTTCCTCCTATAAATTGGAGCAGGCCCCGATGACATTTGGATCTTATATTTATGTGTTGGAACTCCATTTAGACCCATTTGAAAGTCATAAGAATGCCCGTCTTCAATGGCATAAGATAGCCGTCTTGGATCCGTATCATTCCCTCCATCTTTAAAAAAGATTCGTCCTCGAATCTTTGTCTTGCAATAGTTGGGGATTGGAACTCGAGGAATACATTCATCTTCGTAAATGATCTTCGGCACCGATGGAAATAGCATGAATGCTTCTTCATTGAAGAACTCATCATGATCCTGTAAGCTATAAACAAAAGGAAAAGTGCAAAGCATGGTTAGTATTTGATATAGCGGTTTGATCTTGACTTTCTCCACTTCCCATGTGCAACTCATTCTCCTTAATCAATAGAGAATCAACTGTAACTCGTGAATCTTCCATCTCAACCAAGCAAACTTCTTCACCTGCACTCAAACAATCAACAATTTCTTCACTTTCAATTATTTCTCCGTCATGCACAACATCATTATTCTCTTCTACCTCTAAAACAACCTCATTTAACAAGTTCTCCATATCTCCGACTTCACCCAAAATCTCTTTTTCCTCATCAACCTCATCAACAACCTCCTCTTTATGGTCTTGAGTAACTTCACTATCAAAGCCTATATCTATATGGCCTTTTTCAGGTTCACAAATTATTTTTTCTAGGATAACTTTCTCCTCCTTTCTCTTCGCTTTGCTCTCCTCCGTCCTAATGAGTGGTTCGAAATATGGTCTGACCAACCATTCTAGATTATTAAGGTCTTGCCTTATCAACTTTATATCTTTCTTAAATATTTGCATTCCTTCCATCTTGATTTAAATGTCGCTTGGGCTTGTAATAAGACTTCCTCACATTCACTCGTGTTTCACTCAAAATTTGACTTTTTGCCTCTTAATGTCCTCTCACTCTCTTGCCTTTTTCTTCTCAAGCTTGCAACTTCAAAATTGCACTTTCTTCTGGCTCTGATACCAAATAAAGTGGAACCACAAGGTTAAAGAACCCGAAACCCCTTGAACATACGCTTTGATTTCAAAAGACAAAGAAGACAAACACCCTCCCTATTGAACCACCAAACAACACGTGAATGGAAACGCAAATAATCGGGATAAGAAGAATTAAGAAAACGCCACAATCAAATGATCGATAAGTAATCCTAATTCTTGATGCAATAGAAAAGAAAGCAATCAATCTCACAATCTCTCAAAAGTTTATTATTTGATTTAATAATCTCCTTTTTACAAGTTATAATAACCTATTTATAGCCTCCAAACCCTAAGGGAATGTTTATACATAAGTCCAATAGGTTTAAAACACTAAATTCAACCTAAAATAAGCTAAAACAACTACTTAAAATCCTGCAAAGGTAAAGTGACGAATTCGAAGCCCAAAATAAAAGACTAACCAAAATAAATGACCAACTAATAACCCAAATAACTAAATAATCCCTTTAAAAGGAAGCCCACGCGCCTAAGCCCACGTTTACAACTTAAATCAGCCATGTGACTTTTAAATGAGGCACACGACTTGTACAATTAAAGCCCAAAGTTGTACAAGCCCAAAATTGATGACAAAGCACCAAATCTTCCTCCTATAAATTGGAGCATGCCCCGATGACATTTGGATCTTATATTTATGTGTTGGAACTCCATTTAGACCCATTTGAAAGTCATAAGGATGCCCGTCTTCAATGGCATAAGATAGCCCTCTTGGATCCGTATCATTCCCTCCATCTTTAAAAAAGATTCGTCCTCGAATCTTTGTCTTGCAATAGTTGGGGATTGGAACTCGAGGAACACATTCATCTTCATAAATGATCTTCGGCACGGGTGGAAATAGCATGAATGCTTCTTCATTGAAGAACTCATCATGATCCTGTAAGCTATAAACAAAAGGAATAGTGCAAAGCATGGTTAGTATTTGATATAGCGGTTTGATCTTGACTTTCTCCACTTCCCATGTGCAACTCATTCTCCTTAATCAATAGAGAATCAACTGTAACTCGTGAATCTTCCATCTCAACCAAGCAAACTTCTTCACCTGCACTCAAACCATCAACAATTTCTTCACTTTAAATTATTTCTCCGTCATGCACAACATCATTATTCTCTTCTACCTCTAAAACAACCTCATTTAACAAGTTCTCCATATCTCCGACTTCACCCAAAATCTCTTTTTCCTCGTCAACCTCATCAACAACCTCCTCTTTATGGTCTTGAGTAACTTCACTATCAAAGCCTATATCTATATGGCCTTTTTCAGGTTCACAAATTATTTTTTCTAGGATAACTTTCTCCTCCTTTCTCTTCGCTTTGCTCTCCTCCGTCCTAATGAGTGGTTCGAAATATGGTCTGACCAACCATTCTAGATTATTAAGGTCTTGCCTTATCAACTTTATATCTTTCTTAAATATTTGCATTCCTTCCATCTTGATTTAAATGTCGCTTGGGCTTGTAATAAGACTTCCTCACATTCACTCGTGTTTCACTCAAAATTTGGCTTTTTGCCTCTTAATGTCCTCTCACTCTCTTGCCTTTTTCTTCTCAAGCTTGCAACTTCAAAATTGCACTTTCTTCTGGCTCTGATACCAAATGAAGCGGAACCGCAAGGTTAAAGAACCCGAAACCCCTTGAACATACGCTTTGATTTCAAAAGACAAAGAAGACAAACACCCTCCCTATTGAACCACCAAACAACACGTGAATGGAAATGCAAATAATCGGGATAAGAAGAATTAAGAAAATGCCACAATCAAATGATCGATAAGTAATCCTAATTCTTGATGCAATAGAAAAGAAAGCAAGCAATCTCACAATCTCTCAAAAGTTTATTATTTGATTTAATAATCTCCTTTTTACAAGTTATAATAACCTATTTATAGCCTCCAAACCCTAAGGGAATGGGTATACATAAGTCCAATAGGTTTAAAACACTAAATTCAACCTAAAATAAGCTAAAACAACTACATAAAATCCTGCAAAGGTAAAGTGACGAATTCGAAGCCCAAAATAAAAGACTAACCAAAATAAATGACCAACTAATAACCCAAATAACTAAATAATCCCTTTAAAAGGAAGCCCACGCGCCTAAGCCCACGTTTACAACTTAAATGAGCCATGTGACTTTTAAATGAGGCACATGACTTGTACAATTAAAGCCCAAAGTTGTACAAGCCCAAAATTGATGGCAAAGCACCAAATCTTCCTCCTATAAATTGGAGCATGCCCCGATGACATTTGGATCTTATATTTATGTGTTGGAACTCCATTTAGACCCATTTGAAAGTCATAAGGATGCCCGTCTTCAATGGCATAAGATAGCCCTCTTGGATCCGTATCATTCCCTCCATCTTTAAAAAAGATTCGTCCTCGAATCTTTGTCTTGCAATAGTTGGGGATTGGAACTCGAGGAATACATTCATCTTCGTAAATGATCTTCGGCACCGATGGAAATAGCATGAATGCTTCTTCATTGAATAACTCATCATGATCCTGTAAGCTATAAACAAAAGGAATAGTGCAAAGCATGGTTAGTATTTGATATAGCGGTTTCATCTTGACTTTCTCCACTTCCCATGTGCAACTCATTCTCCTTAATCAATAGAGAATCAACTGTAACTCGTGAATCTTCCATCTCAACCAAGCAAACTTCTTCACCTGCACTCAAACAATCAACAATTTCTTCACTTTCAATTATTTCTCCGTCATGCACAACATCATTATTCTCTTCTACCTCTAAAACAACCTCATTTAACAAGTTCTCCATATCTCCGACTTCACCCAAAATCTCTTTTTCCTCGTCAACCTCATCAACAACCTCCTCTTTATGGACTTGAGTAACTTCACTATCAAAGACTATATCTATATGGGCCTTTTCAGGTTCACAAATTATTTTTTCTAGGATAACTTTCTCCTCCTTTCTCTTCGCTTTGCTCTCCTCCGTCCTAATGAGTGGTTTGAAATATGGCCTGACCAACCATTCTAGATTATTAAGGTCTTGCCTTATCAACTTTATATCTTTCTTAAATATTTGCATTCCTTCCATCTTGATTTAAATGTCGCTTGGGCTTGTAATAAGACTTCCTCACATTCACTCGTGTTTCACTCAAAATTTGGCTTTTTGCCTCTTAATGTCCTCTCACTCTCTTGCCTTTTTCTTCTCAAGCTTGCAACTTCAAAATTGCACTTTCTTCTGGCTCTGATACCAAATGAAGCGGAACCGCAAGGTTAAAGAACCCGAAACCCCTTGAACATACGCTTTGATTTCAAAAGACAAAGAAGACAAACACCCTCCCTATTGAACCACCAAACAACACGTGAATGGAAACGCAAATAATCGGGATAAGAAGAATTAAGAAAACGCAACAATCAAATGATCAATAAGTAATCCTAATTCTTGATGCAATAGAAAAGAAAGCAAGTAATCTCACAATCTCTCAAAAGTTTATTATTTGATTTAATAATCTCCTTTTTACAAGTTATAATAACCTATTTATAGCCTCCAAACCCTAAGGGAATGGGTATACATAAGTCCAATAGGTTTAAAACACTAAATTCAACCTAAAATAAGCTAAAACAACTACTTAAAATCCTGCAAAGGTAAAGTGACGAATTCGAAGCCCAAAATAAAAGACTAACCAAAATAAATGACCAACTAATAACCCAAATAACTAAATAATCCCTTTAAAAGGAAGCCCACGCGCCTAAGCCCACGTTTAAAACTTAAATGAGCCATGTGACTTTTAAATGAGGCACATGGCTTGTACAATTAAAGCCCAAAGTTGTACAAGCCCAAAATTGATGGCAAAGCACCAAATCTTCCTCCTATAAATTGGATCATGCCCCGATGACATTTGGATCTTATATTTATGTGTTGGAACTCCATTTAGACCCATTTGAAAGTCATAAGGATGCCCGTCTTCAATGGCATAAGATAGCCCTCTTGGATCCGTATCATTCCCTCCATCTTTAAAAAAGATTCGTCCTCGAATCTTTGTCTTGCAATAGTTGGGAATTGGAACTCGAGGAATACATTCATCTTCATAAATGATCTTCGGCACTGGTGGAAATAACATGAATGCTTCTTCATTGAAGAACTCATCATGATCCTGTAAGCTATAAACAAAAGGAATAGTGCAAAGCATGGTTAGTATTTGATATAGCGGTTTGATCTTGACTTTCTCCACTTCCCATGTGCAACTCATTCTCCTTAATCAATAGAGAATCAACTGTAACTCGTGAATCTTCCATCTCAACTAAGCAAACTTCTTCACCTGCACTCAAACAATCAACAATTTCTTCAATTATTTCTCCGTCATGCACAACATCATTATTCTCTTCTACCTCTAAAACAACCTAATTTAACAAGTTCTCCATATCTCCGACTTCTCCCAAAATCTCTTTTTCCTCATCAACCTCATCAACAACCTCCTCTTTATGGTCTTGAGTAACTTCACTATCAAAGCCTATGTCTATATGGCCCTTTTCAGGTTCACAAATTATTTTTTCTAGGATAACTTTCTCCTCCTTTCTCTTCACATTGCTCTCCTCCGTCCTAATGAGTGGTTCGAAATATGGCCTGACCAACCATTCTAGATTATTAAGGTCTTGCCTTATCAACTTTATATCTTTCTTAAATATTTGCATTCCTTCCATCTTGATTTAAATGTCGCTTGGGCTTGTAATAAGACTTCCTCACATTCACTCGTGTTTCACTCAAAATTTGGCTTTTTGCCTCTTAATGTCCTCTCACTCTCTTGCCTTTTTCTTCTCAAGCTTGCAACTTCAAAATTGCACTTTCTTCTGGCTCTGATACCAAATGAAGCGGAACCGCAAGGTTAAAGAACCCGAAACCCCTTGAACATACGCTTTGATTTCAAAAGACAAAGAAGACAAACACCCTCCCTATTGAACCACCAAACAACACGTGAATGGAAACGCAAATAATCGGGATAAGAAGAATTAAGAAAATGCCACAATCAAATGATCGATAAGTAATCCTAATTCTTCATGCAATATAAAAGAAAGCAAGCAATCTCACAATCTCTCAAAAGTTTTTTATTTGATTTAATAATCTCCTTTTTACAAGTTATAATAACCTATTTATAGCCTCCAAACCCTAAGGGAATGGGTATACATAAGTGCAGTAGGTTTAAAACACTAAATTCAACCTAAAATAAGCTAAAACAACTACTTAAAATCCTGCAAAGGTAAAGTGACGAATTCGAAGCCCAAAATAAAAGACTAACCAAGATAAATGACCAACTAATAACCCAAATAACTAAATAATCCCTTTAAAAAGGAGCCCACGCGCCTAAGCCCACGTTTACAACTTAAATGAGCCATGTGAATTTTAAATGAGGCACATGGCTTGTACAATTAAAGCCCAAAGTTGTACAAGCCCAAAATTGATGGCAAAGCACCAAATCTTCCTCCTATAAATTGGAGCATGCCCCGATGACATTTGGATCTTATATTTATGTGTTGGAACTCCATTTAGACCCATTTGAAAGTCATAAGGATGCTCGTCTTCAATAGCATAAGATAGCCCTCTTGGATCCGTATCATTCCCTCCATCTTTAAAAAAGATTCGTCCTCGAATCTTTGTCTTGCAATAGTTGGGGATTGGAACTCGAGGAATACATTCATCTTCATAAATGATCTTCGGCACTGGTGGAAATAGCATGAATGCTTCTTCATTGAAGAACTCATCATGATCCTGTAAGCTATAAACAAAAGGAATAGTGCAAAGCATGGTTAGTATTTGATATAGCGGTTTGATCTTGACTTTCTCCACTTCCCATGTGCAACTCATTCTCCTTAATCAATAGAGAATCAACTGTAACTCGTGAATCTTCCATCTCAACTAAGCAAACTTCTTCACCTGCACTCAAACAATCAACAATTTCTTCACTTTCAATTATTTCTCCGTCATGCACAACATCATTATTCTCTTCTACCTCTAAAACAACCTCATTTAACAAGTTCTCCATATCTCCGACTTCACCCAAAATCTCTTTTTCCTCATCAACCTCATAAACAACCTCCTCTTTATGGTCTTGAGTAACTTCACTATCAAAGCCTATATCTATATGGCCCTTTTCAGGTTCACAAATTATTTTTTCTAGGATAACTTTCTCCTCCTTTCTCTTCGCTTTGCTCTCCTCCGTCCTAATGAGTGGTTCGAAATATGGCCTGACCAACCATTCTAGATTATTAAGGTCTTGCCTTATCAACTTTATATCTTTCTTAAATATTTGCATTCCTTCCATCTTGATTTAAATGTCGCTTGGGCTTGTAATAAGACTTCCTCACATTCACTCGTGTTTCACTCAAAATTTGGCTTTTTGCCTCTTAATGTCCTCTCACTCTCTTGCCTTTTTCTTCTCAAGCTTGCAACTTCAAAATTGCACTTTCTTCTGGCTCTGATACCAAATGAAGCGGAACCGCAAGGTTAAAGAACCCGAAACCCCTTGAACATACGCTTTGATTTCAAAAGACAAAGAAGACAAACACCCTCCCTATTGAACCACCAAACAACACGTGAATGGAAACGCAAATAATCGGGATAAGAAGAATTAAGAAAACGCCACAATCAAATGATCGATAAGTAATCCTAATTCTTGATGCAATAGAAAAGAAAGCAAGCAATCTCACAATCTCTCAAAAGTTTATTATTTGATTTAATAATCTCCTTTTTACAAGTTATAATAACCTATTTATAGCCTCCAAACCCTAAGGGAATGGGTATACATAAGTCCAATAGGCTTAAAACACTAAATTCAACCTAAAATAAGCTAAAACAACTACTTAAAATCCTGCAAAGGTAAAGTGACGAATTCGAAGCCCAAAATAAAAGACTAACCAAAATAAATGACCAACTAATAACCCAAATAACTAAATAATCCCTTTAAAAGGAAGCCCACGCGCCTAAGCCCACGTTTACAACTTAAATGAGCCATGTGACTTTTAAATGAGGCACATGGCTTGTACAATTAAAGCCCAAAGTTGTACAAGCCCAAAATTGATGGCAAAGCACCAAATCTTCCTCCTATAAATTGGAGCATGCCCCGATGACATTTGGATCTTATATTTATGTGTTGGAACTCCATTTAGACCCATTTGAAAGTCATAAGGATGCCCGTCTTCAATGGCATAAGATAGCCCTCTTGGATCCGTATCATTCCCTCCATCTTTAAAAAAGATTCGTCCTCGAATCTTTGTCTTGCAATAGTTGGGAATTGGAACTCGAGGAATACATTCATCTTCATAAATGATCTTCGGCACTGGTGGAAATAGCATGAATGCTTCTTCATTGAAGAACTCATCATGATCCTGTAAGCTATAAACAAAAGGAATAGTGCAAAGCATGGTTAGTATTTGATATAGCGGTTTGATCTTGACTTTCTCCACTTCCCATGTGCAACTCATTCTCCTTAATCAATAGAGAATCAACTGTAACTCGTGAATCTTCCATCTCAACTAAGCAAACTTCTTCACCTGCACTCAAACAATCAACAATTTCTTCACTTTCAATTATTTCTCCGTCATGCACAACATCATTATTCTCTTCTACCTCTAAAACAACCTCATTTAACAAGTTCTCCATATCTCCGACTTCACCCAAAATCTCTTTTTCCTCATCAACCTCATAAACAACCTCCTCTTTATGGTCTTGAGTAACTTCACTATCAAAGCCTATATCTATATGGCCCTTTTCAGGTTTACAAATTATTTTTTCTAGGATAACTTTCTCCTCCTTTCTCTTCGCTTTGCTCTCCTCCGTCCTAATGAGTGGTTCGAAATATGGCCTGACCAACCATTCTAGATTATTAAGGTCTTGCCTTATCAACTTTATATCTTTCTTAAATATTTGCATTCCTTCCATCTTGATTTAAATGTCCCTTGGGCTTGTAATAAGACTTCCTCACATTCACTCGTGTTTCACTCAAAATTTGGCTTTTTGCCTCTTAATGTCCTCTCACTCTCTTGCCTTTTTCTTCTCAAGCTTGCAACTTCAAAATTGCACTTTCTTCTGGCTCTGATACCAAATGAAGCGGAACCGCAAGGTTAAAGAACCCGAAACCCCTTGAACATACGCTTTGATTTCAAAAGACAAAGAAGACAAACACCCTCCCTATTGAACCACCAAACAACACGTGAATGGAAACGCAAATAATCGGGATAAGAAGAATTAAGAAAATGCCATAATCAAATGATCGATAAGTAATCCTAATTCTTCATGCAATAGAAAAGAAAGCAAGCAATCTCACAATCTCTCAAAAGTTTATTATTTGATTTAATAATCTCCTTTTTACAAGTTATAATAACCTATTTATAGCCTCCAAACCCTAAGGGAATGGGTATACATATGTCCAATAGGCTTAAAACACTAAATTCAATCTGAAATAAGCTAAAACAACTACTTAAAATCCTGCAAAGGTAAAGTGACGAATTCGAAGCCCAAAATAAAAGACTAACCAAAATAAATGACCAACTAATAACCCAAATAACTAAATAATCCCTTTAAAAGGAAGCCCACGTGCCTAAGCCCACGTTTACAACTTAAATGAGCCATGTGACTTTTAAATGAGGCACATGGCTTGTACAATTAAAGCCCAAAGTTGTACAAGCCCAAAATTGATGGCAAAGCACCAAATCTTCCTCCTATAAATTGGAGCATGCCCCGATGACATTTGGATCTTATATTTATGTGTTGGAACTCCATTTAGACCCATTTGAAAGTCATAAGGATGCCCGTCTTCAATGGCATAAGATAGCCCTCTTGGATCCGTATCATTCCCTCCATCTTTAAAAAAGATTCGTCCTCGAATCTTTGTCTTGCAATAGTTGGGAATTGGAACTCGAGGAATACATTCATCTTCATAAATGATCTTCGGCACTGGTGGAAATAGCATGAATGCTTCTTCATTGAAGAACTCATCATGATCCTGTAAGCTATAAACAAAAGGAATAGTGCAAAGCATGGTTAGTATTTGATATAGCGGTTTGATCTTGACTTTCTCCACTTCCCATGTGCAACTCATTCTCCTTAATCAATAGAGAATCAACTGTAACTCGTGAATCTTCCATCTCAACTAAGCAAACTTCTTCACCTGCACTCAAACAATCAACAATTTCTTCACTTTCAATTATTTCTCCGTCATGCACAACATCATTATTCTCTTCTACCTCTAAAACAACCTCATTTAACAAGTTCTCCATATCTCCGACTTCACCCAAAATCTCTTTTTCCTCATCAACCTCATAAACAACCTCCTCTTTATGGTCTTGAGTAACTTCACTATCAAAGCCTATATCTATATGGCCCTTTTCAGGTTCACAAATTATTTTTTCTAGGATAACTTTCTCCTCCTTTCTCTTCGCTTTGCTCTCCTCCGTCCTAATGAGAGGTTCGAAATATGGCCTGACCAACCATTCTAGATTATTAAGGTCTTGGCTTATCAACTTTATATCTTTCTTAAATATTTGCATTCCTTCCATCTTGATTTAAATGTCGCTTGGGCTTGTAATAAGACTTCCTCACATTCACTCGTGTTTCACTCAAAATTTGGCTTTTTGCCTCTTAATGTCCTCTCACTCTCTTGCCTTTTTCTTCTCAAGCTTGCAACTTTAAAATTGCACTTTCTTCTGGCTCTGATACCAAATGAAGCGAAACCGCAAGGTTAAAGAACCCGAAACCCCTTGAACATACGCTTTGATTTCAAAAGACAAAGAAGACAAACACCCTCCCTATTGAACCACCAAACAACACGTGAATGGAAACGCAAATAATCGGGATAAGAAGAATTAAGAAAATGCCATAATCAAATGATCGATAAGTAATCCTAATTCTTCATGCAATAGAAAAGAAAGCAAGCAATCTCACAATCTCTCAAAAGTTTATTATTTGATTTAATAATCTCCTTTTTACAAGTTATAATAACCTATTTATAGCCTCCAAACCCTAAGGGAATGGGTATACATAAGTCCAATAGGCTTAAAACACTAAATTCAATCTGAAATAAGCTAAAACAACTACTTAAAATCCTGCAAAGGTAAAGTGACGAATTCGAAGCCCAAAATAAAAGACTAACCAAGATAAATGACCAACTAATAACCCAAATAACTAAATAATCCCTTTAAAAGGAAGCCCACGCGCCTAAGCCCACGTTTACAACTTAAATGAGCCATGTGACTTTTAAATGAGGCACATGGTTTGTACAATTAAAGCCCAAAGTTGTACAAGCCCAAAATTGATGGCAAAGCACCAAATCTTCCTCCTATAAATTGGAGCATGCCCCGATGACATTTGGATCTTATATTTATGTGTTGGAACTCCATTTAGACCCATTTGAAAGTCATAAGGATGCCCGTCTTCAATGGCATAAGATAGCCCTCTTGGATCCGTATCATTCCCTCCATCTTTAAAAAAGATTCGTCCTCGAATCTTTGTCTTGCAATAGTTGGGGATTGGAACTCGAGGAATACATTTATCTTCATAAATGATCTTCGGCACTGGTGGAAATAGCATGAATGCTTCTTCATTGAAGAACTCATCATGATCCTGTAAGCTATAAACAAAAGGAATAGTGCAAAGCATGGTTAGTATTTGATATAGCGGTTTGATCTTGACTTTCTCCACTTCCCATGTGCAACTCATTCTCCTTAATCAATAGAGAATCAACTGTAACTCGTGAATCTTCCATCTCAACTAAGCAAACTTCTTCACCTGCACTCAAACAATCAACAATTTCTTCACTTTCAATTATTTCTCCGTCATGCACAACATCATTATTCTCTTCTACCTCTAAAACAACCTCATTTAACAAGTTCTCCATATCTCCGACTTCACCCAAAATCTCTTTTTCCTCGTCAACCTCATCAACAACCTCCTCTTTATGGTCTTGAGTAACTTCACTATCAAAGCCTATATCTATATGGCCCTTTTCAGGTTCACAAATTATTTTTTCTAGGATAACTTTCTCCTCCTTTCTCTTCGCTTTGCTCTCCTCCGTCCTAATGAGTGGTTCGAAATATGGCCTGACCAACCATTCTAGATTATTAAGGTCTTGCCTTATCAACTTTATATCTTTCTTAAATATTTGCATTCCTTCCATCTTGATTTAAATGTCGCTTGGGCTTGTAATAAGACTTCCTCACATTCACTCGTGTTTCACTCAAAATTTGGCTTTTTGCCTCTTAATGTCCTCTCACTCTCTTGCCTTTTTCTTCTCAAGCTTGCAACTTCAAAATTGCACTTTCTTCTGGCTCTGATACCAAATGAAGCGGAACCGCAAGGTTAAAGAACCCGAAACCCCTTGAACATACGCTTTGATTTCAAAAGACAAAGATGACAAACACCCTCCCTATTGAACCACCAAACAACACGTGATGGAAACGCAAATAATCGGGATAAGAAGAATTAAGAAAACGCCACAATCAAATGATCGATAAGTAATCCTAATTCTTGATGCAATAGAAAAGAAAGCAAGCAATCTCACAATCTCTCAAAAGTTTATTATTTGATTTAATAATCTCCTTTTTACAAGTTATAATAACCTATTTATAGCCTCCAAACCCTAAGGGAATGGGTATACATAAGTCCAATAGGCTTAAAACACTAAATTCAACCTAAAATAAGCTAAAACAACTACTTAAAATCCTGCAAAGGTAAAGTGACGAATTCGAAGCCCAAAATAAAAGACTAACCAAAATAAATGACCAACTAATAACCCAAATAACTAAATAATCCCTTTAAACGGAAGCCCACGCGCCTAAGCCCACGTTTACAACTTAAATGAGCCATGTGACTTTTAAATGAGGTACATGGCTTGTACAATTAAAGCCCAAAGTTGTACAAGCCCAAAATTGATGGCAAAGCACCAAATCTTTCTCCTATAAATTGGAGCATGCCCCAATGACATTTGGATCTTATATTTATGTGTTGGAACTCCATTTAGACCCATTTGAAAGTCATAAGGATGCCCGTCTTCAATGGCATAAGATAGCCCTCTTGGATCCGTATCATTCCCTCCATCTTTAAAAAAGATTCGTCCTCGAATCTTTGTCTTGCAATAGTTGGGAATTGGAACTCGAGGAATACATTCATCTTCATAAATGATCTTCGGCACTGGTGGAAATAGCATGAATGCTTCTTCATTGAAGAACTCATCATGATCCTGTAAGCTATAAACAAAAGGAATAGTGCAAAGCATGGTTAGTATTTGATATAGCGGTTTGATCTTGACTTTCTCCACTTCCCATGTGCAACTCATTCTCCTTAATCAATAGAGAATCAACTGTAACTCGTGAATCTTCCATCTCAACTAAGCAAACTTCTTCACCTGCACTCAAACAATCAACAATTTCTTCACTTTCAATTATTTCTCTGTCATGCACAACATCATTATTCTCTTCTACCTCTAAAACAACCTCATTTAACAAGTTCTCCATATCTCCGACTTCACCCAAAATCTTTTTTTCCTCGTCAACCTCATCAACAACCTCCTCTTTATGGTCTTGAGTAACTTCACTATCAAAGCCTATATCTATATGGCCCTTTTCAGGTTCACAAATTATTTTTTCTAGGATAACTTTCTCCTCCTTTCTCTTCGCTTTGCTCTCCTCCGTCCTAATGAGTGGTTCGAAATATGGCCTGACCAACCATTCTAGATTATTAAGGTCTTGCCTTATCAACTTTATATCTTTCTTAAATATTTGCATTCCTTCCATCTTGATTTAAATGTCGCTTGGGCTTGTAATAAGACTTCCTCACATTCACTCGTGTTTCACTCAAAATTTGGCTTTTTGCCTCTTAAAGTCCTCTCACTCTCTTGCCTTCTTCTTGTCAAGCTTGCAACTTCAAAATTGCACTTTCTTCTGGCTCTGATACCAAATGAAGCGGAACCGCAAGGTTAAAGAACCCGAAACCCCTTGAACATACGCTTTGATTTCAAAAGACAAAGAAGACAAACACCCTCCCTATTGAACCACCAAACAACACGTGAATGGAAACGCAAAAAATCGGGATAAGAAGAATTAAGAAAATGCCACAATCAAATGATCGATAAGTAGTCCTAATTCTTGATGCAATAGAAAAGAAAGCAAGCAATCTCACAATCTCTCAAAAGTTTATTATTTGATTTAATAATCTCCTTTTTACAAGTTATAATAACCTATTTATAGCCTCCCAAACCCTAAGGGAATGGGTATACATAAGTCCAATAGGCTTAAAACACTAAATTCAACCTAAAATAAGCTAAAACAACTACTTAAAATCCTGCAAAGGTAAAGTGACGAATTCGAAGCCCAAAATAAAAGACTAACCAAAATAAATGACCAACTAATAACCCAAATAACTAAATAATCCCTTTAAAAGGAAGACCACGCGCCTAAGCCCACGTTTACAACTTAAATGAGCCATGTGACTTTTAAATGAGGCACATGGCTTGTACAATTAAAGCCCAAAGTTGTACAAGCCCAAAATTGATGGCAAAGCACCAAATCTTCCTCCTATAAATTGGAGCATGCCCCGATGACATTTGGATCTTATATTTATGTGTTGGAACTCCATTTAGACCCATTTGAAAGTCATAAGGATGCCCGTCTTCAATGGCATAAGATAGCCCTCTTGGATCCGTATCATTCCCTCCATCTTTAAAAAAGATTCGTCCTCGAATCTTTGTCTTGCAATAGTTGGGGATTGGAACTCGAGGAATACATTTATCTTCATAAATGATCTTCGGCACTGGTGGAAATAGCATGAATGCTTCTTCATTGAAGAACTCATCATGATCCTGTAAGCTATAAACAAAAGGAATAGTGCAAAGCATGGTTAGTATTTGATATAGCGGTTTGATCTTGACTTTCTCCACTTCCCATGTGCAACTCATTCTCCTTAATCAATAGAGAATCAACTGTAACTCGTGAATCTTCCATCTCAACTAAGCAAACTTCTTCACCTGCACTCAAACAATCAACAATTTCTTCACTTTCAATTATTTCTCCGTCATGCACAACATCATTATTCTCTTCTACCTCTAAAACAACCTCATTTAACAAGTTCTCCATATCTCCGACTTCACCCAAAATCTCTTTTTCCTCGTCAACCTCATCAACAACCTCCTCTTTATGGTCTTGAGTAACTTCACTATCAAAGCCTATATCTATATGGCCCTTTTCAGGTTCACAAATTATTTTTTCTAGGATAACTTTCTCCTCCTTTCTCTTCGCTTTGCTCTCCTCCGTCCTAATGAGTGGTTCGAAATATGGCCTGACCAACCATTCTAGATTATTAAGGTCTTGCCTTATCAACTTTATATCTTTCTTAAATATTTGCATTCCTTCCATCTTGATTTAAATGTCGCTTGGGCTTGTAATAAGACTTCCTCACATTCACTCGTGTTTCACTCAAAATTTGGCTTTTTGCCTCTTAATGTCCTCTCACTCTCTTGCCTTTTTCTTCTCAAGCTTGCAACTTCAAAATTGCACTTTCTTCTGGCTCTGATACCAAATGAAGCGGAACCGCAAGGTTAAAGAACCCGAAACCCCTTGAACATACGCTTTGATTTCAAAAGACAAAGATGACAAACACCCTCCCTATTGAACCACCAAACAACACGTGATGGAAACGCAAATAATCGGGATAAGAAGAATTAAGAAAACGCCACAATCAAATGATCGATAAGTAATCCTAATTCTTGATGCAATAGAAAAGAAAGCAAGCAATCTCACAATCTCTCAAAAGTTTATTATTTGATTTAATAATCTCCTTTTTACAAGTTATAATAACCTATTTATAGCCTCCAAACCCTAAGGGAATGGGTATACATAAGTCCAATAGGCTTAAAACACTAAATTCAACCTAAAATAAGCTAAAACAAACTACTTAAAATCCTGCAAAGGTAAAGTGACGAATTTGAAGCCCAAAATAAAAGACTAACCAAAATAAATGACCAACTAATAACCCAAATAACTAAATAATCCCTTTAAACGGAAGCCCACGCGCCTAAGCCCACGTTTACAACTTAAATGAGCCATGTGACTTTTAAATGAGGTACATGGCTTGTACAATTAAAGCCCAAAGTTGTACAAGCCCAAAATTGATGGCAAAGCACCAAATCTTTCTCCTATAAATTGGAGCATGCCCCAATGACATTTGGATCTTATATTTATGTGTTGGAACTCCATTTAGACCCATTTGAAAGTCATAAGGATGCCCGTCTTCAATGGCATAAGATAGCCCTCTTGGATCCGTATCATTCCCTCCATCTTTAAAAAAGATTCGTCCCTCGAATCTTTGTCTTGCAATAGTTGGGAATTGGAACTCGAGGAATACATTCATCTTCATAAACGATCTTCGGCACTGGTGGAAATAGCATGAATGCTTCTTCATTGAAGAACTCATCATGATCCTGTAAGCTATAAACAAAAGGAATAGTGCAAAGCATGGTTAGTATTTGATATAGCGGTTTGATCTTGACTTTCTCCACTTCCCATGTGCAACTCATTCTCCTTAATCAATAGAGAATCAACTGTAACTCGTGAATCTTCCATCTCAACTAAGCAAACTTCTTCACCTGCACTCAAACAATCAACAATTTCTTCACTTTCAATTATTTCTCTGTCATGCACAACATCATTATTCTCTTCTACCTCTAAAACAACCTCATTTAACAAGTTCTCCATATCTCCGACTTCACCCAAAATCTTTTTTTCCTCGTCAACCTCATCAACAACCTCCTCTTTATGGTCTTGAGTAACTTCACTATCAAAGCCTATATCTATATGGCCCTTTTCAGGTTCACAAATTATTTTTTCTAGGATAACTTTCTCCTCCTTTCTCTTCGCTTTGCTCTCCTCCGTCCTAATGAGTGGTTCGAAATATGGCCTGACCAACCATTCTAGATTATTAAGGTCTTGCCTTATCAACTTTATATCTTTCTTAAATATTTGCATTCCTTCCATCTTGATTTAAATGTCGCTTGGGCTTGTAATAAGACTTCCTCACATTCACTCGTGTTTCACTCAAAATTTGGCTTTTTGCCTCTTAAAGTCCTCTCACTCTCTTGCTTCTTCTTCTCAAGCTTGCAACTTCAAAATTGCACTTTCTTCTGGCTCTGATACCAAATGAAGCGGAACCGCAAGGTTAAAGAACCCGAAACCCCTTGAACATACGCTTTGATTTCAAAAGACAAAGAAGACAAACACCCTCCCTATTGAACCACCAAACAACACGTGAATGGAAACGCAAAAAATCGGGATAAGAAGAATTAAGAAAATGCCACAATCAAATGATCGATAAGTAGTCCTAATTCTTGATTGCAATAGAAAAGAAAGCAAGCAATCTCACAATCTCTCAAAAGTTTATTATTTGATTTAATAATCTCCTTTTTACAAGTTATAATAACCTATTTATAGCCTCCAAACCCTAAGGGAATGGGTATACATAAGTCCAATAGGCTTAAAACACTAAATTCAACCTAAAATAAGCTAAAACAACTACTTAAAATCCTGCAAAGGTAAAGTGACGAATTCGAAGCCCAAAATAAAAGACTAACCAAAATAAATGACCAACTAATAACCCAAATAACTAAATAATCCCTTTAAAAGGAAGACCACGCGCCTAAGCCCACGTTTACAACTTAAATGAGCCATGTGACTTTTAAATGAGGCACATGGCTTGTACAATTAAAGCCCAAAGTTGTACAAGCCCAAAATTGATGGCAAAGCACCAAATCTTCCTCCTATAAATTGGAGCATGCCCCGATGACATTTGGATCTTATATTTATGTGTTGGAACTCCATTTAGACCCATTTGAAAGTCATAAGGATGCCCGTCTTCAATGGCATAAGATAGCCCTCTTGGATCCGTATCATTCCCTCCATCTTTAAAAAAGATTCGTCCTCGAATCTTTGTCTTGCAATAGTTGGGAATTGGAACTCGAGGAATACATTCATCTTCATAAATGATCTTCGGCACTGGTGGAAATAGCATGAATGCTTCTTCATTGAAGAACTCATCATGATCCTGTAAGCTATAAACAAAAGGAATAGTGCAAAGCATGGTTAGTATTTGATATAGCGGTTTGATCTTGACTTTCTCCACTTTCCATGTGCAACTCATTCTACTTAATCAATAGAGAATCAACTGTAACTCGTGAATCTTCCATCTCAATTAAGCAAACTTCTTCACCTGCACTCAAACAATCAATAATTTCTTCACTTTCAATTATTTCTCCGTCATGCACAACATCATTATTCTCTTCTACCTCTAAAACAACCTCATTTAACAAGTTCTCCATATCTCCGACTTCACCCAAAATCTCTTTTTCCTCATCAACCTCATAAACAACCTCCTCTTTATGGTCTTGAGTAACTTCACTATC